>CM056056.1:134762943-135272943 GCA_029574335.1 Rana kukunoris | reverse complement strand
AGTCAAGATTGTCTCTTTATTTATTTGACTTTGTGAACTTTTGAAGGATTGCTGTAGCTAAATATGTGCTTGCCTGGTATTATTTCCCAAGTCAGCCTAAAGGCTTCTATAGTAAATAGAAAAAAAAAGTTATGCTTTGAAATGTGTGCTTTTCAATCAAGCTGTCTGAGAACAGAAAAGCTTTTTTTTTCAGGTTGGAAATAAAATGCTAAATGATAACCATAAAGCAGTGTCATTGAAGGCGTCCTGTCACTTCTGTTACAAGGGAAAGTATCAGGAATTCAATAGGTAATGAATAAACAAAGAGGGTTTTCTCTGCCAGAGGTGGGAAGCATTGTGACACTGCCTTAGAAATCACTGCCTCCAGTTTATCTAAAAACTCCGATCCCCATCGATTAGTACAAATTACACGTCAGCACAGGGAAGAAATAGAGTCTAGGAGGCCAGATGTGATAGAAGGATGGGAACAAAAGAGAGAGAGAGACAGAGAGAGAGAGAGGGAGAGAGAGAGACACAGAGAGAGAGAGAGAGAGAGAGAGAGAGAGAGAGAGGCAGCGAGACACATGGAGAGAAAGAGAGGGACAGACAGAGAGGACAGACAGAGACATAAAAAAATAGAAACAGAGAGAGACACACACACACACACACACACACACACACAGATGACAGACGGAGACAAAGAGAGACAGAGAGAGACAGAATTTAAGAGAGACAGAGAGAGGGACAGAGACAGAATTTAGGAGAGAGAGAGAGAGAGAGAGAGAGAGAGAGAGAGAGAGAGAGAGAGGCAGAGAGACACATAGAGAGAGAGAGACTGAGAGAGACAAATACAGAGAGGCAGAGAGAGAGAGAGAGAAACAGAGACAGAATCTAAGAGAGAGAGAGAGAGAGACAGAGAGAGGTGCAGACAGAGAGAGACAGAGACAGAGAGAGGGGCAGACAGAGAGAGACAGAATCTAAGTGAGCAAGAGAGACAGAGAGAGGGCAGAGAGAGATAGAGAGAGACAGAGAGACACAGAGAGAGAGATACTGAGAGAGACAAAGACAGAGAGAGATATATACATAGACAGAGAGAGAAGGACAGACAGAGAGAGAGAGAGAGAGAGAGGTTGACAGAGAGGCATAGAGACATAGAGAGAGAATATAAGAGAGAGAGCTTGACAGAGAGGCAGAGAGACAGCGAGAGAGACAGAATATAAGAGAAACAGAGAGACAGAGAGGGGCAGACAGAGACAGAGAGAGAGAGAGAGAGAGAGAGAGAGAGAGAGAGAGAGAGAGAGAGAGAGACACAGAGACAGAGACAGAGAGGCAGAGAGAGGGACATGCAGAGACAGAAAGAGAGAGAGAGATGGGGAGAGAGAGAGGGGAGAGAGAGATAGGGGAGAGAGATATGAGAAAGAGAGATAGGGGAGAGAGAGAAAGAATATATGATTGAGAGAGAGAGAGAGAGAGAGAGAGAAAGAAGGAAATAAAGAGAAAAAGATTGCAGGAATGAGGGAGGGGAGAAAGAAATAGAGAAAGAGAGAGGCAGAGCACAGAAGAGTGCGGTGCAGAGATGAGCAGAGAGATGGTTTGGAATCTCTCTCTCTCTCTCTCTCTCTCTCTCTCTCTCTCTCTCTCTCTCTCTCTCTCTCTCTCTCTCTCTCTCTCTCTCTCTCTCTCTCTCTCTCTCTCTCTCTATTCGGGGAGGGTGGGGGTCTATACTGGGCTGGTAATAGGGACATGATCAGACCGATGTGTACTGTCTCCAGCTCTACTAGGAGTAACCTCAGCCACATCATGAGACATGTGATGGGAATCCAGCCCTTCCTTCTATCAAGGGGCTGATGTACTGGATGTGTTCAGGTCACTGACACCTAATCACATCCTCAGGGACTTCCCAGGGACTTGTTCCATCCTGGAAGAGGACATCGGTCTGGGATTCCCCACTGTGCATGTAAGGGACACCCAGGATGTCATCTGATTGTCACACCATGCAGTCATCCACATCAAATAAAAAGTGACAACACCTGCATGCAAATAGAGCATCATATTGATGGATGTTTGAGTTGAGTATGTTCCCTGTGTTATGTGTGTTGTATCCTCCAGCGGAATAAGAAAGTCCCCCCCCCCCCTCCATTGACTATAAAATGCATTTTTAGCTGCTTACCCCCTCCTTGGGTTGTAAACTTCTTACCCCAGCTAGAGGAAGTGCTGTGCTGCCTGTGCTCTGATCTATGTACACTTGTAGTATCAGCAGGAAACCCCCAGAGCTTCCAATCTACATTTTGGAATAGACCCCCCCCCCCCTCATCTCTAGTCTATTGGCCATTTTAAACACAGAGATAGGGGGATAGGGGGATGGGGGGTTGCTTCCAACCTAGCCAGCTCTGTCCCTGCTGCCCCTTCTTGTGTCTCCCCCTTGGCCAGATTAGGCAGATCCTGTCCAGGCTTTCCCTCTCACCAAGCCTGACCTGTCAAGAGGATTATCCAAGTAGGAGATTAATAGGGTAGGCGGGCTGCAATAATAATCGTTTTGTTTGATGTGACAACTTTGATAGGCGTTGATTTACTTACAAACTGATAGGCTTTTAATTGAGCGCTTCCATACAGCTTCAGATGAAAGGAGAACCCGCATTGAAACAGCTGCCCAGTGCCCCGAGTCTCAATACTGATTAGCCATCTCTACTGTGAATAGTTCAAGGCATTTTTTTTTTTAACTTTTTTTTTCTTTTTCTTTTTTTTTTTTCATCCTCACATTTCTGCCAGCCCCACTCCTTTCTAAGAGAAAATAAATCATCCCCATTGTGTGCAAATAAAATCGACTTGACATGCCTCGCAATAGCTGGTAGGTAAAAGAGGCCAGGAAGCTCTCTAATTAATTTCGCCTTCACTCGCAGCTTTTTTCTCCTCTGTGAAATGTTACATTACAAAGTCTCCCTAAGAAAGGTACCAGCGGAGATCAAACAAGGCTCCTGTTAATCCTGGGGAATGATAAGATGCAGGAGCAAAGGGGGCTATCTGCATCGCGCTGTGCTGGGGCTATTAGCATCGAACGGTCCGGACTCGCGAAAAGGTGGGCGCGCGAGTGAGCGAATCGCGATTTCGCAGAGTGCGTCCAAAAATAGCGATGCAATATAATATTCTTCCTTTATTAAAACAGCCAGCAGGAACGAGTGCTAGATTGAACCAGATTAGCACAACGATCGTTAGACGTAACGTGCACGGAAAAAAATTACGAGGCGCGCGACAGACAAATTATTTTATTAGTATGCGGAATTTAGTGCCGACAGTTTGCGCAGCGCTTTACAAAATAATGGGAGACAGTACAAAAAAAAATCGCAAGCGATAAGTGTGTTGTGTTACAGAAGCAGGCTTACGTGTGATTTTAGTGATGAAAGCAATCACAGGACAGAAGCACATGCTCCTAATTACTGCTAAAGTAAGCAGTTGTCGCATTTTTTTTGCTTTTGACAGTATTTATGGCAAATTGCGCATTAAAAAAAATGCATCTACAAGCATTTTTTATTTATGGATCTGAACGCAGCTGCAGCGTTTTCAAAGGAGACATTCGCACAGGTTTTTAAATAAAAATGCATCTACAGCATTTTCTATTTATGAATCTGAACGCAGCTGCAGCATTTTCAAAGGAGATGTTCACACAGGTTCCTAAATAAAAATGCATCTACAGGATTTTCTCTTTACGGATCTGAACGAAGCTGCAGCATTTTCAAAGGAGACATTCGCACAGGTTCTTAAACAAAAATGCATCTACAGCATTTTCTATTTACGGATCTTAATGCAGCTGCAGCATTTTCAAAGGAGACGTTCGCACAGGTTCCTAAATAAAAATGCATCTACAGCATTTTCTATTTACGGAGCTGAACGCAGCTGCAGCATTTTCAAAGGAGACGTTCGCAGAGGTTCCTAAATAAAAATGCATCTACAGCATTTTTTTATTTAAGGATCTGAACACAGCTGCAGCGTTTTCAATGGAGACATACGCAAGGTTCTTAAACCTGCATTGCGGTCAGATCCGTAAAACACAAAATCCACAAATCAGCATCTGACGTCATATGTTTACATGTATGTCAGATGTAAATATTGGGGAGGGGAGGACAATTTTACATAAGTACTTACTGATCATTACGCAGGAACTGTTGAGCTAGAAAAAACATGCATAGAAAGATCAATGACATTTTATGTGTGTATGAGGCCTAATTTTGCAGATTTTTTTCTTTTTATTTATTTCTACAGAATTTACATAGCGCCAACAGTTTTCGCAGCAAAATAAATGGAGACAGTACAGTTACAATACAATTTAAGACAAGAGGCTTAGAGGCCCTGCTCGTGAGAGCTTACAATCTAAAAGATATGTTCGGTGTGTGATCCCCTTCACACAGCATACATAAAAAATTATTGAAATAAAAAAATGTTTCCTTTATACACATTGGTTTCTATCCAGAAGTGAGCCTGATTTTGTCAGCTTTAGTAAATAAACCCAATTGTGTACTTAAAAGTGGGGTATGCCTGTAGTTGTTTCTTTGCAGCAGGCCGTTGGGCAGAACAATTTAGTGGAGGGACAAGGCAGGGAAAGACTGAGTCCGGTCCCCCCTATTAACATACAATGCAAAATCCAAGCCTTGAGATCTTTAACCCTTTGTTGGAACAGACAATAGGGGTTTATTTACTAACATTGGAGAGTACAAAATCTATTTCAGCTCAGCATAGAAACCAATAGGCTTCCAGGTTGTTGTTTTTTTGCCTAAGCTTAATTGAACAAGCTGAAGTTAGAAGCTGATTGGCTACAATGCATAGCTATACCAGATTTTCCAAGCTACAGTTTTAATAAATCAACCCCAGTGTGTGAATCTAATTTACAACTGTTAATGAAGTCTGCCAGTGCAGTACAGGCCATGTACGTTATGGTAAACATAACTTCCCAGCTCCCTATTTCAGTTTTGGTGTTTTCACAAAAGAGCAAGTAAAAATATAAGCAGAAATTGTTATTTATTTTACTTATGTGAATGAAAACGTAACAAATATAAAGCAGGTGTTATCTCAATGTGACTGTAAACATGGAAATATATTTTAAAATATATTTTCAGACTTTGCTTAAGTATGGCTGTTAAAAAAGGTTGCCAACTTTCTTTTCCTTATATTTAAGGCTGCCAGTTGTGGGCCAAATTGCCCTGTTACAACTATAGAAAGGCAGTATCAAAATACCAAAACCATATACAATATATTATATATATATATATATATATATATATATATATGGTATGTACATATATATATATATATATATATATATATATATATGGTATGTACATATATAGTATATATATATATATATATATATATATATATATATATATATATATATATATATATATATGTATATATATATATATATATATATATATAAATCAATGGACAGTGTGCACCTCTTAAGTGAAGTGAGAACACTTGTTAGTGATAGCAGCTATTATTAATTATTCAAAACTTGTTTACATTGCTTTATTTTACAATATTGTGCAAATTGATATTCACTATAAATATATATATATATATATATATATATATATATATATATATATATATATATATATATATATATATATATATATATACAGTATATATATGAAAATAATATTAACAAGGGTTAACTATAAACTGCATTTAATTTCCTACAGCATGCATAACTCCTTACCCTCTTTTTTGTATTTTGTAAAATAAAATAAATTACATCATGACACAACTATTTTAATCACTTCTGTGTGCCCAAGCTATAACATTTGTGGATCACAACACACAATCAGAAGGTACTAGTAACAAATGGAGGGTAGGCAAGGTAGTGCCCAGAATGGACATTGGAACGTGGAATAACTATTAGATTGTGAGCTCTTATGAGCAGGGCCCTATTAACCCTCTTGTATTGTAACTGTAATGTCACCCTTTATACTGTAAAGCGCTACACAAACTGTTGCCACTGGATAAATCCTGAATAATAATAATAATACAGGTAAGTGGTGGTGATACCTACAGTAGGCTCACCACCAGGTTTAGGGTCCATATTTCACACACCAAAAAAATTACAGTTATTTTCAACTGAGTCCAATGAGATTTGTAAATAAAATAAAGATCCTTATCCTTGTTTTTTTTTTTTTTTTTTTTGTGAATTGCACCAACTGTAAATTATTTGCCCAAACATGTCCATGATGAAATGCGATGAATAGCACCTCCTAGGCAGTAGTGAAGCTGAAGGGTGTGATGTAAGGATGTCCCATACTCCTGGGTGCATCACCTCCCTTCCATAGCAATACAAACCTTCTCTCACCTCGGAATTTCTCAAGTCGGGTCTCTCTTTGGCTCTCCCCAGCCCATTAAAAAAAAAAAAAACATTCGATTCTCACATCTCCCACCACATTGGGGTAATTAATCTTAAATATTTCACCCCGGGAGGCAGGGCAAACACACCAAGGAAACAGATAGCAGTCTCTCTGGTCCTGTAAGGAAAACAGCTGTTCCAAGCACTTTAATGCAAATGAACACAAATGAAGGCTTCAGCTATTTTTTTTTGCAGACTTTTACTGCACTTCATTTATCAATTCGACTTGACAACAAAAGAGGGAGAAGAGGGAGATGTGGGGAGAGGAGAGTAACAGGCACTATGTAAGAGCAAAGGGGAAAATCCAGCCTGTCAGCCTCCACTTCCATCCTTCTGGTTTGTGTTATCTCCTCTTATCCTCCCTCCCAAATCTATTGCTGGGTCCTGTCTATCTACCATCACTTCCATCCTACACATCTCTATGGGGCTTGGAGGAAAGGCTGGAAACATAGGAAGGCTCCATCCTCATAGGGATCGCCATCCCATATATCTGCAAGCAGCACTGAAAGGGTCCAGGGATTGAGTCTAGGGAGTCAGGGATGGTGTCCAGGGATGGAGTCTAGGGATGGAGTCAGGGATGGTGTCCAGGGATGGAGTCTAGGGATGGCGTCTAGGGATTGAGTCCATGGATTGAGTCCAGGGATGGAGTCTAGGGATGGAGTCTAGGGATGGAGTCTAGGGATGGCGTCTAGGGATTGAGTCCATGGATTGAGTCCAGGGATGGTGTCCAGGGATGGAGTCTAGGGATGGAGTCAGGGATGGTGTCCAGGGATGGAGTCTAGGGATGGAGTCTAGGGATTGAGTCCATGGATTGAGTCCATGGATGGAGTCCAGGGATGGAGTCTAGGGATGGAGTCTGGGGATGGAGGCAGTGATGGAGTCTAGGGATTGAGTCCATGGATTGAGTCCAGGGATAGAGTCTAGGGATGGAGTCTGGGGATGGAGTCAGGGATGGGGTCTAGGTATGGAGTATAGGGATGGAGTCTAGGGATGGAGTCCATGGACTGAGTCCATGGATTGAGTCCATGGATGGAGTCCAGGGATAGAGTCCAGGGATAGAGTCTAGGGATGGAGTCTAGGGATGGAGTCTAGGGATTGAGTCCAGGGATAGAGTCTATGGATGGAGTCCAGGCACAGCCAGCCCCCCCCCCCCCATGTCACATGGGCTTCATCTTGCTCAGATCTTTTCAACTTGTCCCACCCTGTGTGGCCCATGGTGTCATCATGGTGTCATGGTGTCACATCAAGGGACAAATGGGAAAGAATAACACGTTTACATGTGTACAGCCAGAGATAAGAGGGAGGAGGAAGAGAAGAAAGGAAATATTTACATACATAGACAAACATCAACATATACTCCATAACACATAAACCTTCAATGGGAATTACTGTAGAGAGTTACTTCCTATATTATCTCTCTATACACAACTGATTATCCAAACATACTATCTATCTCTGTATATTATAATCTAGATAGATAGATAAATAGATTATAGAAGGATAGATAGAGAGAGAGATAGAGAGAGAGATAGATAGATAGATAGATAGATAGATAGATAGATAGATAGATAGATAGATAGATAGAAAAATATATTTATAGACATTTTCTTAATACCCTATCCCATCTCTTTGTTTATCTAAATATCCTCTCTCTCTCTCTCTCTCTCTCTCTCTCTCTCTCTCTCTCTCTATATATATATATAGGGCCAGATTCAGATACACTTAATATTGCGCTGCGTAATCGAAATACTCTACGCTGCCGTATTTTACCAGGCTCTACACCGAATCCTGGTAGATTTTTGTCCGTACACTACGGCGGCGTAGTCTATTTCTCGCCGCGTAATCGAAATACGCGATTGGGGTGCGTGAAGCATTTAAATTAAGCGCGTCCCCGCCGCGATCGAACTGCGCATGCTCCGTTCAGAAATTTCCCGCCGTGCATTGCGCGAAATCACGTCGTTACGTCATTCGTTGTTTGAGTAGCGTCGTTTACGAACATTCCTATTCCCGGCGACTTACGTAAAAAATAATATAAGACGTCGGAAAACGTCGAAATTCGACGTGGGAACGACGGCCATACTTAACATGGGCTGTCTAATATTAGACCAGCAAAAAGCTGGTATAGTTTTACGCAGCGAAAAGATGACTAAAGGTGCCCTAAGAGATTGCGATTGAAGATCGTAATTTCTGGGATCGCCGGCAAAAGCTCATTAGCATACCCCGACGCGGAAAACAACGGGAAGTCCACCCAGTGGCCGCAATTTTATTGCAGCGTAGATCCGAAGGCGTACGAACACGTAATCCAGTCGAATTGAAGCCCGCAGCCGTCTATTCATGGTTTGAGGTTTCCGACTAGCTAGAAAACGCGCGTAATTTGAAAATACTCCAGTCTAACACCAGTTAGACAGGCGTAAGGGCTCTGTGAATCTGGCCCATAATGTCTATAGATATATTTGCGCACCATGGGGCAGATTCACAAAACAATTACGCCTGTCTAACTGGGGTTAGACAGGAGTAATTTCAAATTTCCCGCGGCGTATCACTAGTTTGAATTCTCAAACCATGATACGGCGGCTTCGGGCTTCGATCCGAGAGGCTTACGTCTTCGTAAGCCTTCGGATCTACGCTGCCATCTATTTGCGGCCGCTGGGAGGAGTTCGCGCCGTTTTAATGCGTCGGGATATGCAAATGTGTTTTTACGGGGATTCACGAACAAACGAGCGAGCGTCGCAATCGTTTTCGTCTATTTTTTTATACGTAATGTTAGAGCAGCTTTTTGCTGCTCTAACTTTACGTAGCCCATGTTAAGTATGGCCGTCGTTCCCGCTTCGAATTTATTTAATTTTTTTTTTTGTTTACGTAACTCGTCGGGACGTGGATCGCCCGTAAAGTACGCTACATAAACAACGAATGACGTCACGACGTGATTTCGCGCAATGCACGGCGGGAAATTTGCGAACGGAGCATGCGCAGATCGATCGCCGCGGGAACGCGCCTAATTTAAATCTTTCACGCCCCCTACTCGCGCGGATGGATTGCGACGGGAGAAATACACTACGCCGCCGTCGTTTACCGTAGAAAATCTACCTGAATTCCACGTAGAGCAAGGTAAAAAACGGCGGCGTAGTGTATTTCTGATACGCTACGATAATCCATTTCTCTGTGAATCTGCCCCCATATCTCTATCTTATTTATACAGGTACAGTATATACAGAACTGTAGTTGCTTATCTAAATATACTATTCCGTTTTGTACAATTACATTAGATTCATATCATCTCTATTATATAATATCAATAGCCTATATTTACATTTTCTATAGAGAGTTCTAGTTCTACAGATATACATCCCCCCTATACAATGTATGGAAGGTCAGGTTGCAGTGTGGGTATAGACTGACATGTATGTATAGACTGTGGCTATGGGCAGTGTGTGTGCTGGCCCAGCTCCTGGCAGTCAGGTGGAATGTGTGATCAGTGATGTGGTGATGGGATAAATGGAGGGAGCGGTCGGTGCGTTTGATGGGGAGCAAAGTTTTGTGCAGGGTGTCAGTTGTATTGACATTCCGGGGATTCTTCTCCAGATGTGTCAATCTCCCCCCGATCTCTGTGAGACAATGAATGCACCCAGACACACCCTGACCATCTTTATAGTATATACCTGTGTGATCGGAGGAGGGTGGTATATACCTGTGTGATCTCTGTGTGATCGGAGAGGGGTTTAAATACCTGTGTGATCGGAGAGGGGTGGCATGTACCTGTGTGATCGGACAGGGGTGGCATGTACCTGTGTGATCGGAGAGAGGTGGCATATACCTGTGTGATGGGAGAGGGGTGGCATATACCTGTGTGATCAGAGAGAGGTGGCATATACCTGTGTGATGGGAGAGGGGTGGCATGTACCTGTGTGATCGAAGAGAGGTGGCATATACCTGTGTGATGGGAGAGGGGTGGCATATACCTGTGTGATGGGAGACGGGTGGCATATACCTGTGTGATCGGAGAAAAGTGGCATATACCTGTGTGATCGGAGAGAGGTGGTATATACCTGTGTGATGGGAGAGGGGTGACATATACCTGTGTGATTGGAGAGGGGTGGCATATACACGTGTGATCGGAGAGAGGTGGCATATACCTGTGTGATCGGATAGAGGTGATATATACCTGAGTGATGGGAGAGGGGTGGCATATACCTGTGTGATGGGAGAGGGGTGGCATATGCCTGTGTGATGGGAGAGGGGTGGCATATACCTGTGTGATGGGAGAGGGGTGGCATATGCCTGTGTGATGGGAGAGGGGTGGCGTATACCTGTGTGATGGGAGAGGGATGGCACATACTTGTGTGATGGGAGAGGGGTGGCGTATACCTGTGTGATGGGAGAGGGATGGCACATACTTGTGTGTTCGGAGAGGGGTGGCATATACCTGTGTGATGGGAGAGGGGTGGCATATACCCGTGTGATTGGAGAGCGATTGTATATACCTGTGTGATCGGAGAGAGGTGGCATATACCTGTGTGATCGGAGAGGGATGGTATATACTTGTGTGATCGGAGAGGGATGGCATATACCTGTGTGATCAGAGAGGGGTGGCATATACCTGTGTGATCGGAGAGGGATGGTATATACCTGTGTGATCGGAGAGGGGTGGCATATACCTGTGTGATTGGAGAGGGGTGGCATATACCTGTGTGATCGGAGAGGGGTGGCATATCCCTGTGTGATCGGAGAGGGATGGTAGTAAATGAAGTGAATGGGGAGATCGGATGTAAAGGGTAGGCAGCGCTCGCTGATCAGTAACTGCTACTGATTATAAACGACAGTTGGTGTTCTCTGATGGCTGGGAAGCGATGTGGGCTTTAGGCGATCGCTGGTGGGGGGGGCTTCCTTTTAATCCTCGTGTTGTGTATCGGTCCTGATCGGCACACATGGGGTGACCTTGTGGTGACCCTGAGTAACCCCTAAGGTGCCAGGTGACCCTTATTGATGGCCATGTACAGGTCGCCCTGCCTGGACTGCATATAAATGGAGTTGATCCTGTGGACGATCTATTTCCTTAAAGTGAATGACTCCTTTCAGAGGAATAGTCCCCCCCCCCTCCCCTCTTCCCCTCCCCTCCCCACCTTCCTCTCTCTCCTCTTCCCTTCAAGTCACACCAGCCTTGTAATCAGCAACAAAAGCTGACATAAATCAGGAGCGGATTGACAGAGGCTGACAAATAAGTGACTGATGGTAGTGGAGTCACATTGACAATTGATGAGGAGAGCAGAGCTGGAAGGTGACAGGGAGGAAGAGGCTCCTCTATTGGAAACATGTGATTCTGCATTCCCCAGCCTGCCCATTGGGCTCATTTGTGTCAGCAGCGCTCTGATTGGTCGGGCGGTGGCTGCCCCTGGTTCTAGGAAGGAATGCTTGGCAGAAGTCGTGCGGGAGGGCGGATTTTATACTCACATCTGCTGCTGGCTGGGGACTTCCAACTCCCATCACTTCATAGAAGAAAAGACAAGAACACATTCTGGGAAATTTACTAAGACTGGAGAGTGCACAATCTGTTGCAGCCAATCAGATTCTATCTTCAGCTTGTTCAATTGAGCTTTGACAATAATTAAAAAAACGGAAGCTGATTGGTTCTTATGCACAGCTGCACCAGACTTTGCACTATCCAGATTTAGTAAATCAACGCCAAAGGGGGAGATATACTAAAACTGGGGCACACAGAATCTGGAGCAGCTCTGCACAGTAACCAATCAGCTTCCTACATCAGCTTCTTCAATTAGGCTTTGACAATAAAACCTGGAAGCCGATTGGTTATTATGCATGTGTGCACCAGTTTTTGTGACTCTCACCTATAGAACAAAAGTGGTTGTAAAGCCTCAAGGTTTTCCACCTTAATGCATAAAAAACCCTTCTGTGCTGCAGCTCCCCCCCAGACCCCCCATTTTTCTTACCTGATCTGATCCAGCGATGTGCACGAGTGCAGCGGCTCCAGATGCTATCTCCCTCCTTATTGGACAGATTGATAGCAGCAATTGCTTTCCCCCTTGCTGTCAATCAAATCCAGTGACACTGGAGCAGGGGGTGCGGCTTGAGTCCCAATGTCTGTGTCAATGGACGCAGCAGCGGGACTCAGGAGCGAGACTGCACGGGTGCCCCCAGGGAAAGCGTCTTTCCGTAGGGGCACCCGATGAATAGGAGAGGCCCAGAGTGACAGAACAAGAAGATCTTGTGCAAATATAACAAGGGTTTACAACCCCTTTAAAGCATTCAAGGTTACCTTTCTGCGCACACCTTTTCAAGCAGAATTGGGCATTTTTTTTGGTCCCATGGTTCGAGAACACGCAGGAAAAGTGCACAAACGTGTTATGTGCATCCATTCACACTTTAGCATTTTTTACTAATTTTCCTACACCTGACTATGCTCAACATGCAGAATACCATTATTTCCAAGGGCTGGTTCATCCTAGAATGCATGTGTCTTTGGGTGTTCCTGCTACATTATGGTTTTGGCAGCTCATTCATGTCAATGGGCTGCCAACTGAACAGGGATGTGCAAAATGTAGCACGGGCACTTTTCTTTGTAAATCACGCAGAAACAAACCGCATTCCACATTGGTGGTTACGATAAGTGCTGCTTTTGCTAGATGCGTTTGGGGTGCCAGTAACCTGACATGCCTGATTAAGGGGTCCTGCGTGACCCTGAAACGTTGCACTCTCCTTGTGTTGTGATCATGCAATCAATAATCAGTTTGGATGCTACTCTATGTCGCTATGTGCTGGTAATCGGATTGGAATAATCAATCTATAGTTTGCCCCCCTGATATGCCACACATGGGAAAGTGAATTTGATCTATAGTTAATAATTATATAGTCATAATTTGATTTTAGGTAATTTATCGCATTTCTGCTGCCACCTTGCAATCGTCTGATCAACAGAACTATCATATTCATGAACAAAGTACATTTTTTATACTGTATTTTTACTTTTACTGAGTATTTTTTTTACTGATCGAAAAAATGTTTTACTGTATTTTTACTTTTACTGGGTATCTTTTATACTGATCTATTTTTTATTTTACTGTATTTTTACCTTTACTGAGTATTTTTTTTTTTTAACTGATCTATATTTTTTTTTTACTGTATTTTTACTTTTACTGAGTATATATATATTTTTTTTTACTGATCTATTTTTTTTACTGTATTTTTACTTTTACTGAGTATATTTTTTTTACTGATCCATTTTTTTTTTACTGTATTTTACTTTTACTGAGTACATTTTTTGTTTGTTTTACTGATCTATACGCAGCACATATTTATACATTTGTGTGTACAGGCACATAGAAATCAATGGTCTGAATTTCACAGCTGTAAAAAATAAAAATAAATAAAAATCGCGGTTATGTCTGCGTTTCCTCTGGTGTGAATAGCATCGTAAGGCTGGATTCACACCTATGCAGTTTTAGTGCTTTTTTCATTTTGTAGATTTGCACTACAGAACGTGTTCCATAGAAAACAATGGTAAATGGACTGTAGTGCAAATCTGAAAAATGCAAAAAGCACTAAGACTGCATAGGTGTGAATCGCGCCTTAGTGCCATACGCGTCGTTGTCCCTGGAAACGGGGGCAGAAACATGCGTTTCCTTGCGGCTCAGGTGTGAACGCAGCTTTATGGAATTTCTGGGAAACGATCAGCACTTTGCTCAGAAAGAGAATGGAAAAATCTTGTCAGAAATAGAGAGCAGGCGGGGGACACCAACCAGAAAATGTACTCTGAGGCTGAGCTTTGAGCAGAGAGGCGAAACCACCTAGAAGAGGAGGAGGGGGGAGAAGAGAGAGAAGAGAGAAGGGGGACGTCACATCCCCTTGACCCTCCAATCACCTCGGGGTCCCATTTGATTGGAAGGCGGCAAAGGCTTTAATCTCCGCTCTAATTCGGAGCCTTTTGAAGTGGCTGAGTGTGGCAGAGCTGCGGCTGTGTGCGGAGAGAGCGGAGAGAGAAGAGAGAGGAGAGAGAGAGAGAGAAGAGAGGAGAGAGAGAGAGTGGGCGCTGCTGGCTGCGAGCGGATGGGACGGATCTCTTCTCCTATACTGGATATCATATCAGGACACTGACACCCATCGGATCTAATACACACAGGATTATACACCGGGATCCTTACCGGGGACCTACCTTCACCTACACCTGGGGTCCGTCTCCCCCATTGTACCCCACCAATGCCTGTCCGGGGGACATGATCAGCTCGCCAGTGGCTTCTGGAAGTCGTGAGAGTCCTACAACCCGGGAGATCGGAGACAACTCGGGGACACCTACCGGAGGAACCCTCCGACAGTTCCATCACAGAGCCTTCATCCACTCCGTGCCCCCCAGCGACCCCCTCCGCCAGGCCGGGCGACTGCCCATCAAAGTGCTCAAGATGCTGACAGCCCGGAGCGGACACATCCTGCACCCCGAATATCTGCAACCCCTACCTTCTACCCCGGTCAGCCCCATCGAGGTAACTACACCCCCAATGTATATGATACCCCCCATCCCCTGAGTACCTACAACCCCTACCTTCCACCCTGGTTAGCCCCATCGAGGTAACTACACCCCCAAAGTACATGATACCCCCACCCCCTGAGTACCTACAACCCCTACCTTCCACCCTGGTTAGCCCCATCGAGGTAACTACACCCCCAAAGTATATGATACCCCCACCCCCTGAGCACCTACAACCCCTACCTTCCACCCTGGTCAGGCCCATCGAGGTAACTACACCCCCAAAGTACATGATACCCCCACCCCCTGAGTACCTACAACCCCTACCTTCCACCCCAGTCAGCAGGGCTTGGAATAGGGGTGGGCAGGAGGTCCGGCTGCCCCTGGCGCAATGGTTTATTGCCGGGGTGGGAGCTAAGGGGAAGGGGGGCGCAGTTCGGCATCTTTGCCCTGGGCGCTTGATGACCTTGTCCCAGCACTGCCGGTCAACCCCATCGATGTAACTACACCCCTAAATTACATGATACCCCCATCTCCTGAGTACCTACAACCCCTACCCCGGTCAGCCCCATGAAGGTAGCTACACCTCCATCCCTGGATGCCTCCTATCACCTCTCATAGACCTCTGTCCATCTGATCCAGAGTCCATCACTGGATGGCTCCCCCAACTCTCCTAGACTTGTGTCCATCTGATCCCCAGAGTCCATGACACCCCCATCCATGGGCACCCCCCTCTCCTAGACTTGTGTCCATCTGATCCCCAGAGTCCATGACACCCCCATCCATGGGCGCCCCCCTCTCCTAGACTTGTGTCCATCTGATCCCCAGAGTCCATGACACCCCCATCCATGGGCGGCTCCCCCCTCTCCTAGACTTCCCCATCACTGGATGTCTCCCCCTCCACCACCATCACCTCTCCTAGACTTGTGTCCTCCTAGTCCCCGGTGTTTCATCTGAGCCCCATAGTCCATAATATTCCCATCACTGGATGGCTCTTCCTTTACCTCTCCTAGACTCCTGTCCTCCTAATCACTTCTCCACTCCTAATCCAATGTCCTAATCCGCCGTCTTTAATCTGAGCCCCATAGTCCATGACACCCGATCACTGTTTCCTCCTAGACTCATGTCCTCCGAATTACCGGCTTTTATTCTGATCCCTAAAGCCTATGACACCCCATCTCTAAAGGACTCTTCTCCACTCCTAATCCACTCCTAATCCAACGTTCCCCTAATCCCCGGGATTTCATCGAATCTCTAATAGTCAATGACACCCCGATCTCTAGCTGGCTTCCCCCCTTCATACCTTAGTCTATAATCCCTGCTTTTAAATCCGATCCCTCTCGGCAATGACACCCCGATTATTGAGTGTTCCCTTCACTCCCCATCTCTTCTCCTAGATGTATATTCCCCTAATCCCCAATCTTTAGGATGAACCTCATCAGCACACCTTCATTGCTAAGGACACCCCGATAATTGGAGGCTCTTCCTTCCCACATCACTGTCCGATGTGCTCCTCTCCCCATCCCCGATCCCTCCGGATTTGTGGGTGCTAATGACACTTCACACCCCGATCTCTGATCGCTCACACATCGTACTCTGGGGATCTGATCGTATTATCGGATCACTAATACAATTGCCAGCTCTGGCATCCGCTCATCCCCTTCTCCTCTATGTGGCCTCTATGTATAATGTATGGACACCCTCCAGTCCAATCTGTAATATAGAAAATATAGGATCTATACAATATATATATATATATATATATATATATATATATATATATATATAGAATATATGATCTATACAATATATATAGACTATATGATCTATACAATATATATAGACTATATGATCTATACAATATATAGAATATAAGATCTATACAATATATAGAATATACGATCTATACAATATATATAGAATATAAGATCTATACAATATATAGAATATACGATCTATACAATATATATAGAATATAAGATCTATATAATATATATAGAATATAAGATCTATATAATATATATATATATATATATATATATATATATATATATATATATATATATATAGTCTATATGATCTATACAATATATATAGGATATATACTATATATATAATATTAATGATCTATACAATATATATAGAATATATTATTTATACAATATAGGATCTATATAGATTCCATACAATGTGTATAACATGATTAATACAGTGTATGTGCATACAGTGTATATAGAATACAAGATAAATAGAATATAGGATCTATAAACTATATATAGAATATATGTTTAATACAGTGTATATAGAATATAGGATAATAAAATATTTAGGACATAAGATCTACGCAATGTATATAGAATACATCATCATCTACACTATATATAGGATCTATAGGCTAAAATATAAAATATATGATTAATACTGTGTATATCGAATATAGGATCTGTATAATGTATATAGAATCTATACTATACATAGAATGCTTATATATATATATATATATATATATATATATATATATATATATATATATATATATATATATATATATATATATAATAAAGGATCTACAAAATGCGTATAGAATACATGATCTATACAAAATATATGGGATCTATACCACCCTATGTATATTGGAGCACAGGGGGTCCAATAAAGGGGGTCGCGCGATCTGTGTCTGGATTGTTGTGTATAGGGATGATAGTGATGATCCGGGGAAAGTGAGGACAGACATCACCCCCCAATGACCCCGCCATCCCTATCCTTCTGTCTGCACACCTACATTCCTCAGCCATGAGCTCACCCTGTGACAGATGATCCCTACATTGACTACTGCTGGAGCACCACTACACCCAATCAGTGACCCCGGGGTGGCTGGGACATTTACTATTCCCTATGACTGTGTGTAGGGATCAGTGTGCGATCATTGGGAGTTTATATTATTGTATCACCAAGTCTTTTGATCTGTAATCTCTCTATATTTACATATAGAGATTTTATCATCCCCAAATAAAATGTGTGAGAATATTTGTATGATACATAAATATTTATGTTTTTTTATATTGGTGTATATGCAAAACATTATATACACGTTCCTGTTTATGTGCGTATATGGTATGTATACAAACACACCCATGAGCATAGGTATTATGTATCTATGTGTGTGTGTGTGTATATTTATATAAAATACACATTTGTATATAAACACCTGTATAATCATGGAATGTACTGTGTCCTATAACTTGTGGTGGTGTGGCCCTATGTAACCCATATGTCTCTCTTTTCCTCAGCTGGATGCCAAGAAGAGCCCCCTCGCCCTGCTGGCCCAGACATGCTCCCAGATCGGCAAGCCGGACCCATCCCCATCCAAGCTGTCCTCAGTGACCGGCTCCTCCAGCGGGTCTGATAAGGAGTCCAAGTCCGGTCCGCTGAAGCTGAGTGACATCGGAGCGGAGGACAAGTCGAGCTTCAAGCCGTACTCCAAAGGTCCGGACAAGAAGGAGTCCAGCTCGTCCGATAAATCTGGATTCCGGGTGCCCAGCGCCGCCTGTCCACCCTTCACCCCTCGGACTGGCAGCCCCAGCTCCCCCCGCACCCCTCCACCATCTTCCGAGTCCAAATCCTCGGGGGAGTGCTCGGAGAAGAAGGACGCGGAACAATGTACTAAGAGCGGCTCCTCTGATAGCGGATCCCACGGGAGGCGGAGCGTGGAGCTCCAGCAGAATCACCGGGAGGGGACCCCGGGCTGTAAGAGCCTTTCTGCTGCTCCTTCCCCCACTCCGGTCTCCTCTTCCTCCAGCTCCTCTGGCTCCATGTTGGGATCCGGTTTAGTGGCCCCTGTGTCCCCCTACAAACCAGGTCACACGGTCTTTCCTCTGCCCCCGGCTGGCATGTCTTACCCTGGCAGCCTGGCCGGAGCCTATGCCAGCTACCCTCCCCAGTTCCTGGCACATGGAGTCTCCTTGGACCCTACCAAGGGGAACTCTTTGCAGTTGAGTAGCCTAGGCTGCCCCAGTAAGTCTTCTGCCTCCAGTCCCCTAACAGGGGCCTCTCCACCATCTGTAATGACTGCCAGTCTGTGTAGGGACCCCTACTGCCTCAGCTACCACTGCGCCTCCCAGTTGGGTGCCAGCGCCTCCTGTGCACATGACCTCAAATCTGGATACCCCCTGGTGTACCCCAGTCATGCCCTCCATGGGGTCTCACCACCTTCTCTACCCGGGCACCCCCTCTACCCCTATGGTTTCATGCTTCCCAACGACCCCTTGCCCCATGTATGCAACTGGGTTTCAGCCACAGGCCCTTGTGACAAGCGCTTCTCCTCCTCCGAGGAACTTCTGGGCCACCTGCGGACACACACAGCCTTCCCAGGCTCCGCGGACAAACTGTTGCCTGGATATCCGAGCTCCTCGTCCCTGGCCGCCGCTGCCATGGCTTGCCATATGCACATGCCACCCACAGGGGCCTCCCACAGCCCTCTGACTCTGCGGAGCCCTCACCACCATCCCCTGGGACTCAGCAGCAGCCGCTACCATCCTTATTCCAAGAGCCCTCTGCCTTCAGGGGGTGCCCCAGTGCCAATGCCAGCAGCCACAGGACACTACTACTCCCCATATGCACTCTATGGGCAAAGACTTACAACAGCTTCTGCTCTAGGATACCAATGACTACCTTGGCCTTGGCCTTGATAACTCCTACCATAGGAGACAAAATAAGACTTGATTGTTTTTTTTTTTTTTTTCTATTGAAAAAAAAAATAATAGATTTTGGTGTTCATTTGAGGACTGGATCCATGGACACTTATTTATTTATGTTAGCTCCAAGCAGACTCAAAAGTGCATTTCTGGACAGGTAAAGTGGAAACTCCCCTTGTAGAGTTATAAATAACAGGGACACAATAATGCTTTTTCTCTTTAATGTTACTTAAACAAACAAAAAAAGTAAAAAAGAAAAAAAAATGACTGCTTTTATTGTATTGTATCTTATTTAACGTCTGTTTGGGTACAAGCCCACCCCCCCTCCTCCAAAATCTTAAAACAGTGCATGTTTGTTACTAAAACAACCAGCAGTTTGTCATAATTTCAAATTGCCGTTATTTTTAAGGTGTAAACGGTAAAAAAAGAGAGAGAAATTGGTATTTTTTGTATGTATTCTGGAAGAAAAAAAAAAAAAAAGATTTTATTGCAAAAATTCCTAATTTGCCTTATTTTGTTCTGGTCGAAATCCATTCATTTGTGCATAATATTCACCCCTTTAAAAAAAAGAATTGACAAGCTGTGTGCAAAGCTTGCTCGGTCATTTTGCATCATGTATCCAACACGCAATGTATTGCTTTCAAAATTAAAAGGAAACAGTATATTTAATTTACACACACGGTTTACTTTTTTTTATTACTTTATTCTTTATTTTTTAAATACCTAGCACGTTTAATTTTGTTAATGCCTAGTAATATTCTTTTTACCATTCTAACCAACAAATACAATGTATCTTTCCACTTCCTGATTTGTTCACAATGTTGTTGAAAAGCAAAAACAAACAAACAAAAAAAAAAACAGTTCGATTTTTTTTTTAAATGGGGAAAATATAATTATATAATTTATAATTATAAATGCAAGTTTTATTATTTATTTTATATTTAAATATATATATATACATATTACTATAATACAAATCTCTCTCTCTCATATATGAGAGAGATTTTTATTATAGTAAATGGTTGCTTTTTAAACAGGAATTAAAATTAAATCTACCTTAACTGCAGGTCTAAATGCTAATAATATATCAATTGATTTATTTATGGAAAAAATATGAAACAGCCATAAATGAACATAAACCGAAATGTAAAACTTTAGGAATTAAAAAGTGACTAGATTTTATTTCTAAACCGAATATTTCTTGGTGTCACTACATTTATTTCCAAATTTCCACTCCAAAGGACAATGTTACTTATTATCATTATTATTATGATGATGATAATCTGTTTGATACATTTATCTCATTCGAGGTTATCCAAATTCGAAAGTATTTATTCCCCCTTACGGTGGGCAACAAAAAAATATATAATAATTTGTAGGAAGCATTTCTCTGTTGATCTCT
The DNA here is from genome assembly GCA_029574335.1 of Rana kukunoris. NCBI lineage: Eukaryota > Metazoa > Chordata > Amphibia > Anura > Ranidae > Rana > Rana kukunoris. The sequence goes on along the minus strand of CM056056.1, from coordinate 135,252,004 downwards.
GTTTTATAGACGATTGGCAGAAAATATTATTTGGTGTCTCTCTATGAAATATTATAATAGATCAGCGCACAGGGATGGAGTATAGAGTTATGTACGAAGGGAAATGGCAATGGGTGCTAAGTGATCTGACAAGTCCAGGGTGGAAATTAAAGGGGGGGGGGGGGGTTCTCCTATATGATCGGCATATCCCCACGATGTTTGACAATTTAAATCTCTTACAACAAACGCCTGAACTTGTTGCGATGCGATCTTCCTGAGCTGGGAAGTAGGAGCTTTCGTTTTCACGCTGGCTATGGCGCTATGCACAGGCGTCGTGTAGTTGGCTTGCAGTCATTTCCTTTCTGTAAAGTGTGATGGAGTCTTTCCCTATATGTCACCATATGTCACACCGGGCTCTGCCTGAACTCTACCAACAATCAGCCCAGGGACTGGAGCTCCTAGGGTTGGGTGCAAATCAGGGACCACTACTGTGTCACCATCAGCTGCTGCTACAAGGCGATCTCTCTATGACAACATTTTAAGTATGACACAGGCCTGACACCCATCTCATTCCTACACCAAGCAGGTGACCAAATACTTTCAGGGGATATAATACTTCGAAAAAAAAAAAAAAAAAAGATTTACATACATGGGTGCTCTATTTATTTATACAAAAATCCTCACCTTATACATGAGTTGTTTTTTTTACTGTTTTTAATTTCATAAGCAAAGTTTTGCTTGTAAATATATTTGTGCATAAACATTTGCATAGTTGTTATTTTGGATGCTGTAAAAAAAAAAAAAAAATAGCAGTTCCAGACTAGGAAGCACCACGTATAGTATAATTTCCTAAGGTGTGGCCAGGCACCTAAACCTGCAATACCTCTTTTCCAATATATATATATATATATATATATATATCTATAGATAGATAGATAGATAGATAGATAGATAGATAGATAGATAGATAGATAGATAGGTAGATGTGTGTGTTTATATATATATATATATATATATATATATATATATATATATATATATATATATAAATTACACAGATACTTATTGGTGTGTCTAAGATACATACACTGCATATTATATATTACACAGATACTTATGTGTGTGTCTAAGATATATATATAGAAAGAGAGAGAGAGAGAGAGAGAGAGTTATGTGTCTAAGATATATATATATATATATATATATATATATATTAGAGAGATAGGGGCAGATTCACATAGATGTAATCTTCCGCTGCGTAATCGAAATACGCTACGCTGCCGTCTATCACCAGACTCTACGCCGAATTCAGGTAGTTTTTTTGCGCGTACGCTATTGTATCGTATTTTTTTTCCGCCGCGCAATCGAAATACGTGAGTAGGGGGCGTGAAGCATTTAAATTAAGCGCGTCCCCGCGACGATCGAACTGCGCATGCTCTGTTCAGGAATTTCCCGCCGTGCATTGCGCGAAATCACGTCGTGACGTCATTCGTTGTTTGAGTAGCGGCGTTTACGAACATTCCTATTCCCGGACGACTTACGTTAAAAATAATAAAAGAAATCGAAAAACGTTGAAATTCGACGCGGGAACGACGGCCATACTTAACATGGGCTGTCTAATATTAGACCAGCAAAAAGCTGGTATAGTGAAACGGAAAAAAAAGATGACTAAAGGTGCCGTAAGAGATTGCGTTTGAAGAGCGAAATTTTGTGGATTCCAGGCAAAAGCTCATTAGCATACCATGAAGGTGAAAAACAACAGGAAGTCCGCCCAGTGGCCGCAATTTTCAGGCAGCGTAGATCTGAAGGCGTACTAACACGTAATAAAGTCGAAATTTAGCACGCAGGTGTCTTTTCATGGTTTGAGGATTTCGACTAGCGTAAAAACGCTCGTAAATCGAAATTACTCCTGTCTAACAACATTTACACAGGCGTAATCGCTTTGTGAATCTAGGCCATAGTTTATATATATATATATATATATATATATATATATATATATATATATATATATATAAAGAAATTACACACTCTGATGTTATGTATGCATCTATATACACACACACACACACACACACACACACATATATATCTATATATATATATCTATTTAGATAGATAGATATATAGATAGATAGATCGATCTTAGTCAGACACATAAGTATCTGTGCAATATGTGTAATATATAATATATATATCTTATTGCACATATTGGTAATGAAAACTATTCAGGTAGTATATAAATAGGTCTTTTTTGAAATTCCATTATTTCCAAAAGTATCATATACATGCATTGGCTAATCAGATTAAACCTTATGGGCTATTAATGGCAATTGTTACAAGCAATGATTACTTTGACCAAAATGCAACTTTTTTTTTTTTTTAGAGTGGATGTGGTGAGAACGAAGTACACCGATAATAGTCCTCATTTATAATTAAAGGACAATTGAGTGTACTTGATGTGAAATCCCAAGATCAATAAAACTGTTGCAAATCATCTCCTATCATCGGCTACAGGGTAGTGCAGAAAATATTCAACACCGTTTAATATTTTTCCACCCTGAGATATAAGTGGAATCTTATTTGAATCTGCCTGATGTGTGTTATTTTTTCCTTTCTAGCTAGATAAGTTGACAATTCTGTCGGAGACCCTTATTTATTATTCAGCCTTTATAGCTCTAAAATGTACATCTACTTGTGCAGGGACGATTTAAATATTAGTTTTGGGGATGCTGTAAAAATAGAATAGATGTAGCAGAGGTGACAGCATCAGCATTTTATGATTACCCCCCCCCCCCCCAAAGTGTGGTGGAAAGGGTATTAAAGTGCCCTATCTATCTATCTATCTATCTATCTATCTATCTATCTATCTATCTATCTATCTATCTATCTATCTATCTATCTATCTATCTATCTATCTATCTATCTATCTAGCTATCTATCTATCTATCTAGCTATCTATCTCTCAATATATCTATACAGATAGATAGATTGATAGATAGATAGATATCTTTTAGGTGATGACATTGAAGATGACAGTGTATGCAAAACTATAAAAGTGCCCACCTTAAATATATGTAAATGTATATATACATATACACATATACATATATTTAAGGTGGGCACTTTTATTTTTATAGATATATATCTATAAAAATAAAAGTGACCACCTTATACATTTCTATCTAAAAAAAAAAATATATATATATATATATATATATATATATATATATATATATATATATTATTATTATTATTATTTGTGTATACGAATATAAATGTATAGTTCCAGGCCCATTTGAAGATGACATTATATACAAAAAAATAAAAGTGCCCACCTTAAACGTTTCTATCTATAATATATATGTATATATATATATATATATATATATATATATATACATATATATATGTATGTATGTATGTGTATATATATATTATATTTATTTATTATAGATAAAAATGTTTAAGATGGGTGCTTTTATTTTTTTTAGATATAATATCATCTTTAAATGGGCCTGGAACTATACATTTCTATTCGCATACACAAATAATGAGTATATACTGTCATTTATAAATAAATATATACAAAAAATATACACATATATGTATACTGTGTACATAATTATGTGTGTATATAAATGTATAGTTTTAGGTGCCTGAAAATGACTTTATGTACAAAGTTGTACTTTCCTTGTATCAGTTAGAACTTATCATGGGCTGTTATTAGCACTACTTACAACGACTTGAATGCGACTTTAGGGCAAATGTGATATAACGAAGTACACCAATGATATTTTGTTAGTAAAGGACAATTGAGTGTACTTGATGTCAAATTCCAGGATCGATAAACTGTTGCAAATCATCTCCTATCATCTTCAACCACTACAGGAAAGAGCAAAAAAATAAAAATATTTAGCACCCTTTAATTTTCTATTTTTTTACACCCACCTTGAGATATAAACGAATCCTGTTCCAATCTGTCTGATATGTTTTTTTTTTTTTTCACTCTGGAGATGACTTAAAGATTAGCTGACAATTCTGTCACAAAGCTTCAGTGTCGAATAAAACCACAAATTAATGATAACAAAGAAATGAATGGGAGCCTACAGGAACCTGCAAGTGGAAATACTTGAAAGAGACTTAAATGGAATGCAATTACATACACGTTCCACTTTCCTTTTCATCAAGTGATTTGAATTAATTTTTATTTCAGCAATTGTACTTTTTTTTTTTTTTTCTTCCACGATGCATTGGTTTGTCAAGAATAAAACGTCTTACAATGCCATTGCTGTCATGTTCCAAACTGCTTTACATTTCAGTAAGGAGAGGAAAACAAAGCTATTTGCAATGAATCACGAAGTTGAATAATTTGAGACTTCACACAAGGTGGTGAATCAGAAATCTTGGAGCAATTTGATAACGTCTCACTTTTTTTTTTCTAAAACTGAGAGATATTTCATTAGCCTAATATTTTTCATACTGCATTTAGGCGTGACGATTTCTATTTTCGCCACTAGGGGTCTCTACTGAACATCGCCTGTCTAGGTATGGAAGTTGCACCCATCTCATGTAACACTTATTTACTGATAAACATCGTTACTTCTTTAGTATTACACATCAAGAACACACAAGTATACAATTTTAAATTGCAGACATCCATCTAACAACAGCAGATTGTGAAAAACAGCATAAATAAAGAAGAAGAAAAATAAAATAAAAATGTTAGCCATTTTTCAAAGAAGCCATGGGCTGCAATTTATTTACTTTTTAGACTAATATTAGTAGGTGATATATTTTCTCACCCTCACCAGGTTTGGAGCCTTCATATTTCTACGGTCAGAAACAATCTTTGATCTATAACAAGGAAAGTGTCTTGAGATAAATATATTTGGACAGATAAAGGGAGATGATGTGTGTGTTTTCCAGAAACGACAGTCTTATCTGGCATGTAATTCCAAAACTCCATGAACACTCATATAAATTGCCAGCAAAGAAAACAATTGTCTCTGGTAGTATGGGGTGATCTTATCAGGGATAGTGTGAGACAAATTCAGCCTCCTGAAATTGTTACTTTTATCTACAGTGGGATCTTTTGTTTTACAAGAAGAATTCTTCACATCAGAAGGTACAGTGTAACACTTCAGAAATATTTTATCTATTTCATTTTTTTTTCTCAAAATTTCTCCATTTGAGGATAAACAGAACTTGTCACAGTTGTCCTGTCATTTAAAATTGGGATAAGCAAGACATATGCCCAAATGAAAAGACTGTGGCCATCAAGGGGGCAGATATTTGACAATTGGGGCTGTTGCACGCAGCAACCAAACCTGTATCATCTTTTACTGAAAGGAATCTTTTGCCATTAGCAATAGCCTCACACATTATTTTTATTTTTTAACAATCAACCCCACAGAATTTATTTTTGAATTTGATGGCCTGTGATCTAGAACAACGGAAAATAATGTGATACAAGAGGTCTGGAATTACTAATTTAATTGAAGAAAATAAGACAGTGAGACTATTACTTTGCTATTTATTACTGCTGATGTGCTTATATGTTAATAAAAAAAAAAAGGAAAAGCTGCTGGTGGTTACAGTACTAACAGAATGCTTTGCATGTCACAACCCGAGACTCCATAGCGTGAGCACCAGAGTTCTATATTTTCATTTTAGTAAGCAAAAGATTATTGCTATACAGTAAGACCTTGGTTTGCAAGCATAATTCGTTCCAGAAACATCCAAAGCACTTGTATATCAAAGCATTTTTTTACAGGGTATAAAAGAGAAGAGAGGCACCTCCAAGTGTAGCAATAAGTTGCTAAATGTTGTACCTTCATTAAAGAAGTTGTAAAGGAAATTTTTTTTTGCCTAAAATTAATGTCTGCAAGGTAGACAGACAGACTAGTGTAAATGATTCTGTTAACAAACAAGTAAATACCCATTAAATTCCTTCATCTATATCACCTCTGGCATTCTAGCTTCTGTTCTCTCTTTCACTTCCTGGTTTGCATCACTTGTTCATGTAAGAACTACATTTCCCAGTATGAATTGCGGCACACCCAGTAATTCACACCTCCTTAAAGTCTCTAACACAAAGAGAGCATCCTGCCACACAGATGTAGTTCCCAGGAGGGGGCGAGCACGTTACTGACCAGCGCAGTAAAGCCTCCCTTCACGGTGGTCAGTAAAATCAGACAAGCAGGAAGTGAACAGAACAGAGAAGAAATAGAGCAACTTCTGAGCAAAAACGAACAATGAGGAAGTGAAAAGAGGAATCTCTGCAGGTAAAGGATGCTTATTATGAAAACATTTTTTTTCCTTTACAACCCCTTTAAATGTAACAATATTGCTACACTTACCGCGGTTTCCCATTGATTTCAAAGGGAAGAAGCGGTATAGGAGCGGTGAACACACCGCTCCTATACCGCTGTAAAGATGCGGCTAGCAGGACTTTTGGAGCGGTCCTGCTAGCGCACCGCTTCAGTGTGAAAGCCTTCGGGCTTTCACATTGAAGCCTGCAGGGCAGGTTTTTTCACGCGGTATAGCAGAGCTATTTTTAGCGCTGTACCGCGTGAAAAACGCCCCAGTGGGAAAGGGCTCTTAGAGGCTCCTCTCTTCTTTTTTTATACTCAGTTGTAACATGACGCTACTCTTATATCAAGACATTGCTTGTATATCAAGGCAAAATTCATTAAAACATTTTGCAAACACTCTCAAACCAAGGTTTTACTGTAGTTGTGTTTAAAGGAAATCAGTACTTAGTATAGTCTGGCTAACTGCTCAAACCCTGGTTTAAATATTTCAGCTTTGTGGATGGATGTACAGCTCAGTGCAAAAAAAAACAGGCTCACCCTAAACCTAGAACAAAACATACTTTGGCAAGACTACACTGTTAATATTATTAATATTATTTTTATTATTCATTTTTTTTACTACTATAGAAATTAATCTACTAGTATTAGACCAGTGGTTCTCAACCTGGCTAGTGCCGTGACCCCTTGATAAAATGTCCAAAGTTGTGGGGACCCCCAATGGTAACAATATTTTCCTATCGTGGGTTGTTGACACCCAAGGTAAGACAAGTAATTTGCGCCCCTAACCCATGGACATTTCGCGCTCCCGGAGTCCCTTGCACTCGTACCACTCTTTCTCTTCGTTCCTCTTTTCTTTCCCTTTTATCTCCCTCTATCCTAATTTCTTGTTTGTTATCCTCATCCCTCTTTAGACGTCTTTCTTGTTCTTTCTCTTATTCTTTCTCTCCATTTTTCTTTGCTCCTCCCCTTCTTTTCCTCTCCCTTTCATGTAGTCTCTATTTTTATTCGTTCTCTTACTCCCTGGTGGGGGGATGGGATCCGTGGCAATGCTGGCGGGGAGTTGGGATCAGCCAACTTAGGTGCTCTTGATCTAGGTCATCTGCTGATCTGAGAACTGTAGTGGGGACTTTTAAGGGCAACTCTAATCACAGGTAGTGTTACTCACTGTGTCTCCGACTTTGGGGTTTCTCGTAGCAGTGACACCTATGCTGAAATCAGCAGATAGGGTCTCCCCCAGCCCCTCCCACTTCACATTCCTCACCAGTCAGCTGACCTCTAGTCCCTGCCCCCGAGCTATGCCGTGAACTGAAGGGGTGGCTGTGAAGAGGCGGAGTGGGCGGCCGCAGGCTTCAGGAACAGCCCAGGTTTTGGGGACCCCTGGTAAATCCTCATTTGACCCCCAAGGGGGTCCCGACCCCCAGGTTGAGAACCACTGTATTAGACTGTAGAATGAGATACCCTTACAATATGCAGCAGGAGGTGTTTGCAATGCTGTTCAGGGGTCTCAAACTGGTGGCCCTCATGACTCCCACAGACACAAGTCCCATCATGCCTGTGTCTGTGGGAGTCATGCTGTAACTGTCAGCCTTGCAATGCCTCATGGGACTTGTAGTTCTGCAAAAGCTGGAGGGCTGCCAGTTTGAGACCCCTGGTTTAGATAAGGCCTTTTGATATCCAGACCCTTGTATATGTATTGGTACACTATGGGTTTGTGCATAATCTGGTGCAGCTGTGCATGGTAACCAATCCGCTTCTACCTTCAGCTTGTTCAATTAAGCTTTGGGAAAAAAAGGAATGTAATGCCGGCCATACACGGTTCGAATATCCAAAGAATTTTCTTTCGAATATCGTTTCTAAGAATTTTCGTATGAATTTCGCACCGTTAGTGGGCTGCAGCAACAGCCGATTTTCGTGCGGCAATCAAATTTGAGGAATCGGACATGTTGGAATTTTTTTAAAAAACAAGCGATTTTCTCCCGGAGAGAAAAGAATATTCCCAGACACGAAAATTATTTTTTGTAGCAACATGAAGGTCTGGTCGGCCAAATTTCGAAAATCAATGGTGGCTTCATCGGATCATAAAAAAAAAAAACTTTCTGATTTTGAAATTTGACCGTGTATGGCCTTCTTAAGTCGAATGGTTTCTATACAGAGCTGCACCAGATTGTGCACTCTCCAGTGTTAGTAAAGCAACTCCCATGTATAGTTAGTTACCCTTGTTCAGAAGGCAGTATTGCCCAACCAACACAATATGATTCTATAGGTTGTCCCAGCCTACGTTAGTAATATCTGTTGTAAATGATAAGAATAGAGTTGGCTTTAGACACTAGATGGCAGCTGGATGCGAATGCATTATGTAACCAACAAAAGTTAGGGGACTTAGGCCCAGTTCACGATTGTTGTAGAAACACATAAGCCTTTTGTTAAAAAACACCTAATGCATTGAAGATGCAGAACTTTCAAATTGAACACAATGGATAACACATTTTACATGCATTTCCCCAGTTTTTCAATTTCAGCCCCCCCAAAAAGGTCCCAGAACTAGATATTAACACTTGCATATTGCGTTTTTAGCATTGACTATAATGTAACGCTCATTTTTCCAATAGTGCATGATGAATGCAGCAAACGGATTATTTCAAAAACACACTGCATGGTTCTGGAAACCAACCTACTTATGTGAAGTGCTTCATAGACTTAATGGAAATTATTTTCTTTGCACTTTCGGGGCACTGTTAACATGCATTTTGGCAGGGCCGTCTTAATAGCATCATGGGCACCTGGGCAAAGTAATGCACTGGGCCCCTGCCATCCTGCCCCAAATTTAGGCACCTACTCAAGAATTAAAGTATACATCGTTAATAGAACTAAAAATATATATATATATATATATATATATATATAAAAATATATATATATATATATATATATATATATGTATATAAATAAATAAATAAATATATATATATATATATATATATAAATATATATATTAGTTCTTTCAATAAAATAGATTTTAAACAATAAGAAAACATAGCATCATTTAAAGACTAAATAAACACAAAGAGCACATGGGGAGGCAGAAGGGGTATCAGGAGGGCAAAGTACAAGTTCTGGGATGCCACTCAGGACAAGGCCATCATCCTGGGAAAAATTAGTAAAATGCATGACTATCCTAGCAGATATAGGACAGTTGGCAAATATGATGTAAGACTATCATGGAGCCCCCATAAACCCGGGGCCCTGGGCAGTGCCCAAGTGTGCCCAGGCAATACGACAAGCCTGCATTTTGGTGCAGTAACAACACACCAATGAGAACAGGTCCTAAGGTCTAAAGTTTTCCATATATTGTATGTTACAATATGATTGTACAATCTCCATTAGACTTTTGAATAGAATTAATCTACATTTAGGGGTAGCAGCAAGGACAACAGACAGCATATGCAACTAAAGATATCTACACTTTATACTGGTTAACACTTTACCCTGTTCCCCCCTTTAAAGCGGTATAAAGTATTTTTTTTTACTTAAAATGACAAACATATACTTACCTGCTCTGTGCAATGGAATTGCACAGAGCAACCCCGCAACTCCTCTACTAGGGTCACCCACCTGTGTTTTCGGCTCCTCCTCTCCACTGTCTGCCACCATAGCAAGCCACTCACTATGAGGGCAGATAAGTGGGCTCATTCCTGAGCCAGGCTGTGTGCATTCATAGACACACACAGTGAGGCTCGTCCCGTCCCCCGCTTTTTTGCTCACAGGATTTGATTGGCAGTAGCGAGAGCCAATGGCTCCCACTTCTGCCTCTCTGTCTTGTGAATGCAGGGAGAGAGAAAGCTGCTACAGATGTGGATCAAGTGAGGACTCAAGTACATATGTATGTAGGTGAGGGGGTGATACTGCTACTGGGACATTTTTTTACCTTAATGCAGGGAATGGTTTACATAGTTACATAGTCTGGTTTAAAAAATAAAAAAGCCCATCTAGTTCAACCATAAAAATAAATAAAATAAAAAATATCATATAATCCCATATACCCAATTCTATACCCACAGTTGATCCAGAGGAAGGCAAAACCCCCCAGCAGAGCATGATCCAATTTGCTACAGCAGGGGAAAACATTCCCTCCTGATCCCCGAGAGGCAATCAGATTTCCCTGGTTCAACTTTACCTATAAATGTTAGTACCAAGTTATATTATGTACATTTAGGAAAGAATCCAGGCCTTTCTTAAAGCAATCTACTGAGCTGACCAGAACCACCTCTGTAGGGAGTCTATTCCACATTTTCACAGCTCTTACTGTGAAGAAACCTTTCCGTATTTGGAGATGAAATCTCTTTTCCTCCAAATGTAAAGAGTGCCCCCTTGTCCTCAGTGTTGACGGTAAAGTGAATAACTCAACACCAAGTTCACTTTATGGACCCCAAATATATTTGTACATGTTGATCATATCCCCCCTTATTCGAATCTTCTCAAGAGAGAATAAATTCAGTTCCTCTAATCTTTCCTTATAACTGAGCTCCTCCATGCCTCTTATCAGTTTGGTTGCCCTTCTCTGCACTTTCTCCAGTTCCCCGATATCCTTTTTGATAACTGGAGCCCAAAACTGAACTGTATATTCCAGATGAGGTCTTACTAATGATTTGTACAGGGGTTTGGAGGCAGTGGAAGAAGGGGAGGAACAGAGAAGACAGGATCAAACTGCCTTTTTACACAATGCAGACGATTAACCCCTAAGGTTCCACTGTGAGTATAACCAGCATGCTTTACTGCATTTACAGACTGATATTACTGTCCAGTCTGGGAGGGAGCTTGTCCCGACTCCTGAAAGTGCTGAATGTATGAGAAAGTCTCCCTTTAGCCACACATCTATGCAATCTCTTGGATCGATAGTTAGTGGCAATCTCAGCCTGGACTCCATCCAGGCCACGCCCCCAACATGTTTTGCTCCACCCCTCGGAGCTTAATCATGGATCTACTTTACTGCATATGCAGACTGATTTTACTGTTGCGGGTTTAGTAACACTTTAATGTCTCCCAAGTAACGCATAAAAGACCTTTCTAAATCAAACATATTTAGGCAAAAGTATATTTTTTTCTGTACCCTACTAATCTCATATAACTAAAAAAAAAAAAAGCTGCCTGTTTTAGACCCTTGAGGGTGTTTTATGGTTTTTAATTTAAAGAACAAAATATATGAAACCAGAAGGTACTTTCTGACCACATGTGAAAGAAAAGCAACGCGCATGAAACCTGATGCAGGAATTTCAGCTACAATTGAGCCTTCAACTAATTAATATGTGAAGCTTAAATAAATTATCATACATCAGCATCAAGCAGACAACTATAACATCTGACACACCAAATAGAGCTTGGTGTCAACAGCAGGGGGAGAATGGTGTTTGATTAGCTGATTGTACAGCATTAATGGGTAGAGATGCATGTACAGAGATGTATGAGATGTCACTCAGTAGCTACAGGTAGAAGGGATGTCATTAGACACAGAGTGTGGACAGCTGTTGTGGAGAATGGTGCCGGGTAAATGATTATCTACAAAAATATGAACACTTAAACTCTGTTTTCGTAAAGTTTAAAGTGTAAGATTGCCAATTGTCCCCGATTTCTTGGGACAGTCCCAGATTTGGAATAATAGAACTTGGAAAAGTCCTTCAGTTTCAAAACCAGCCCATTGCATCTTTCTGCATGTCACTTTACTGGGGTGCATGCACATTAATTATTAAAAGTTCATTTATGACTACACTGACACTTTCACACGCTCACATTGTTTTATATACAAATTAACCCTTTCACCCAATTAGTTGGTTGTATCTTATTCATCATTGTTGTTTTTTTACACTTTTTACAATTTTTTTTTTCAGTGGCACACAAAAGTGTGTCACCTTTTTAGTTCCTCACACACAATTTACTTCAAGCACCCATTACTACAATTCACATGTCCTCACGCACTATCTCCTCTACATGACCTAATTTCATCACCTCTACCACTTTATCACATGACACTTCACTCGCTACAATCGCACATATCCATACTATTATAATGGTATTAATATTATTATTCCTATAATAAACCTAGATATCATGTATCAAGGGTTTAATAGGCTCTGTTTGATACATTACCATTACCTATTTACTTGTTCTAAGTGCCGTCATTTCTCCCTCATCCTCTCGGTGGGTGCCTATCAGAGGCGTATCTAGCGAAAATAGCACCTATGGCAAGCACTGGGACTGCACCCCTGTTGAGACATTTGAAACCCATCTTTCAGATAACCTAACAAAAAAACAGCTAACAAAACTAGTGATATTTATCATCCCTTGTGACACCTTGAGTAGTGACATATCCTCTTTATGGAGAAATCTGGGGTTTATTAGACCCCTGATCCCTCCTCTACCCTCTAAGACCCTCTGCAGAACCAATACTGGAAGTGATGAAATCTTCATCACTTAAGGCCTCAGTTTTCACAGAGAAGATGGAGAAACTGATGTTCCTTCTTCTTCTTTGTGCACTGCCAATCCTACCAGATGGAATGGGAGAACAGGAGGGCTGTGGCTGAACGCAGCAGGGATAGTGCTGCCAATGTCCATTACAAAAGGTGCTGAAAAGGAGATCCTGCCTATGCTTGGGAGGAGGGAAGTAGAGATCCTGGTAAGTGCCTTACTGCCCAGCCACTCAACAGCGTCCCCTTCATATGGCGCCCATGGCACTTGCCATGGCTGCCATACCCTAGATACGCCACTGGTGCCTTTGACGTGGTTTCTTGTAAGCCCACTGGGCCATTTTTCCTCTCCGGGTGAGGCAGAGGCAATTATGAGATTCACTGGATCATCTAACTGTTTTTTATAAATATTCTGGTTGTGATGTCACTCATCCCACTTTCCAGCAGTAAATAGAACATTGTTATGTTTGTAAATATCAATGCATAATGTCCAATGACTTCAGTAAAACTGAGATGTTTAATATATTTATTCAGGAGCCATTCACCCCCCTGAAGAGACCCCAAGGTCGAAACATGTTGGGGTCTACATACAGTCTGATTATGTAATGTAATGTTGTATAAATCACATGGCTGCCTTGCTGTATTATTGAATAGGTACTGTATCTCTACCACGTGAATTTATATTTTAGTGACAACATGTATCCTAATACATTTCAATAAACGATTTTTACACAATCCTTTTACTTTGTATTCATATAAATTGCTGCATTAAAACCCCTTAGGGGAACTTCCCATTAGTACGAAGAAGGGATACTTACCTAATTCCCGAAACGCGTCTGGGCTATGAGAGAAATGTTCTTTCTTCAAATATATGTAGCTCCATGTTGGAGCCTGGTATCATATATATGCTGTATTTATGTATAATATTTGGTGTTATGTTACACCACTACAACGCTTTTAATGTTTAAATATTAATACATTTCATATTTTTATAAATCCTTTTGGTGTATGTAACAGTAGGAGCTACTGTCACGGTAAAATGGACACAGGGTATGCACACTTGAGAGGTGCAAGACCACAGAGCATAGCTGTGGACTGGAGAAGACTTATTTTGAAGCTGTCTCCAGTTTTTGGTATTTTATCATGGGGCTCTGTAGTGTGGAGATTCCATAGTGTCTTGGGTGGGATGGGATCTCCAACCCTGTATCCAGATTTTGTGGATGACCAGCAGGGTGTGTACTCACAGCCCTTTATAATGAGTGTGTAGGAAGATCTCATGGCTCCCAGTTGGAGACAGCTCAACAATAAGAGACAGGAGGTCTCCAGAAATCAGAGAGGCTTTAGGAGACAGCCAGAACGTTGTCTAGACGCTAAAGGGAAGCCATCTACATTGAGGAGTCCGCTGGTCTGGGTGACCAGGAGAAAGTGCAGAGAGCCAGGTGGGCTAGCATTTTGTGTTGTGTATTCGATGGAGAAGAAAATGTTTGTTTGGACTTATTTTTGCCTTTTTAATAAAAATGGGCTACCATGCCCTTAAATATAGTTCCTGGCCGGCGTGAATCACTGGAAAAAACACACATACCACAAGAGCTAACAACCCCCAACCTTACATGTATGAAAGGTCGCCCATAAAGTCCCACTAGTACCGGGGGGTACTTTTTCCTTCCTTGGTTTCTTCTCTATACATTTTGGGATGTGGGCATGCTCTGGGCCACTTAAGACCCGGACCATTATGCAGGTTAAGGACCTTGCCCCTTTTTGCGGTTCGGCACTGCGTCGCTTTAACTGACATTGTGCGGTCGTGCGACGTGGTTCCCAAACAAAATTGGCATCATTTTATTCCCCACAAATAGAGCTTTCTTTTGGTGGTATTTGATTACCTCTGCGGTTTTGATTTTTTGCGCTATAAACAAAAATAGAGCGACAATTTTGAAAAAAAATGCAATACTTTTTACTTTTTGTTATAATAAATATCCCCAAAAAATATATAAAAAATATTTTTTTTTCTCAGTTTAGACCAATACGTATTCTTCTACCTATTTTTGGTTAAAAAAATCGCAATAAGCGTTTATCGAAGTTTGTGCAAAATTTATAGCGTAGAGGATAGTTTTATGGTATTTTTATTAATAATTTTGTTTTACTACTAATGGCGGCGATCAGCCATTTTTTTCATGACTGCGACATTATGGCGGACACATCGGACACTTTTGACACATTTTTGTGCTATAAAAATGCACTAATTACTGTGAAAATGACAATGGCAGTAAAGGGGTTAACCACTAGGGGGCGCTGTAGGGGTTAAGTGTGACCTAATGTGTGTTTCCTACTCACTGATCGTCGTTCCCTATATCAGAGAGCAGACAACCAGTGACACTGCCACACAGAAGAACGGGGGAAGGTGTGTTTACACTCACCTCTCCCCATTCTTCAGCTCCCGTGACCGATCGCGGGACACCGTCGGCGATCGGGTCTGCGGATCCTGCGGGCGCGGTCACGTTGCTTCGGACCGGCAACGCACTTGCCACCTGTATATATACGTCCATGTGCCCAGCTGTGCCATTCTGTCGACGTATATAATTGTGCGGCGGTCCTTAAGTGGTTAATGAAGGTACAACATTTAGCAACTTATTACTAGACTTAGAGGTGCCTCTCTTCTCTTTTATACCCTGTAAAAAAAATGCTTTGATATACAAGTGCTTTGGATTACAAGCATGTTTTTGGAACAAATTATGCTCGCAAACCAAGGTTTTACTGTATATGCAAATTGCCATCATAAAATCTGAGGCAGCAAACTTTGTAAAAATTAATATTTAATATTTAAAATTAATATTTGTGTCATTCTCAAAACTTTTGGCCGCAGCTGTACACAAAAGTGCGTTACAGTAATGCACACACAGTCAATATGCTGTATTTGCATGTTAACCTGAGTTGCATTATCTGTACATTGTTATGCGCTACAACAGGAGTGCATTGCGGTGAGCGAGTTAGGTGGGCTGGGGTGCTATTCAAAATGAATGGCACTGAATTGCACTGCACTGCATTTTATGCATTGTAGTAAAACGTGTATATTTACCTGCATTAATTGGCCCCTAAACTCAGGAAAATTTGATCAGATTTTTTATAATATCATAATTTAAACTGCTGCAGTGGTGTTTGTACACCTAATATATTTTTCTACAGGCCCGTACATACTGTTCCAGAATAACAGAGAGAATTCGCACCCACATGGACACAGACAGAAACAATCACACACGCCTCATTCCCTGCTCTGGTGAAGAAGCACGGTGTGAAAGCTTTGCAGAGGTGGTGCCTGCCTGCCTATTGTACAAGACTCGGTAAAGATGTCACTGTCAACACTTTGTCAGAATCTTCACTGTGAAAGAGATGCTTGTGTCATTTCACACCCCTGTGCATGCCAGGGACAACAATGTGTGTCCAAACTCATTAGTCACTTCATTTAACTTCTCCGAAGGGTTGAGAAGGAGTTAATGATAGACATTTTATTCCTTAGGTACTTCAGGTTCTTTGGCTTGTTGGACTTAGACCACGTGTATTGGTAAGTATTGCTATAGGAAAGTTCCTATGAAAATCCTTTTTTCTACTAACATAAATACCTACCTAAGGTGTAAAATGTAAATACTAATTAGTATTATTGTTTGTATACATTTTTTATTTTTTGTTCAGCAATTCCTGAAATGTACACAGCCTTCTTAGACGGTACAGTGACAGTCAGGTGGTGACTTGAGATTTCTCCTGTGCAGTTAAAGCAATAGAATGTGGCCACTCCCTGACCTCAGTTTTTTATTGTACAGTAAGAAGCCTAAGTAGACTTATAAAACCCCTCTGCTCTCTCCTCCTATCAGCATTCCCCTGCCAGCATATATGTAGGAGCAGGCCTTTTTTCAGCTGAAACATGATGGAACTCAGTTCCACCACCTCGGGCTCAGGCCCCCTTCTCTCTGCTTACCACCATCAGCTGTAAACACAGAAGTCCAGCTTGTGTGTTTACAAGTGACAGCTTGTTTCCCCGCAGATCTGTTGCCCTGAGCAGCTCCCACTGAGAGCAGGATGGGGACAAGTGAGATGCAGGTTTTCAGGGTGCAGTGCGGATGATCTCTGCAAGTGAGAAAGATAGGGGGAACTACAGTGTGAGGGAAGGTACTAGAGTTGGCTGGGTGCTTCGGCTTAAAGTGGTTGTAAACCCTTTACAATCACTTTAACCGACAGGTAAGCCTAGACTAAGGCTTACCTGTAGGTGCAACAAATATTATAACCTTTTAGGTTTAGGAGATATTTGCAAAAAATTGAAGCACCGATGTCTACGGATTTCTATACGGACATCGGGCGCAGGTGCACTGAGCGTGCCGCTACTAACGCCATCATAGCATTACTGGCGGCTCCCGCACGCATTCGAGGGAGTGACTTCATCGCTGCTCCGGCCAGTCACAGCGCTTCAGCAGTGATACCTGGAAGTCAGTCTGAGTATCATGGCGGCGTCGGAGGAGGTGAACGAGGGCCGCTGCGGGGGCTTTGATCTCAGGTAAGTAATTCATAATAAGCTAGTATGCTATGCAGACTTCTTAGGCTCTGAGGAAAGGGGTGCGCCCCAGAAACGTTAGCCATTCTGTCGTTAAAAAGGGTACCATTGAATCCTAGGTATCATCTTTAATTGGCTGGGACCAAGATGACTTATGATAAATGCACTAGGTCGGTGCGCCCTCCCTTTTTTGTTTTTTTCTCTTAGTTTATGAACACCCATGGTTCAGAGCAGGGCTGCAAGACTAATCTCACGATTGGACTACAATACCCCATAACAAAAACACCAGAGCGCAGGAGAATTTTTTGTATTGTTTTTTTTTGTACTAGCTCATTATGCCTTTGTTTTGCAGGTTGTCGTTACTTTTTTTACAAGAGAGTTTACTTCCTCTTTAACACAGCAGCAAAAATTGGACATGTGGAAAATGGCGGCTCTTTTAAGAAGGGGGCAGAGCTGAAGAGGGGTGAAAGTGAGATGTGGACAGGGATGCAGAGGTAAGCAGCTGTGGAATAAGGCTGCACTCTGTGTAACGCACTCCTTAACTCCACATTATATACATTACGTACATTGCACTTCAGAACTCTGCACGTAGTACAACCCTAAACTCTGCACTCTGTACATAATGCATTTCTGGTATTTAATGCTCCTTTAAGACCCTCACATTGTGAAATTTGACCACACCCACTATTTTAGGAGGGTGCGCGTGGGGGATTTGGGGGGGAAAGGGGGATTTGGGGGGTTGCGCTTGAGTTCCTGCACCTATTTTGGGAGAAAAAAAGCCATGTGTAGGCGGCACACCCTACTTGGATTTCTATCATACAGTGAATAACAAGAGGATTATAGCGATCTGAAAGTAGTTATTACACTAGAGGCATTTAAAGGATATCTATATTTTGTTCTAGTTTGTGAGGGATTGGTGAAAAGTTAAAACACCTGTCAGGTTTTATCTGGGGCTCCTTTAGAGATTCAAGGTTTTACTGTATATCTATAATGTTAAACTTAACCTGAAAACAAAGCCTTCCAGTGATGCACTGTCACTGCCGGAGGCCACTTCCATCTTCACCAGGTCTTCCTTTCAGGTCTGCAGACTCTGGCTGTGTGACTGGCCGAAGCTGTGATGACGTCACTCCTGTGCATGCAAAAGGGAGTGGCTGTTTACGGCACAGGATTCTGAAGAACAGCCCGGTGCCCGTTCCTTTAGAGCAGTGGTTCTCAACCTTCTATTGCTGTGACCCCTTGATAAAATTTCCCAAGTGGTGAGGACCCCTATCAGTAAAATTATTTTCGTAGCGTGGGTTGTCAGCACCCACCCAAGGCAAGACAAGTAATTTGCACCCATAACCCACAGACATTTAGCGCTCCCTGGGTCCTTTTAATTAATCGCAACTATAATCGCAGGTAGTGTTCACTGTGTTCCCAACTTTGTGGTGTATCGTAGCAGTGACACCTATGCCAAAATCAGGAGATAGGGTCTCCTCTATCCCCTCCCACTTCACATTTTTACCAGTCAGCTGACCTCTAGTCTTTGCTCCCCAGCCATGCCGTGAACTGAAAGGGCACCTGCGAAGAGGCTGAATGGGCGGCCACGTGCTCCGGGAATAGCCCTGCTGGGTGGCTGCAAAAAGGCTGGAAGAATGATGCGGGCTGCAGAAACAGCCCAGGATTCAGTGACCCCTGTCAAATCATCATTTGACCCCCGAGGGGGTCCCGACCCCCAGGTTGAGAACCACTGCTTTAGAGCAAATGCGCCAGTGATGTCATTAGCTGCATATACAGTAAATATCTCCTAAACAGTGCACCTATAGGTTAGCCTTATTATAGGCTTACCTATAGGTACAAGTCAGAGATGGGAGTTTACTCCCACTTTAAAAGGATGTAAATGCCAGGAGGCAGAGATGAGTAATCCGATCATGTGACCACTGTGATTGGTTGTCACAGTGGTCACATGATCAGAAAGCTCTCAACTGCAAGTTTGCATCAGGAGCTTTCCAGTACATATTTGCTACTGTGCTTGGAGCACACAGTAAGTCAGAGTAGAGTGTTTACTTAGGGCCGCATATTTGCGGCCGCTTGGCTTTAAAGTGCCCACGCTGAGAGGCCGCATAGGTTAAAAAAAAAGCATTTTACTTTGGTCTGTGTTGCTGTTGGAGAGTTTCTCTCACTTCCTGTATGGTAAAACTTTTTCACTAGAACAGAAAACACTAACCTAATTTTCTCAACATAAAATAAGAATGTGGCTAAACATGACATAAAAGAAGAAAAAAAATACTACAGGAAGGGGGCAGGTAAACAGAAACTACAGTTGCTTATGACACATACAACTGTTGTGACTATTGTGAAGTTGAGGGCTTTAACTTTATTTATTTTTTAACTTTCCTATAGCTTTTACATCCATTTTGGCCAGGGCTGGTCTGGGACAGAAATTTGGCCCTGGACTTCATCCAGACTGGCCCACTTTGACAGGTCTCTCCCTACTTTGTTATAGTAGAATGGCTGCTACTGGTTCTCTTATAGGCAGTACTAGTGGGGAAGCTAGACATTATTTCACCTGGGGCAAAGAATCAGTTTGGTGCCCCTCCCCCCCATGGGACAAGATTAGGCAGAAGTGAGAGACTCCCAGGCAATAGCTGTTGAGTCAGGTGTCTGTCCCCTCCCCCATGCTCCTCTGTCACCCCCCCCCCCACTCCTCTGGTCCTCCCCCTGCTTCTCTGTTCCCCCTAGGTGAGTGCTGCGGGGAGGGAGAGGAGGTGAGCGCTGCAGGAAGGAAGAGACAGAGGAGCGGAGGGGGGCGGCAGTCCGCTGTCACTGTAACCGGCCCACAGAGCCATCGGCCCACCGGGAAACTCCCTTTAGTCCCAATGGCCAGTCCATCCCTGATTTTGGCTGATACTTCCACCTATCAATTCAGGGCCATTACTGCTTTATAAAACAAAATTGGGTATCACAGCCAAAACTACCCAAAAATACCCTTTTAAGTTGAATTTGGGGTGCTGCTGCTGTATGGAAGCCATGCTAAATGTAGAAGGTAAAAACTCAATTATACATCTAAGATATGTGATGCCAGAATACCATGTCACTAGAACTGTACTGATTAATGGCACCCCCAAAGCAAGTTAAGGGATTAGCGTTTTTTCCATGTCGCCCTTGAAGTTGCATTAACAGGACCCGCTCTCCGATGTACTATATTAAAAAAAAAAGTTTTGTTAAATATCCCCCATGGCAGTGCCCAGCTACTTGTGCCCTTGTTTGACAATAGCTTGCCTATTAGGCTTGAAATAGCCAGCATTTAACATAAATTTTCCCCCTATAGACCTCAATTGGATTTTCTGCTAAGGTCGGGTTTTTCAAATTGGAAACAGAATTCAGCAAACCCCCCCTGAATCAAACTCGGCCAGATTCGCCCATCCCCACTTTGCTATTCAAACGCATCTAAAAAAAAGTACATTTTGATAATCATTAATTCAAGCCTGGGGATATTTTCATGTCAGGAAAAAATTAAACACATATCAAGAAAAAGGCTTCCAAGATTTTTCAGTATTTCAAAGATCATATTGAAACCTTCATTAAAGATCCAGATGCTGTAACTGCCTATAGAAGCTGGCTGCAGATCATCAATGAATAGCCCTTTCATGCCACCTAGTGGTCAGGGTGATTGTCGCTTTAAGATAGTCTTTCATGTGTATTCTGCAGTTAAATAACATTTTACTAAATAAAAAAAACAGGGTTTAGTTCTGTGTATGTTACATTTTCTGTATGATTTTTTCTTTTATTGATTGTTTCGGAACCAGACATTGGCCACTCTTATTTAAGGACACAGGTGAGAAATGCAATTTCTGACTTTTTTTGTTTTTTTTGTTAAAGGGTTAGACTACAGTATGTATTTTTTATCCTCATTCTGACTTAACTACTAAATGAGTCACTAACCTGCCAGAAGGAGAGCATTTCACTGACTATGTTTCTTTTACGTTAGTAACTATGTAGATAAAGTATAACGAAAGGCAAACCTTTTTTTATAGTTTCGGATGGAGTGGAGAGGGATTAGAACACTTTTCAGATTTCATTGCTGTCTGTGCCACCATTAGGAAGATTCACCCTCTCTATTTGTCTTGTTTAACGTTATCACCAAGAGTGAAAGTAAAAGGAAATTCCAACTTTTGGGTTGTCTCCAGAACAGGAATAGAGGGGAAATCTTCCAATGGGGACACTAGTTCCGATGACCCTGGTGACAACCAGGGATTCCCTCAATATGAAGATTTTTCCTCCTAATTCCTGTTTTGGCTATGGTACAGGAAGTGAAGGAAAATTTCCCCTATGGGGACAGAGATGGCAAAAAAAAAAAAGCCTTAAAGGGGTTACAACCCTCCCTTAAAGAGTTAGTAAAAGAAAACAAAAACAAAGGAAATCTTCTCCTTGCATGTTAATGTCATAATGTGCTAGTATTCATTGCCTTACTGAAAGCAAAGCTATCCAGTGGTGAACTGCCTTCCATCTTCACCCAGTTTTCCTTCTGGGTTCACAAGCTGCGACTATCTGATTGGCTGAGCCGTGATGTCTTGACTCCCATGCATGCCGTCCATTAAGAGCGCAGTGCGCATGCGCCTGTGACATCACCGGTGCTGCTTGGGTAAATATCTCCTAAACTGTACACGTTCAGGAGATATTTACTGTACCTACAGGTAAAGCTTTATTATAGGCCTACCTGTAGGCAGGGCCGGATTCCTGACAAGGCCACCGAGGCCAGGCCTCGGGACGGCAGTGGGTGCAGGGGCGGCGCTGGCTGCAGCGCTCCCCTCCCTCTGTCCCCTGGCGCTCGGATGTCTCGGAGCTGGGTCAGTGTGTGCAAGGTCCTGCCCCCCTAGACCATCTCGTGTGATAGTAGATTGAATCAGTGTTTCGCCTATCACACAAGCTGGTCTAGGGGGGCGGGACCTTGCACACACAGACCCAGCTCCGTGACATCACAGCGCCGGGGGACAGAGGGAGTGGAGCGCTGCGTGTTATCCAGGAAATGGTGAGGCTGCAATTAGTGGGCACAGAGGCTGCATTCATGGGCACAGAGGCTGCAATTAGTGGGCAAAGAGGCTGCAATCGTGGGCACAGAGGCTACAATTAGTGGGCACAAAGGCTGCATTCATGGGCACAGAGGTTATTACTGTATGGTTGCACGTCTTTTATCGAACAAGCATGCTGAAAACCGGCTGAGATTCGTACGAGAAATACTGAACATTTTAGCTTTACTTGCCATTGGTTCAGAACTTTTAAATACTTTGTCCTACAAAGATATTATCGATGAGTTTGCCAAAAGAAAAGTTAGAACTAAAAATGTTTAGGGAGTTTCTTAGGCCGCGTACACACGATCAGACATGTCCGATGAAACAGGTCCGACGGACCATTTTCATCGGACATGTCTGAAGGGATCTTTTGGTCTGCTGTGTGTACACACCATCGGACCAAA
The DNA here is from genome assembly GCA_029574335.1 of Rana kukunoris. Classification (NCBI taxonomy): domain Eukaryota; kingdom Metazoa; phylum Chordata; class Amphibia; order Anura; family Ranidae; genus Rana; species Rana kukunoris. Next base: position 135,229,258 of record CM056056.1, on the reverse strand, counting down.
ATCCCCTCGGACCAGAACGCGGTGACGTAGAACACACCGACATGCTGGAAAAAGGAAGTTCAATGCTTCCATGCATGCGTCGAATCAATTTGACGCATGCGCAGGATTTTGGTCCGAAGGTTGGGCGTACTAACCGTCGAACATGTCCAACGAACAGGTTTCCAGCGGACAAGATTCTAAGCATGTTTAGAAACTTTTGTCCGCTGGAAAACTGTCCGCTAGGCCGTACACACGATCGGACATGTCCACTGAAAAGGGAGGCAAAGGGAGTAATTCCGGGCCTGCCTGTAGGGTATAAATACAAAACACACATTTACTGCCACTTTAATCTATCCATTTCTATTTTTTTTTTTTTACAATAAAGTTTATTGTATGAATATAGAAGGTTACATGATAAATGGTATTTTGCAGATATAACATATGAGGTTATAAGTCATTTTAACCACTTGCCTACCAGGCACTTTCACCCCCTTCCTGGCCAAGCAATTTTTCAGCTTTCAGCGCTGTTGCACTTTGAATGACAATTGCGCGATCATGTAACACAGTACCCAAACAATTGTTTTATCATTTTCTTCATACAAATAGAGCTTTCTTTTGGTGGTATTTAATCACTGCTGGGTTTCTTAACCCCCCCCCCCCCCCCCCAAATGACCAAAATTAAAAAATGTGTTTTTCTGTCTGTAAATTTTGTAACTAAGTATTTTTTCACCTTCACTGATATGCGCGGATGAAGCAGCACTGATAGGCTAACCTAGTGGGCATTGATGAGGTGGCACTAATATGCCTGCACTTATGGGCACTGATAGGTGGCATTGATATGTGGCATTGATGGGCACTGATAGGCGACACTGGTGGGCACTAATAGGTGGCACTGGTGGGCACTGATAGGTGGCATGGATAGGCAGTACTGATGGGCATTAATGGGTGGCACTGATGGGCGACACTGGTGGGCATTGATCGACAGCAGTGATGGGCATTGATGGGCAGCACTGATACGCGGCACTGATAGCCAGCACTGACTGGCATTGCTAATGGGCACCGATTGGTGGCACTTGTGGGCAGTGGTGGGCACTGATTAGTGCCACTGATTGCTGGCACTGGTGGGCACTGATTGATGACACTCAATTTCTATACTATACTGTAATCAGGGCATTATTTATATTCAGTCTTTTCATTTCTACACTGCAATCTTATTAGTAGCTTATGGTTAGTTATTCTGTTAGACTATTCATCTTTGGCAATAATGGGTGTAAACCTGAATTAAGTAAACATTTTAAAAATAAGGGAAAGAAGAATCATAAAGAGAAGTTGTACAATAGATTTATTCTAAATATTTTTTTCTATATTTTTATTTCTACTTTAATTAAGTAGAAAGACAGCCCAGATTGTGCCCCTTTAAAAATAAAGTTAGCAATTTCAGCTCCCATATTTTAGAGATTATAAAGTGGTAGTAAAGGCAATAATAACAGACAATAAACTATTCTTAAAAAATGTTCCCTTCCGCTGCTCCTGATTCTGCATACCCTGTGTATACTTACCTTTTTTTAATCCAGACCAGTCATGTGATTCTGCAGTTCTGGCTCCTCTGTACAAAGAAGCGCACAACAACCGATGCGAATTGCAGGAGCCATGATGTCACCCATAGGCTCCTATGGCAGCCCAGCTGTTTTCAGTGCCCCCTCTTCTCCCCTGCAGCCACCACTTACTGACCCAGGGGAGCCGGAGCTGCTGGATCATGTTTCCAGACCGAGCGGATTAAAAACAGGTAAGTACACATTTTTTTTTATACAGGGTATGCAGGATAGATAGGAGGAGGGAAGGAACATTTTCGAGAAAAGCCATATCTTCCACTTAAAGCCTGGTTCATACATTTGTGTACAGCAATGAACAGATTGCAGTGCATTACGGTGTCCTTCATTTTAAAAAGGCACCACAGCAGCCTGTATTGGGGCACCCCAGTGCACAGATGTTAAAAACCTCCTGTATGTGTTGTGTTGTGATAAAAAAGTGTGTATTTAGGTCCATTGTGGCGTATTGACAACCTGTTCAATGCAAGTTGCAGACCTGGCCTAAATGATCTGCACCAATAGTAACTTGACAGAGGAAAAAAAAATCCTAAAATGAAAACAATAAATAATCATAATGATCGTGCAAACCCGTATGTTCAAATGATATTAATGGACATTGTGAAACAAGAGGCACGCAAATTCACTTCACTTCACTAATTAAGATTTCATACAAGAAGCAAGACTGTTACAAATTGGATAAACATTTTCTACTGTTCTATAAGTACAACGTGAAAGAGCATCACACATATTCACCATAGACGCTTGATATACTAAAGTCAGGGCTCAAAATTTCAAGTCCTGAGCTACTAGCCAGGCCTCAAGGTGTACTCGCCACCAGTTGCCCCCGCCCAACCCCTACCATGCCTCGCCCCTAACCCCGCCCCTAGACACGCCCTCATAAATCTCATGAAATTTAAATGACACTTAAATGTTTTATGCAGAATTGACCTATAACAATAAATATTAACAACAACTTCATCTGTGCCCAAAAATACAGCCAGCCCATGTCTACCAATGCAGCATGTGTCCCCAGGGCAGCAAAATGTCCCCCACTTTGCAGCCAGAATCCCCCCCCCCCCACACTATTGCAGCCAGAATCCCCCCCACACTATTGCAGCCAGAGTCCCCCCCCACACTATTGCAGCCAGAGTCCCCCCCCACACTATTGCAGCCAGAGTCCCCCCCCCACACTATTGCAGCCAGAGTCCCCCCCCACACTATTGCAGCCAGAGTCCCCCCGCCCACACTATTGCAGCCAGAGTCCCCCCCCCCACTATTGCAGCCAGATTCCCCCCCCCCACACTATTGCAGCCAGAGTCCCCCCCACACTATTGCAGCCAGAGTCCCCCCCCACACTATTGCAGCCAGATTCCCCCCCCCCACACTATTGCAGCCAGAGTCCCCCCCACACTATTGCAGCCAGAGTCCCCCCCCACACTATTGCAGCCAGAGTCCCCCCCCCACACTATTGCAGCCAGAGTCCCCCCCCACACTATTGCAGCCAGAGTCCCCCCCACACTATTGCAGCCAGAGTCCCCCCCACACTATTGCAGCCAGAGTCCCCCCCCCCACAGTATTGCAGCGGCGGCGGCGGCAGCGGCGGCGGCGGCAGCGGCGACGGCGGAAACAGCAGCGGCAGCAGGGACTCTCCTCTCCTTGCTCGCCCCCCCCCCCTGCTCCCAGGCAGCCCACACTCGCCTGACCTCAAAATGTACTCGCATTTTGCGAGCAGGCGAGTGTAAATTTTGAGGGCTGCTAAAGTGGTATATGAAATCAACCAAAACTACCTAAAAAATATATTTTTTTCTAGCCCTCATAAATCTCATGAAATTTAAATGACACTTAAATGTTTTATGCAGAATTGACCTATAACAATAAATATTAACAACAACTTCATCTGTGCCCAAAAATACAGCCAGCCCATGTCTACCAATGCAGCATGTGTCCCCAGGGCAGCAAAATGTCCCCCACTTTGCAGCCAGAATCCCCCCCCCCACACTATTGCAGCCAGAATCCCCCCCCACACTATTGCAGCCAGAGTCCCCCCCCACACTATTGCAGCCAGAGTCCCCCCCCACACTATTGCAGCCAGAGTCCCCCCCCCACACTATTGCAGCCAGAGTCCCCCCCCACACTATTGCAGCCAGAGTCCCCCCGCCCACACTATTGCAGCCAGAGTCCCCCCCCCACTATTGCAGCCAGAGTCCCCCCCCCCCACACTATTGCAGCCAGAGTCCCCCCCCACACTATTGCAGCCAGATTCCCCCCCCCCACACTATTGCAGCCAGAGTCCCCCCCACACTATTGCAGCCAGAGTCCCCCCCCCACACTATTGCAGCCAGAGTCCCCCCCCCCACACTATTGCAGCCAGAGTCCCCCCCCACACTATTGCAGCCAGATTCCCCCCCCCACACTATTGCAGCCAGAGTCCCCCCCACACTATTGCAGCCAGAGTCCCCCCCCACACTATTGCAGCCAGAGTCCCCCCCCACACTATTGCAGCCAGAGTCCCCCCCCACACTATTGCAGCCAGAGTCCCCCCCACACTATTGCAGCCAGAGTCCCCCCCACACTATTGCAGCCAGAGTCCCCCCCCCCCACAGTATTGCAGCGGCGGCGGCGGCAGCGGCGGCGGCGGCAGCGGCGACGGCGGAAACAGCAGCGGCAGCAGGGACTCTCCTCTCCTTGCTCGCCCCCCCCCCTGCTCCCAGGCAGCCCACACTCGCCTGACCTCAAAATGTACTCGCATTTTGCGAGCAGGCGAGTGTAAATTTTGAGGGCTGCTAAAGTGGTATATGAAATCAACCAAAACTACCTAAAAAATATATTTTTTTCTAGCCGATTTTAATTAGATTGTGGTGCTGCTGCTCTATTTTACCCAAGCTAAATGTACAAGGTAAAAAATCAAGTGCACGTCTAAAATATGCAACACCGAAATATGATGTCGCTGATGCTGTCTGTGAACATTGCACTGTTCTGTAACATCTAGACATGTGCGGTTAGTTTCGTTTTAAATTAAAATTCTAAAATGTATCTGAATTTCCGAATTACAATTGTACCGAATTTAAATGGATCCGAAATAGAAAAAAAAAATTTGAACGAAATTCAAATTGTTTTCAAATTCAAAAAGTTTTTGAATACGAATAGATTTTTCTATTTCCAAAGAGAATAAAATAGTAAATAAAAGAAATAGAATTGAAAATAAATAATAGACTAGAAAAGAATATGACAGAAAATAAAAGAATAGAATAGAGTAAAACAGAACATAATAGAATAGAAAATAAGAACAGAATAGACTAGAATATAATATAAACAAATAGAATAACATAGAAATTTAACAAATTTAAAATAGAATAAATATGAATTTGAATACATAAGAAAACAATACAATAGAAAAGAAAAAAATAATATGATAGACTATAATAGAAAAGAAAATAAGAGAATTAAAAAACAATAGCATAGAACATAAAGAATATAACCATTTCCCACAATTCCAACAGCATCAATTTGAATTAGAATAGAAAAGATTAGATTAGAATAGGGAGATAGTTTTATTAATTCTATTCTATTCTGTTGTTTTTTCTATAATATTCTACTCTATTCTACTAGTTTCTATTCAAATTCGAATTGATTCTATTTGATTTTTGGAAAATGGTTACATTATTTATATTCTATGCTATTGTTTTTTCAATTCTATTATTTTTCTCTTCTATTCAAATTGCAGAAGATGGTTATAATCTTTCTATTCTTATTATTCTTATTATTCAATATTTTTTATTCTAGTCTACTCTTTTCTATTCTATTCTATTCCATTCTATTTTTTTTATCCTATGTTGCTCTTTTACTCTATTATATTATATTCTTTTATTTTCTATTATATTCTTTTCTATGCTATTCATTTTTTTCTATTCTATTCCTTTAATTTGTATTCTATTTTTATTATATTCTATCTTATTAAAATTATTCGAATTTGAAAACTTTTGGAATTCGAAAACCTTTCGAATTTGAAAACATTTTAAATTTGATTAAACAACGTATTGAATCGATCCAAAAATGAACAAACAAAACAAATTCCGAAAACAAAATAAACAAATGAAATTAATTTACTAAACAATTTTATGTAAATAACGTATCGAAACAAAACAATTTTTTTCGCTCCGCACATGTCTAGTAACATCACATACAGTTTAAGGCGTCTCCAAAGCAATTTTGAGGATTGGTGTTTTTCTGTGTCCCATGACCCTCAACATTGCATTAAAAGGATCTTCTCCCTGCTGTTAGATATTTAAAAAAACATTTTGTTAAATGTCCCCCATGGTAGTGCCCACATTCAGTGCCCTTTTTTTTTTAAATAATAATATTTTTATTAAGTTTGGCAAGTTATACAAACATAAAAGTGAAATCAGAGTTAGGCGGCGTACAGACGATCGGACATATCCGATGAAAACGGTCCGCGGACCATTTCCATCGGATATGTCCGATCGGGAGTTTGATCCGATGGCGTGTACACACCATCGGATCAAATTCCCCGCCGCCGGACGGCGCGGTGACGCGGCGGTGACGTTGACGCCGCCGCGTCACCGCCACGTCACCGCACCAGGAAGTAAAACACTTCCGCGCATGCGCCGAATCCATTCGGCAGCGGCGCGGCGGCGGTGGGGGCCGACATGTCTGCTGGTAAGTGTACTAACCAGCAGACATGTCGGGCGGACAGATTCCACCGGATAGATTTCAAAGCTTGCTTTGAAATCTGTCGGGTGGAGAAATCTGTCCGCTAGCCCATACACACGAGCGGAGATGTCTGCTGAAACGGTCCATCGGACCGTTTTCAGCGGACATATCCCCTCGTGTGTACGCCACCTTAGAGTCGGTTCACACTAGGGCGACACGACTTCCAGCACGACTTTCAGAAGCAACTTCAACACGACTTGAGCATGAACCACAGGGCGATCTGGGGCGATTTACAACACGACTTGAAGTCCTTTTCAGGTCAGGAGACATTCCAGTGGCCAATAAAACAACAATCAGCTCAGGGAGAGGGAAGGGGAGGGAGGGGTTTGCCTGAGAAATGTATGTTATCTTGCTGAAAGGTCGCTTCAATTAAAACAGTGATCGGACTTGGAAGCGACTTCCATTGAAATCAATGGGTACAAATCGCCTAGAAGTCTGATTGAAGTAGTACAGGAACCTCTTCTGAAGTCGGAGCGACATGAGTAGTGTGTATTAACACCGCTCCCATTCACTTACATTGCTTTTCTGGACAGCACGACTTGGGACGACTTGAGACGACTTCAAGTCGGATCCCAAGTCGCCCCAGTGTGAACCGACTCTCAGGCTACTGGGGGAACCAATAATAGAGTAAAAGCATAGTTAGTCCTAGTGCCCTTTTTTGATAGCTTGCCTATTAGGCTTTAGAATTTATTGTCAATATTTGCTGCTTATACTGTAAACTAGAGATTCGCTAAGTTTTCATGTACAGGGAAATTTGAATAGCTAGAGTTTCCCTTGCACATCGCTGGATGTCGTGAAGAGAAAACAGTTGCACTTCACCTCCCTTCTCAACTTAGTAAATAAAGCCAACTGCACTTCACCCTTTATTCGTTTTCAGGCTCTTAGAATGAATACAAAGTCAATACAAATACACAAGGATGCTACATAAAGGTAATGCCAACATAATGTGAATCGGCTCTAATAGAAGCCGTCTTTCCTGGCTCATGTGCCAGAGTAAATAGGTTTAACTTTATTTCCTGAATAACAGAGATCAACGGATTCATCTGTAAAATGGTTGCTTCCATAAAAGTGTTCTTATCCGTTTAGGTTTATCTAATTCAATTTTGGGTTATCAGTCACCCTAAGGCTGGGATCACACTAATGCCAATTGGATGCGGCTTTCACCGCATCCAATTTGCATGTCAGGAGATTGTGACCAGCTCTCTATGGAGCCGGTTCAGACATCTCCAGGGGCTCCGATGCATCTTGTGTCTTGTGCGTCTTCTGGTCCGTTTCAGGTCCGAATTCAGCCAAAAATGCCAGCTGAAATCCGACCTGTACCAGTGAACGAGGATGCACCGGACCCCTGCAGTGAGCAGTTACTAAACCCAGGACCCTGCATTCATTATATCTGGTCTTTCATAGTACACAGAACATGGAAATGCAATTATTTTAGTCAATATACACAGCTAAATGCCTTTTCGCATCAGCAGTATATAGCAGACTTGTGACTTCTATCAGTGTCTGGTTAAAGCTTGTAGGAGGAGTTTTCATTCTACTCTGACTGCTCCATAAGGCTGCAGGACCCCTGACCCTCTGTCTGGACAGTGCTGATTGGCCCTGTGCTGATCACATGCACTCTGCCAAGTAAAAATAAAACTCTCTAGCAATACACACCAAACTGAGCATGTGCAGAGTGACTCCTAAGTCTCTGTTCTATCAGGAGATGAATTGGGGACTGTGGAAGAAGGTGAGGATCAGAGAAGACAGGATTAAACAGCCTATTTACACAATGTGGAGGATTAACCCCTTAGATTTCACAGTGAGTATAACAAGCATGCTTTACTGCATATACAGACTGATTTTACTGTTGTTGGGTTAAGCAATATTTTGACACTGTCTAATTTCCTCCTTTCTTTTTTTGCAGCAGCAATGTATATTTTTTAGTGAAAAATTTGGTAAACTTGTGTTTTTGTCACTCTCATTGCAGCCTCGATGCCTTCTCCTCACATACACATTTCTACTGATCACCCTCGCAAGAAAAACATTTACCTAACTGTTTAAATTATAAGGTAATTTCTTAGAGCTAATTAGCCGAGTGCTTCTTTAATCTCAATTAGAAGATGCAGGAAAGCTGGTTGTGTTTTCTGCAACAGTGAGAAGCGATATAAATTAACCCTGACAGTGCTGAGGGGAGGAGGCCCAGACGGAGCCTGTGTGAAGGAGACAGCAAAATGATAGTGCTGCAGTCACCAGCTAGGTTGTACTTATTAAAAACTGATTTTTTGTTGTTGTTTTTTACAATATTACTCTTGCATGTATCTGTTTGTTTGATTTTAATTCAGCCTTAGGCTACATTATATTACTGATAATTCATGCATCTAGTACAAGACATAATCAAAGGATACAACTATGCACGCTGTTTCAAGCATACAGTATATATACAGATATTTAACTAAGCATATGACAGTAAAAAACAAACTGAAAATAAAGCCACCTATACACATCCACACCTTTACTTTAATTTTAGTTGATGGGTAACACATCTATTTCAAAAGCAAAACTGCAACCAGACAGTCCGTGGCAAGGTGCAAGATGGCCTTAGAGATTCCAACAAAAAAAATACCACTGAGCCAGTGTAAAGCACACAAGAGCCTGCTTAAAACAGAAGAAACGTGCTTCCATCACATAACCAAAATAAGATTTATTTCTCATTTTAGGATTGAGGGGGAGCCATGCAAATGTATTTATACTCCTGTGCCAATTATGCATTCCAAAGTTTATACAGATATTACATAACTGGTGGCCATTGTGGATGTTCTGTGTAGGCTTCTATGGAGTAGGGCTAGGGGAGCAACAAGAAAGTTTAATAAGACAGGTTTTGGTCCATAGAATAAGCTTGGGTTTGGGCCAGGTTTGGACCAAACCCATGTTTGGCTGGTAAGTGCGCGACCAATGAGCTGCCTGCAGGGAATTCCCTTCCCTGTCCCGTAGCTACATGTATACAAAGGGGGGGGGGGGGTGCTCTTGACATAATTGACTTAATATTGCAACATGGCCATATTAGGTCAATATGATTGACCTAGTATGGCCATGTGGTCATATTAGGTCAGTAATATTAGGTCAGTAATGTCACAAGCATCCCTGTACCTTTGTATATGTGCAGCTTTGGGACAGGGAATGTCTTAGCTGCAACTGATTGGCTCAGGAATGACAATTTCTGTTCGGGTTTGACTAAACCAAGGTTCAGACCAAACCCAAGCTCAATACTAGTAATGAGGTGGGCTAAAAGGTACTATAAAATACTGAACCAATGTGAAGCACAATAGAATCTTCATTCAACAGAAGATATCTACATGCCTCAGATCTACCACAAATCAAAAAAATAAATAAAGGGGTTCCCTCATTTTAGGACCATGGATGGAGCCATACAAATAATCCTTTTATGCTCCACAGCCAACTGAACACCCAGAACTTCTAGGTTTCAGTACAGATACAGCCCGATATGATAGTTCTTCCAACCTGCAGCTGTTTCAGTCAATCAAAGATGGCTATCATCAGTGCAGTGTATGGAAATCATGGCTTAGCCCACCTTCCCATAACCTGCCTGGTTTCTTCTTTCTCTTAATTTCTATTTAAAGCCTCACTACAAAAAAGTAATGTTTTCCATGCACTGCATTCATGATAGCCAGCAGCTATAGAGTTTGGAATTCATAGTTGGCCCAGATATGTTATAGAATAATTAGCATGACTTACTATTTTAAAATAGGGAATAAACCCCTTATCATGTGGATGCATGATTGAATGAGTCGGGTTTATACCCTCTGTTTTAAAGCTTATGCTTGGCAAAAATATTTTTTTCCGGAAATCTGTAGTGACCTAACTTACTTATAATAAAGGTTGTTCCACATCATGCAGGCTGCTGGATCCTGTGAAAACATTCCATGTAGGTTCATGTCTCAAGGCTGTACTCAATAGAAGAAGCTATGGACACCCCCCCCCCCCTTCATCCATTGCAAAAAGCTTAGGGTACACTGCATGTAACACAATCTTTGAATGGGAGAGAGAAGGATGAATGACAATATTCCCTACACCAATGATTATTATTATTGTATTATTATACAGGATTTATATAGCGGCAACAGTTTGTGCAGCATTTTACAACATGAGGGCAGACCGTACAGTAACAATATAATTCAATACAGGAGGAATCAGAGAGCCCTGCTCGCAGGAGCTTACAATCTAGGAGAGAGGGTCAAGTGATATAAAAGGTAATAACTGTGGGGGATGATCTGATGGCGAAAGTAAAAGTACAGTTGTTAGGTGAAGGAAGAACAGGCTTCTCTGAAGAGAAGGGTTTTCAGGGATCGTCTAAAAACAAGCAGAGTAGGAGATAGTTGGACAAATTAGGGTATGGAGTTTCATAGCATAAGAGAGGCTCAGTAAAAGTCCTAGAGGCAAACAAGGGAGGAAGTGACGAGGGAACTAGAGAGCAGGAGGTCATGTAACATGCAATTGATCATGTAACATGCAATGTACACTATGCACAGACTTTTCTCAGTTGTTAAGAGGGAGAAGGGGAACATGAAAGTTTCTTCTGCTGAGTTAAACCCTAACCTATTAACCCCCCACAGGGGCAGAGGTTCAGAGCCAGGATGAGGACTGGGCATCCAGGATCCAGAAGCAGTGGCAGCCCGTCCATTAATTGCGCACGGGTGCCGTCCCCCACCCATGCTTCCGGCCCCCTAATCTACATGCAGGGCGCCAGATGCATGGATTCCAATGAGGAGGGTGTTTTTTTAAGCACGTGGTTTGAGCCAGAGGCTTTAATAGGCTTCAAAAAATGGTGAGCTTGCAACCCAGTTGTGTGACAATAGTGAATGAATATTCGGTATTCTCACACTGATCCTTCTCCCGGCCAATCAGGAAACGTCTCAAGAGACCCATAACCTAATTGGCTGAAAGGACTGTCGATCCTATTGGATGCCCAGGAATAGGAGTAAAAAGACGCACATCGAAAGCCGCTGTGATGTAGAGGAGGAGGAGATGGCCACCCATAGGAGTGCTGGCCGCCCGGAACCTAGATGGGATAGGTGCTGGGTGACCGTCCAGCCGCGAGACCCCCAGGATGGGGTGTTGCGGATGATGGAGCGGGGGTGCCATCGGCCGGCTGGGGGGGTTTGTTTTCCACCCTCGAAAAAAGAAAACCACCAGCCGCTACTGCCCAACAGCCTGAATGACACAGGACATGCTTTATTACAGGTAAGTTAGGTAACGAATGCAATAGAGAAACAAATATTTTTTAGCTTCAGATTTAGGAACTCCATAAAATTTTAATTTAGCTGTTATTTTTGTTGCATTCCAAATCTGTAAGCTCAAAACCTACATTTAGTGTCCTCATCATGTCATATGACTAAGGCCTCGTACACACGAGCAGACAGATTTGTTCAAATCTGTCTGTCCGACAGATTTGAACAGATCTGTCTGCTGGGATTTTGGTTTGCTCGCGTGTACACACGAGCAAACCAAAATCCCCGCCAGCAGACAGCGCGCTGACGTGTCGGTGACGTGGCGGTGACGTTGACGCCGCCACGTCACCGCACCAGGAAGTAAAACACTTCCGCGCATGCGCCGAATCCATTCGGCGCCGGTGCGAGACGACATGTCTGCTGGTAAGTGTACTAACCAGCAGACATGTCGGGCGGACGGATTCCCACCCGATAGATTTCAAAGCATGCTTTGAAATCTGTCGGGTGGCCAAATCCGTCGGCTCGCCCATACACACGATCGAATCTGTCTGCTGGGACGGTCTAGCAGAACGTTTCCAGCAGACAGATTTGATCGTGTGTACGAGGCCTAAAACTTAGAGGAATGCTCTGTCCTGTCACACCAGTGTGCATTTAAAAAAAAAGATGTCTTTTCATTTTTATAGTTTATCTTAGCAGTGCACTCATTTGTGTGGCAACGGAAAGGATGCTGACATTTTCAATTAAGAAGGCAAAGCAGCACTGTGCTAAATTGTGATGAAACGCTATTAATGTGCCTAACCAGGTGATGATTGCTGGCAACAAGAGAATTTTAGGTGGGTACAAGACAAATTTAGGGGAAGGGCAATATGCTGATGCAAGACATTACTCACCAAACGTTTTTAAATTCACTTAGCTTAAAGATCACCTTAAAAAAAAAAATCCTCGCAGTGTGGTTTGCCAAGTGAACACCTGCTATAGTTCACAAATCTTAACACTATGGGCTACTATGGGCTTTGCTAGAGTTAAAGCTCAACTACAACTAAAATTAGTTTCTAGGTTTTACACATGGTGGATGGGTAAAACCTCTTACATGTTTTTGTTGTTATCTGCATCCCCTTGAATCTATACCATTTACCCTCAATTCCTCTCTCTCTCTGACAAGGTGTTACAACGACAGGAAGTGATGAGATATCTCTCCTATGAGGAAAGAGACAACCACAAAAGCACATTTATTTAGTAAAATGGAAAAGGTTTCGAATATCTGTCAGGTTTTAATGCTCTCTGTGGCTTACTTGTCCCAGTGACACCCACATCCTCTCTTTTCTTGTCTTGGTATCACTGGGTTAGGAAATCTCTCCAAGGAGGACACAGACAGCCAAACACATTCTGACTCTTGCCTACTCAATTAAAACGGGGGGAAAAAACAAAGTTTTAGCTAGAATTGGGCTTTAAAGAAAAGCTGTGATGAGAGAAATGCTCTGACTGACATTATTGACCACTGTGTAAAAATACTAGCTATCCGATTTTCTCTGGTTTCAATGTACTGACACTGAGCAAATGTGCAGCAAGTGAAGTCCTGATCTGAATACTTATTCCTCATTATTGAATTGATTTACTAAATGAGTAGAGACTCACCACTTAGCAGAATGAAAAGGGTAATGCTGCTACAACCATCTAATCATGTACAAGCAAAAATTCAGTTTTTATTCGTACATTATCCTTGTACACGATTGGCTAAGAAGTGGGCCCTGTTTCACAATGCAACTTATAGGTGTCACATACCTAACTGAACATCAAAAACAAGTACATAGAAGGAATAGGGTTTTTAAGGTATCAAAAGTAACAACAACAACCTAAATATTAAAATCCATAGTGTTCATTACAAAAACAAATATTACAATTTGTATACAATCTAATAGAATGTTTTTGTTTTTTTCTTAAAACCATAAGAAGTTGACCCCTATCTAACCAATGGGCCACTCAACTATATAAACATACTGTACATCAGCTGTCTATATTATAAAAGGGACAGTTATAAATTAACCATTTACAGAGTGCTTGAATCCAGTAGATATTATGAATTGCATATTGCATATTGCATATTCGAGTATTCGCAAATAAATCGAATATCGCGGTGAATATTCGCTATTTTTTAAAATTTATGTTTAAAACAGATCACATCCTAGTGATCTCCATCGACGTCTAAAAGCATTGCTGGTATGATTAGAGACCCTGGGCCGAGTAGCTGAGGCGATCCTTTTATGTTGCCGAATATTCGCAATGCGAATATTCGTATTACGAATATTCGCAGATACTTTCTGTGCCCTTCTGTGTTTTGTGTATAAAAGAGACAAAAAAATTAGCTTTAGTTTAGTCATATAAGTTTGTGTAAGTAGAGTTAGTGTTTAGTGCATATTAGTTTAGTAATCCAGGAAATGATCTCCGTTTTCGCGTGTTGACGAGAATTTCGCAATCAATTTCGCATTTTTTTTGGATAAAATATCACGAATATTCGATATTAACGAATATTTCACAAATATTTCTTCTATATATTCGTAAAATATCGCAAAATCGAATATGGCGTATTCCGCTCAACACTGGTAAATCGTACTTTACACTACTGTGTATAAAATGGTCATAAGAAAATTAGGTATTTAGATGAGAAAAAAACATTATACATTTTAGTACAAAATATTATTAATGCATTGCTTACTTGAAATGGATTTGTGACTATACAAAGGATTTCTAGACAGCTTGATCCAAAAACTTCTATAACAATTGGTAGTAACCATACACCATGTCATCAAAGGGGAAAAGATACACACTATAGTCCAACCTGGCCTCACAGAGATTGGTGACCTTAATGAAAGGTGGGTGGTGTCCTAGATAATATTGTTAATTGTAGCATACATTGTTTATATATGTGCTTAAACAGGGAGCAATTAAAGAGATCAGTCCTATAGAGAGAGAGGAAGAGAGAGAGAGAGAGAGAGAGAGAGAGAGAGAGTGTCTTTATTACTAGATAGATAGATAGAGCAGGCAGGCTAGACAGTTTAGTTAAATTTACAGTGTGTAGAGGATATATATACATCCCAGGAGTTGTACATATATTTATACACTGTATAGCTTAGCTAGATCATTTCTTCCTAATTTACTGGCAGGCAGGTGATTGTGCTATTTAAAGACGTTATCACAGGTATAGACACCCAGCAGGTACAATATTTAAAGGAATTTTTCATTTTTTTATTTTTTTATTTAAGCATCATTAAAATCACTGCTCCTGGAGCAGTGATTTTAATGATGCTTAAATTAAAAAAAAGAAAAAGAAAAATTCCTTTAAATATTGTACCTGCTGGGTGTTTATAGTTTGCCTGTGAAAACGTCTTTGAGAACCCGGGTCTTGCCCGACCGAACATGTATCAATGGAAAAAAGTTTTAAAAACTGTCTTTTTTTCAGGAGTCCTTTTTTCCATTGATACATGTTCCCTGGTGCAAGACCCGGGTTCTCAAAGACGTTTTACGACAATGACTTGCATATGGTGCTTTAAAATGAGCACTTTTGAATTTGAACGTTCGAGTCCCATAGACTTCAATGGGGTTCTAACTGTTCGCACGAACGTTCGGTCCGTTCGACGGTTCTGGTACAAACAGAACGCGGGGATGTTCGGCTCTTCCCTAATCTTTACTCAGGGACTCCAGCTTCTCAAACTGGACAGGGAGGCCAATGATGAAGAACATCGTAATACGATTCCTTTTACTGTTTCCGCCAGTAAAAGTAACAGTAGTTATTACAGTATATAGTTTATTCAAGTAAAACTCTTTACATGCATAAATAACACCAACAGCCAATAAAAAAAATACATAAACAAGGAATATTTGTACATAAATGTAGTAACGGTCAGAGTACACAGGCATTATACCACCCGACTAGTTTTGCAAGATCCAACTCGCTCTTCAGGGGTGGATGTGTGTAGCAATGTACCTAGGATGAAAAATAAAATAAATATATATATATATATATGTTTGGCAATATGGCACAGTATTGGTTGTAAAGGCACAGGGTAGGGGTTGTGGGTCCCATACTAACCACTGAGCTTGACCATGGCTACAGGTGTGCGGCCCCAAGACGGCACCAGCAGATTACTATAGAATGAGAAGGCCAGAATCCCTGTAATCTTTAATTTCGTGTTGACGTTGTAGATTTTTCCTGTCTGGTAAATCCGTTGTCACCACATGACAGTAAGCAAAGGGAAATCTCATTAATGAAGCTTCATAAAGCAGTACAAACCTGACATAAGTTTTAATCCTTCCCTGCTTTATTCAAAATCAAAGAAGAGTAAAAAAAAAAACAGGTTTGGTTGGACTTTTTAGGAAGTGATCTGTGCTCCATCCGAATTGGGTTGCTATCTGGCTTCACGCTTGATCCCTGGACAGGTAAGTGTCCTTATATTTAAAGTCAGCAGCTACAGAATTTTGGCTGCTGACTTTAATTTTTTTGGGAGGAGCCTGGAGATCCTCTTTATGACCAAGTGCAATCCTAAAGGGGGATTACCCATGTTCACTAGAAACCAAAAATGGTGCAAATTCTTAGGTGCAAACCATCAGAAGTTCACAGTTTGTTTATCACTTGGAAAATCTCGTCATGGTTTAATGTAGTGCTGGTACCATTTATAAACTATAGTGCTGATATCTAGAATGAAAGTAAACTCATTCTGTAATGAGGATGCAAGGCCATCTTATGGGTCCCTTTGAACATCACCATGGACAAAGACATAAAACTATACTTTTTATCCTATTGACAGTAAACTCTCATTACCGGTATTATAATTAAAATTCAGCACCCAAGTTCATTATATCACAGAGGCAGACATTCCAAGTGATAACACGGGAGAGAAATGAAAGATCTAACAAAGCAGTATAAAAAATAAAAAAAAACGTATTTTATCAAGATTCAATACCCGCAAACATACAGATACATAAAAGCAAGTAGCACAAACTAAAATAATGAAATCTAAGCCAAACAAGAAGAAAAATTTCAAGGCGTTTTTGTGTGAATTTTTGCCAATAGCTTCTTTGTGTGCGCCTGATAAACAGCTCCCACAGCTTCAATCTTAAGGAGTGATATATTGTGACATGATGTATGGGGGCATATTCACAGCTTCTGTGATTGCAGTAATGAAGCTGTAAAGCACAGAGCATGAAACAAGCTAAGTCTTCCAATTTAATCAGCTCGTAAACAGAGGCACTGCATCAAACCAACGACATCATTACACATCGGACTTAAATCATGCTAATCTGAGGATATAACATCAGCATCATTAATGGTCACACGTTGTATGCATCAACACTAAAGCATCTTCTCTGACAGATAAATACTGAGCACGGTTCCCACAATAGATGTTGCTGAGAATAATCGGCTCTTTTTAAGCTTCCCCCTCCTTTCCTGCCTTTTTATTATAACTCATTTGCATGCTTGAAAATGTGGATCAGCAGGAGCAACTGTAACCGTTTGGTCTCAGGTTTACATTAGAAAAAAACACTCAAAACTTCTACAGACGCTTAAAGTACTCTCGGTTGTTCCCTTGACTGTCATTTTATTGAATGCCCACTGTCTGGCTTTGTTGGCAATTAGGGAGTCAGAACTAAAGAGAACAGAGTTTACAAAGATTATGCCAACATTGTTTGATGTATGACCTGTTCTTCCTTCTTAAGGAGAATTTATCACTTAGCCCATTCATCCATCTGAATGGGCAAAGTGACAGGTTCTCTTAATAACTCCTTTCTCCCCTACTGAATAGCACAGAGCTTCCTTGCCTCCCTGTTTGTCTGTTGGAGTGCTTGGAAATACCTTCTTCCTTTGCTTCCTGGATACAGTGCTTGTGCCTGAGCAGTCATTTGGAAGGCCCAAACACTGAGAAGGTCATTCATTCCTGTGTAAGTTCGGACACTGACCAACATGGAACTTGTGCAAGGATTCAACTCAAAGCACATGCAGAGAAATGGAGGAATGTGAAAGCATGGGAAAAATATGTATCAGTGGGTAAAGGGTGACCTATCAAGAGAACTTGTCACTTGAGCCTTGTAAATGTTCTCTTGACAATTGGCTCCAGGCCTAAATCTGAGCAAAGGCAACACGGACTTCCCTTCAAGCTACAATGGTGCAGCTTGTATGTGTTATACCTGTGGGATCCCCCTGGAAGCTGGAAATCACTGTCGTAGGCACCTCTACTACTGGCTGGCTTATGCTGAATGGCTGCACTTCTGCTTACTGAACGCAGGAGGTCGTCAAGTCAGCATGGGTGCGATTTAGAGGACACATCAAAAGATTATGGTGCACACATACAAAAATGTCATTTAAATCTTACAAGGTTATTTAAAGCACCTGAACATAATAAGCAAATAATGAAATATGGAGATTTGATCACACCATATGGCCATACACTGCTTAAGCCCACTAATGCTTCAAAGTACCCCATTTTCAGTGGGTCCTACACTATTCATAGAATGAAAGATCCAACTTCTCAACCATGGGAGAAATACACTCCTCTTTATGGGAGAACTAAAAGGACTCCTTCTTCAACTCAGATGGACACTGATTAGAAGTACTGGTGGGGGGTGCTCCATGCCAAGGGGTCTGGTCAGGACACATATAACAGACAAACAAAGAGTTGGGGGGCACACCCTAACTATGCATCACATTAAAGATGGTGCTGCTTTAAGACCATACAAACAGAACAAAAGATTATAGCACACACATATAGAAATGTTATTTAAATCCTACAAGTCTATTTAAAACGCCTGAACATAATAAGCAAATAAGCAAATATGGGGATTTGGTCATACAGTGCTTGAGCCCATTACTGCATAAAAGTACCCCATTTAATTTAATTCTATGAATAGTGTAGGACCCACTGAAAATGGGGTACTTTAAAGCAGTAGTGGGCTTAAGCACTGTCATAGGGCCAGATTCAGGATGGCGAGCGGTTCTTTGCGGCGGCGTAACTTTTCCTATTTACGTTTTGCCGCCTCAAATTTACGCGCAAGTGCTGTATTCACAAAGCACTTGCTTGTAAAGTTGTGGCGGCGTAGCGTAAATTGACCGGCCTAATTCAAATTCGGCGGGTAGGGGGCGTCATGTATTTAAATTAGGTGCCATCCCGCGCCGAACGTGCTGCGAATGCGCCGGCCGGCAATGTATCCCAGTGCGCATGCTCCAAATCACGTCGCATATTGTCAATGAAAATGACGTGAACGTAACTTACGCCAAGCCCCATTCTGAATCGGCTTACACAAACGACGTAAACATTTTCAAATTTCCCGTGGTCACGACGTCCATACTTAACATAGGATGTGCCTGCTTTTTGGTGCTTTATCTTTACGCTGGGAAAACCCTTACCTAAACAGCGTAAACTCACTGCGTCGGGCGGGCATACGTTCGTGAATTGGCGTATCTCGGCGGCCATTTTAAAATTGCATTTAAGATCCGACAGTGTAATACAATTATGCCTGTCGGATCTTTGCTGCAAACCGGCGTATCTTGTTTTCTGAATACAGAAAACAGATACGCTGGGGTTAAGTCAGAGTTATGCCGGCGTATCACTGGTACGCCGGCATAACTCTAACTGAATCTGGCCCATAGTCTTTTGTTCTGTTTGTATGGTCTTATAGCAGCACCATCTTTAATGTCATGCATAGTCAGTATGAGTGTAGTGACCATTTAACACAGTATATTTTATTGCGTTACTGCAAGTTTAATGCTGTATATTTCAGTGCGTTACGTGACGTTTAATGCAGTACATTTCTGTGGGTTACTGCAAGTTTACCGCTGTATATTTCATTATGTTACTGCAAGTTTAATGCCATATATTTCATTGAGTTACTGCAAGTTTAACGCCATATAGTTCTGTGCGCTACTGCAAGTTTGACGCATTAAAGTTCTGTGCGTTACTGCAAGTTTAACACCATATAGTTCTGTGTGCTACTGCAAGTTTAACGCTGTATAGGTCTGTGCTTTACTGCAATTTTAACGCCGTATTTTTCATTGCGTTACTGCAAGTTTAACACCATATAGTTCTGCGCGTCACTACAAGTTTAATGCTGTATATTTAATTGCATTACTGAAAGTTGAACACCATATATTTAATTGTGTTACTGCAAGTTTAACACCATGTAGCTCTGTGCGTTACTGTATGTTTGACGTAGTATGTTGCATTATATTATAGTGTATCCATGCAGTGTATCTGTGTAGTAAATACTCAAATTAAAGTGCACCAAACAAAACTTTTCATTGATTGAAGTGCATCCACGTACACATTTACACATCTTTATTACATTTTGTTAATAAGCACCCCCCCATCATGTCTGGGAGGACAGCAAGGAGAGGCAGACATTCCCATGGCACTGTAAGGGGGCCAGCAGCGTATTTGTCCACAGGCAAAGGTGGACATAGTCACTCCTCAGGCAGGGTATCATGTTCTCTGTTTAGTGATGTTGCCTGTGCTATCAAGCCAAAGCATGCAGAGGAGGTGGTGGACTGCCTTACTAAACCGTCCTCCTCATCTTCCTAATGCTCCACTACCCAAGCAGAGACTAGTGTGCAGTCCCCTGCAGCTGCACACTTGTGGCTTAACCTGCCTCCTTGTCCACAGCTATTCCTGCCATGGGCCCAGGATCAGGCATGGAGGAGTCAGCAGAGTTATTTGAACACAGCATCAGCTACTTGCACAGCCGTTACTTGATTCAGTTGTTGGTTCTGAGGTTGAGGAAGGCAGGAACATGAGCCTACAGAGAGAGAGAGAACACTGGTGCACAAATTGGCATTCATGTTCCCCCACCTGCAGCTTATTGCCAAGTTGTCTCCAGTGGTAATGAGGATGGGGGAGATGATGATGATGAGGAGGTTACTGACTCGACTTGGGTGCTAGATAGAGCAGAGGAGCAACGTGAGGGTGAGGCACAACCCCAACGAGGCAGCCATAATGGAAGAGTAGAGAGCACCCACCCTATTACATCACATTATGAAGCTGTTATTTCCTGGCCCACTTCCCACAGTACATGTGCAGCCGATCGCACTGTTGCTATTGAAAACTTTGTCTCAAACCCATCAAGCGTGGCAAAAACACCAACCATTTGGGTACCACATGCTTGACAAGGCACAACTCTGTCACTCCTCCTTACTTACTTAAGTCTATCCCTGCTATACCTCATTGTCAGAAACCATGAATCAGACTGAGACAGAAGTACAGTTAAATCACACCTGTTTAATAATAGTAATGAAAAGATAAACAGTTAGGCCGCGTACACACGATCAAATTTGTCCGCTGAAACTAGTTCGACGGACCAGTTCAGCGGACAAATCCGATCGTGTGTATGGGCTAGCGGACATGTCTGACCGGCGGACAAATTTTAAAACATGCTTTTTTTTTAATTTTATTTTTTTTAAAGTGTATTTTGTGCGTGTACTTGAGAGAGGAGCTGGACTGCAGGAGTTGGGAGTAGGCAGACCTCCCCCAGAGGCAATGTGCCATCTTTCTCCATGCCCCCACGTGGCAATGGCGGGTGTGAGGGGGTCCTCCCACACAGCCCGCCCTACCTGCTCCGCTTTGAAGCCCAACGGGGCAGAGGGACTCCCCTATGAGGGAGTGAGAGGATATAGCCCGCTCAGCCAGCCCTGTTAGTCCTTCGCCTCTCTTTTTTTAGAGACCGCGTGGCCAAAGTGCGTGCATGTTAACCCAATTTCGAGTGTAAGTGTGGTGGTTTTTGTGGGAGGGGGGTGGGCGTACTAAGCGCAGGCTTACCTCGCACAGCACACCTACCGGGAGCCGGGCTGCGACCAACAAACTCAATTCACATGCAGCAGAGACCGGGATCTGAACCCTTGGCTGCAGAGGTGAACGGCTTGTCAGCACAGTGCCAATCGCGTTGAGCCACCGCAGCTCCCTTTAAAACATGCTTTAAAATTTGTCCGCCGCAGACATGTCCGTCGGATATGTCCGCTGGTCAGTACACTCACCAGCGGACATATCTTCCAACACATGCGTCGAATGGATTTGACGCATGCACGGAAGTATTTTTCTTCCTGGTGCGGTGACGTGGCGGCGTCAACGCCACCGCCACGTCACCGCACTGTCTGCTAGCGGGAATTTTGATCCGATGGTGTGTACACGCCATCGGACCAAAATCCGATGAGACATGTCAGCTCTAAACTGTCCGTCGGACAAGTTTGAGCGGACATATATCATCGTGGGTACGCGGCCTAAGTGTATTGCTATACCCCCGAGGGGGGTGTGTTTCCTCGGTGGGACTTTAAGTGTGTAAGGCGGGTTCGAGTATAGGACTAAATTAGTCAACAAGTAGGTATCAAAAGTATTCAAAATGTATTGGTTTAAATAATGTTGCTCATTCGAACAACGTATCAAAAGAAGGTTTGTTAACAGCATAGGTTACAAAGCAATTTCCCAAATGACCAGTAAAGAACAAGAGAGCGCGACCTGGGGGGGACAATTAACAACGGTACCTCGCATTATACATTGTGAGACAAGACAATCAAAATTGTATATACGTTGTATAATTGAAAAAGCGTTCTACGCAGGTTACTGACCATTCAGTCTCCCTATGGTCAGTAACCTGCGTAGAACGCTCTGGATAGAACCTTTTTCTAATGAGCAATTTACTGCTCCTGGCATCTCCAGAGCTTCAGCTGTTCACACTGTTCCCTGATAGGGAGAACTTTACACAGAGGAGAGGAGATTTTTGGTTTCCCAATTCCTCTGTCTTTCCTGTTTTACAAACATCCCTTGTTACCTTGGTCACATCGTATGGCAATACCTTGTGAATAATCGGTACTTTTAATGACCCAGGACATATTTCTGCTACAACCGACCAAGCAATTTTCATGGTCTCCATCTGAGACTTATAACCTACCTTCGAACTTACCGACGGTACAGCGACACTTTGCGCACCGCCCTCGCCCTGATGAAGAGGCGATACTCGGTCTAGAAAAAAAGCCTCGAAACGTTGGCATCCCTGTCTATACCCATGAGACAGTCTTGAGGGCTTTTCCTGTTGCTCCTTTGTCGCATGTACACGTATATACAATTTTGATTGTCTTGTCTCACCATGTATAATGTGAGGTACCGTTGTTAATTGTCCCCCCCAGGTCGCGCTCTCTTGTTCTTTACTGGTCATTTGGGAAATTGCTTTGTAACCTATGCTGTTAACAAACCTTCTTTTGATACGTTGTTCGAATGAGCAACATTATTTAAACCAATAAATTTTGAATACTTTTGATACCTACTTGTTGACTAATTTAGTCCTATACTCGAACCCGCCTTACACACTTAAAGTCCCACCGAGGAAACACACCCCCTTCGGGGGTATAGCAATTGGCTTATTCAGGGATGTGTTGAGTTGTCGGGTTCTTTTGCAATTTTTTGCATCTACAGATAGAGAACACCGATACTTCCTTTTCGCGGCCTAAGTGTAGTCAAAACAAAGCCAGAGTTCAGGAACAGGATCAGATAATCAGCCAAGTCAAATGTCAGAGAGCCAGAGATATGCGTAGTAAAACAGCCAGCAGGATCAGGAGCCAGAAGGGATGTCAGCTGAGCATAGTCTTTAACAGGAATGCATGAAAAAAGTCTCTGTGATGTTGACCAAGGTGAAGGCAGAGAGCAAGTGTACTGGAAGGCTAAAGTAGGCAGGACTGACGAGCCGGATCATCAACAGGTGAGTCACTGTGGAGAGATAGGAGCTGGCAATTAGCCGACAGCTGAGCGGCCAGCTCAGAGAAGAAAGGGCTGAGTCCAGCCCTGACAGTATCCCCTCCTCAATGACCCCTCTCCCTTGGAGGACCACCGGGCTTGAGGGGAAAACATCTATGGAAATTACGAAGGAGGACTGGGGCATGTACAGTACGTCCGAGGATGAGACCCAAGAGCGTTCCTCCGGACCGTCCCCGTTCCAAGGTACTGTATGTGCCCACGGAACCTATGTGAGTCAACACTGGACTGTACTTCATACTCCTCATGGTTCTCAACCTGTATAGAGTGAGGACATGGCACAGAGGTGGTAAAGTGGTTGCAGACCAAAGGTTTTAATAAGGAGACATGAAACACATTTGAGATACGCATACTAGAAGGAAGGTCCAACATGTAAGCCACTGGGTTAATCCTGTAAAGGATACAGAAAGGCCCAATAAACCGAGGTGTGAACTTCAGAGAAGGAGCATAATATCGGAGGTTGCGAGATGACAGCCAGACCCTGTCCCCAACCTGGTAGGAAGGTGCAGTCAGGCGTCTGCGGTCAGCATGGAGTGTGTATGGTTAGCATGTCGCAAAGCCTCTTGGACTTGTGCCCAAGTGGAATGAAGACCACAGAGTTGCTCCTCTAAGGCAGGAATACTCTTCTAAACAAACGAGTCAGGCAATATGAAAGGTTGAGAAGCAGAATTCAAGGCACTATTGTGAGCAAACTCCGCTCACGGTAAGAGGTCTGACCAGTTGTTATGATGGTCAGAAATATAGCAACGTAGGAATTGCTCCAAGGACTGATTGGCTCGTTATGCGGCCCTATTAGACTGCGGGTGATACGCAGAGGAGAAAGAAAGTTAAATTCCGAAATGTGCACAACAAACTCTCTAGAACTGGGACACAAATTGACTACCCCTGTCTGAGACAATCACCTTGGGTAGCCCATGTAAGTGAAAGATCTCCCAAGCAAAAATGGAAGCCAGTTCCTTAGAAGTGGGCAACTTCTTAAGTGGAATTACAATCAGAGCTGTATCCTGGCCTAGGCCAACAAGGCCAAGGCCTAGGGCAGCACATTGCAGGGGGGCAGCACGGAAAGAGTCTCCGCCGGCTTGCACTATTAGTGTAGCACTGTTATTGTAGCGCCAGTCTTATGGGGCGGACTGGGCAGAGAGGCAAGCATTCCGCAACTGTAGGGGGGCAGAGCTTCTAATTTTGACTGTCCTATCATCCTGGACCACAAACCTTCCTCACTGTGCTATATGTTTTCTGCTATAC
The DNA here is from genome assembly GCA_029574335.1 of Rana kukunoris. Lineage (NCBI taxonomy): Eukaryota > Metazoa > Chordata > Amphibia > Anura > Ranidae > Rana > Rana kukunoris. The sequence continues at coordinate 135,204,706 of CM056056.1, read as the reverse complement.
CATTGGCATGGTTATATCTTTTCAGTCCTCTCCATAAAATTATCAGACTTTTGTGCCTAAAGTAGAACTATAGGAACACTTTTCTATTTAATTTTGGATAGGGTAAGGTAAAGGAAGGGGAGGTCTTTAACAGCAAGGGGTGTGGCCTTGACAGAAAGGGGTGGGTCATATTTAAATTAGGGGTGCACGAGTTTAGTCAGGCCTAAATACATCCCTGATTACAATGAGACATTTTCGAGAACCTGTCAACCAACATAAGGATAACTGTGTTGCCCTGGGAGTTAAGTAACTCCACAATGAAATCCATAGACAGGTGGGTCCAGGGCCTCTCTCCATTGGGTATGGGTTGTAAGAGGCCCACTGGAAGGTGTCGTAGAGTCTTAGGCCTCGTACACACGAGGCAATTCATTTGTTCAAATCGGTCGGACCGACCGATTTGAACAAATCTGTCTCTTTGGAATTTGGTTTGCTCGCGTGTACACACGAGCAAACCAAAATCCCCGCCAGCAGACGGCGCGCTGACGTGTCGGTGACGTGGCGGTGACGTTGACACCGCCACGTCACCGCACCAGGAAGTAAAACACTTCTGCGCATGCGCCGAATCCATTCGGCGCCGGTGCGAGACGACATGTCTGCTGGTAAGTGTACTAACCAGCAGACATGTCGGGCGGACGGGTTCCCACCCGATAGATTTCAAAGCATGCTTTGAAATCTGTCGGGTGGCCAAATCCGTCGGCTCGCCCGTACACACGATCGAATCTGTCTGCTGGGACGGTCTAGCAGACCGTTTCCAGCAGACAGATTTGATCGTGTGTACGCGGCCTTACTCTGAGCACACATGGAACATGCAGCGGGGTAAGTTGCGATTAAGTGTTTTTGGGATATGGGAATCTCTGCAGGACTTCAGGGCTGCCTAGTGTTGTGGCTGTTGATTTCATTTGGAAGAATGTTTTTGGTGTAGGTTTCATGGGTACAATTAACACCCAAAGAACATTTTATCCACACCTGTTTGACAGGTGCATATAATTTCATCAAGAGTACCTCTATAGGGTTATTGTGTGAAGGCACCCCCGACACCCAAAGACCAATTTTCTGCACATGTTTGACAGGTGCATATCTTTGCAATTTTTGACAGCAAGGCCAATTCTTGCTTTCATCAAGATTACCTCTATAGGGTTACGGTGTGAAGGCACCACCGACACCCAAAGACCAATTTTTCAGCACCTGTTAGTTCTATCCAAAACACCAGAATTTATCCAAAAAAATGGTAATCTTGTTCCCAGTGCACTACATTGTGGCTTCATCAAACAAATGCTTACAAAATAAGGAATGCTTGCAGGGAAACTTTATTTTGTGGGCTTTGTAAATGTAATTATTGCTGCAGCTTCTATGCACAGTACAGATGTGCCACTTAACAGATGGACTAAGGGGACCCCCAGGCACTATTTAAAAATATTTTTTTCATTTTTTTATGCTTTCAATTTAAGTATCAAAAAATCACTGCTCATTTAAAAATTATGTTTTTTACAAACTTTTTTTTCATTGATACATGTCCCCCAGGGCAGTACCCGGACCCCCATAACTATTTTATGCCCAATTACTTTCATAAAAGCCTTCAAAATGGGCACTTTTGATTTTTCACATTCGGGTCTCATAGACTTCAATGGGGTTCACTATTCTTTTTTCTCAATGTATGCAATGTGTTTTATGATTGCCCAATCAGAGAACACTTTGCATTTGTTGAGAAAATAAAAAGTGTTCTCTGTATGGCACCTGTGGTGAGAAGATGACTTCCTGTGTTTTGTAAGTAGGGTGTTGCGGGGCAGAGAATGGTGGCTGGCTAGGCAGCTTTCTACACGAGGCGGACAGAATGTCACAGAAAGGGGTGTGACTACCTTGCGTTCTGCACATACTGTAGGTGGTGTGAAGGAACCTGTTCTACTGTATGTGTGGGCTCCGGGGACACAGGATGATTGCTACATGGGTAGCTTGAAGTGGTGGGTTAAGTGCCAAAAGCAGGGGTGAATCTTGTTGGGTTGTGGGGATTGGGTGGCCTGTGATAGCCACAACCTCTAGAATGGAAGGTCTCCATACAACTTCCAAAATTGAGTGCTAATGGGGTCAAAATGTATTTACCCATTAAAAACGGACCATAAAACAAAGAAACAGCACTCCAAATCAACAGATACATATATAATTGACTTAAATATTCATCCTAGGTACAATAACAAAAATGAATATAAAAAAAATCAAAGATCGACCATACACTATATCACCAAAAGTATTGGGACACCTGCCTTTACACGCACATGAATTTTAATGGCAATATTGATTTGGAACAGCTTCAACTGTTCTGGGAAGGTTGTCCACAAGGTTTAGGAGTGTGTCTATGGAAATGTTTGACCATTTATTCAAGAAGCACATTTGTGAGGTCAGGTACTGATGTTGGGCGAGAAGGCCTGGCTCACAGTTTCTGCTCTAATTTACCTCAAATGTGCTCTATGGGGTTGCGGTCAGGACACTGTGCAGTCCAGTCATGTTCCTCCACCCTAAATTTGCTCATCAATGTCTTTATGGACCTTCCTTTGTGCAATGGTCCAACTCATATGGTGAAGGGGCAATTATGATGTGGTGTTGTTTTGCAGGGGTTGGGCTTGGCCCCTTAGTTCCAGTGAAGGTAACTCCTAAGGCATCAGCATACTAAGACATTTTAGACAATTTCATGCTCCCAACTTTGTGGGAACAGTTTGGGGATGGCCCCTTCCTGTTCCAACATAACTGCACACCGGTGCACAAAGCAAGGTCCATAAAGACATGGATAAGCGAGTTTGGGATATAAGAACTTGATTGGCCTGCACAGAGTCCTGACCTTAATTCGATATAACATCTTTGGGATTAATTCAAGTGGAGACTGTGAGCCAGGCCTTCTCATCCAACATCAGTGCCTGACCTCACAAATGCCCTTCTGGAAGAATGGTCAAACTTCCCGATAAAAAACACTCCTAAACCTTGTGGACAGCCTTCCCAGAAGAGTTGAAGCTGTTATAGCTGTAATGGGGGGGCCAACTCAATATTGAACCCTACGGATGAAGACTGGGATGCCATTAAAGTTTACGTGCGTGTAAAGGCAGGTGTCCCAATACTTTTGGTAATATAGTGTTTCTAATTGAAAAAAAATGTGTGCTGTTTAGATCTTAAGATATGCAGACACCATGTGAGATTACATTTCCCAATTAACTACAATGCAAATATGCAACAATCTGGCATTTGAATAGACTAAAAGCATTTAATACAAATTATTTCGATGTTTTTCATACTATTGTATCGGAAGCTTGCCGGACATTCATAACAGCCAAGGGTCTGGGAGGTCCTGCCAGAACGATCAAAAGCCAATGTGTATATTTACCTTTACAACTCTTTACTCTTTTACAACTCAGGTAGAGAGGAGCTCAGAATCCGCCAGGTTGTGGCAGAACAGTATAATGCTTAGTAGAAAAGATATATGACATTGATTTATACAGCATGTGTTTTATCTGCTCAAAGCAAACAAGTCTGCCACCAGAACAAAAACCTTGTCCTGTAATGGCCTCATTCATTAATGGCTGAAGCTTTTTCCTGCACACTCATTAATATCATGTTTACTCAAGATGGATATTTACATTCGGTGTAATGAGACAGACAACAGATGATCTAAGTGCAAGAGAATGAAGAGAAATGCCTGCAACTGTCCCCTGCCAGATTGCAAAAGACACCAGGCATTTTGAATTTTTCCCCAAAATGTCATTATGCAGAAGTTTTCCCTGTAAACAAATGTAGTTGATATATATTTTTATTAAAGGTGCACTCCCGTCATAATAGAGAATTAAAATGACCCTTTACGTTCCCCTTGCTCGCACATATAACAATATAATACAATAGTGAAGCTCTTAAAGTGTATGTAAATCCAATTCATGAAATCTGACCTGGGCACATCTATCAGTAGTGTTTACCTATCTCTCTCCAAAGCTCTAAGCCCTGTGTCTTTCTGCTAATTAGTTCCTCTGTTATTATTAGCATGATAACTTCTGACTAGGGATGAGTTTGATGTTAGGGTCAAACATAAGTTTGACTCCAACATCGGGTGTTCGCCCGTTCGCCGAATACCATTATGGGGCGTTCGCGAAAAACTTGAGCGCCGCGGAATGTTCCATAATGCACTGTGAGATCGCAGTGCATGGCTGTATGATGATTGGCCAAAGCATGCACCTGACCTTCATGCTTTGGCCAATCACAGCGCGCTCTGCTAAGCGAGCCATAATTGGCCAAAGGCAGGGTGCCAATCATGGCACTATATAAGGCTGCTTCCACGGCGCCAGAGAGATAGCTGGAGTTAGTTTAAGCAGGCAGGTTATTCAGTTAATGGCAGTGTATTTGATATATATACCAGACCTGGAAGGCCAGGCATGGATTTTTGGGGTGACATCCATGCAATTTTTTTGATATTTTTATCTATATGGTCAGGATCCGACAATACATTACAGCCGCAAGCATGACATTTCCTTTAGAAATGTAATTTTGCTGTGGCACTGTTAAAAACATGGGAAAGGTGAGCAACTTTACAGGCATACTAAGGACACCCCCCCAGGAATGATATTTAAAGGAATATTACATTTTTACTGTTTCACTTTAAGCATTCTTAAAATCACTGCCCCTGAAAAACAGCCGTTTTTTTTTGCATTGATACATGTGACCTGGGGCAGGACCCAGGTCCCAAACACTTTTTATGGCAACAACTTGCATATAAGCCTTTAAAATTAGCACTTTTGTTTTTTTTTATGTCCATGTCCCATAGACTTTAACGATGTTCGAACAAATTCATATCGTATTTTCTCATGCGAACCGATCCAGGGGGGAGGGGGGGTATTCGGCTCATCCCTACTTCTGACAAATTCTCAGACACATGAGATAAAAGCAGCTGGAAATTTGTGTCAGGAGAGGGAACTTATAGGTAGATTAGCAGAGAGCTGGTCTATTTACAGCACAGCTCTGCAAGTTTCTTCATTTCTCTACCTATGTGGAGGGGGTGTGTGTGCCTTTCCTTCAATCAGCTCTCAGTGTAGTCCCATACCCCTCTCCCTCTGCTGAATCAGGAAGAAACATTTACAACACAATCTGCACTTTCGAAGTAATGTAGAAAGCTGAAGACATCAGATATACATGTAAAACTTAGGGAGATTTGTTTAATCTCTGTGTATCATCTGAGGCTATTCATTTCACTGGGTATGCGAAAGGTTTACATCCACTTTAAAACAAGTGGGAAAATATTAATCATTCAGATAATAGTCTTCAATATCATCAATGAGTTTATAGGAAGACCTCATGCACACTGAGTGTTTTTACAACTGCTGTTTTGGGCGTCAGGCATTTTTTTTTTTTTTTTCTACAGCCATGCACACATAGGCTTTTAACAGCGTTTTTGGCAGGGGCAATTTCAGGCTGGAATAACCCACCAGAACTTCTGCATTTGAAGAGGAGTTTTTCAGCTGTAAAAACACTCAAATGCTGAAAAACATTTTACAGCTATAGCTTTCTACGGCTAACACCACTGGCCTAAAATATGGCCTAAAATATGGCAAAGTGTAATCTTCCTCTTCAAATCCAAGCTTTTACTGACCCTTGTAGTTGCAGGCACTGTGGAGACAAATTCATCTTCAAAGTTCGGAACAGGAACATTGCAGCTCCTCTCCTATTATTTGTTATGGCAGCCGGGACTTGTCAACCTGACCACCTTCTAATGTAAACAAACACTAGATGTTTATAAGCTGTTCAAAACCCACTAAAAACACAACTACAGAGTCACTGTTGTGATCATTGAGCTTTCTGGTGGCCCAAGAGTCAAAACATAGACACTTTACTCAGGGCCATATTAATAGCATCATGGGCCCCTGGGCAAAGTAATGCTCTGGGGCCCCTACAATGGAGGTAAACAGACATCAAGTAGGTAGGAGGCAGACAAGCAGAGCTTCCCCTTTTGGGTGGAGCTCCACATTAACTACATGAACAATCATTCTGTACAGCAAAGAAACAGTGGGGAAAATACTACTAACATAAAGTAACAAAGCTGTCCTGTGCATATAATTTATCTGCTAGATTGATGCCTCCCGAACATTATGGCACCTCTACACCACAGATATCCCCTCAGCACTCTGACCCCTCTTCACCCCAGATATCCCCCCAGCACTCTGGCCCTTCTATATTATATATATCCCCCAGCACTTGGTTGGAGATGAAGTGCTAGGAGCCTGCCGGTGGGCCCTTGAGTCCAGGATATCTCCAAGGAGAAGGCAGCCAGGTGGGATGGTGAGTGAAACAATTGAGGAGACCTGAGAGTCTTTCTGCTAATTAGTTCCTCTGTTATTATTAGCATGATAACTTCTGACTAGGGATGAGTTTGATGTTAGGGTCAAACATAAGTTTGACTCCAACATCGGGTGTTCGCCCGTTCGCCGAATACCATTATGGGGCGTTCGCGAAAAACTTGAGCGCCGCGGAATGTTCCATAATGCACTGTGAGATCGCAGTGCATGGCTGTATGATGATTGGCCAAAGCATGCACCTGACCTTCATGCTTTGGCCAATCACAGCGCGCTCTGCTAAGCGAGCCATAATTGGCCAAAGGCAGGGTGCCAATCATGGCACTATATAAGGCTGCTTCCACGGCGCCAGAGAGATAGCTGGAGTTAGTTTAAGCAGGCAGGTTATTCAGTTAATGGCAGTGTATTTGATATATATACCAGACCTGGAAGGCCAGGCATGGATTTTTGGGGTGACATCCATGCAATTTTTTTGATATTTTTATCTATATGGTCAGGATCCGACAATACATTACAGCCGCAAGCATGACATTTCCTTTAGAAATGTAATTTTGCTGTGGCACTGTTAAAAACATGGGAAAGGTGAGCAACTTTACAGGCATACTAAGGACACCCCCCCAGGAATGATATTTAAAGGAATATTACATTTTTACTGTTTCACTTTAAGCATTCTTAAAATCACTGCCCCTGAAAAACAGCCGTTTTTTTTTGCATTGATACATGTGACCTGGGGCAGGACCCAGGTCCCAAACACTTTTTATGGCAACAACTTGCATATAAGCCTTTAAAATTAGCACTTTTGTTTTTTTTTATGTCCATGTCCCATAGACTTTAACGATGTTCGAACAAATTCAAATCGCATTTTCTCATGCGAACCGATCCAGGGGGGAGGGGGGGTATTCGGCTCATCCCTACTTCTGACAAATTCTCAGACACATGAGATAAAAGCAGCTGGAAATTTGTGTCAGGAGAGGGAACTTATAGGTAGATTAGCAGAGAGCTGGTCTATTTACAGCACAGCTCTGCAAGTTTCTTCATTTCTCTACCTATGTGGAGGGGGTGTGTGTGCCTTTCCTTCAATCAGCTCTCAGTGTAGTCCCATACCCCTCTCCCTCTGCTGAATCAGGAAGAAACATTTACAACACAATCTGCACTTTCGAAGTAATGTAGAAAGCTGAAGACATCAGATATACATGTAAAACTTAGGGAGATTTGTTTAATCTCTGTGTATCATCTGAGGCTATTCATTTCACTGGGTATGCGAAAGGTTTACATCCACTTTAAAACAAGTGGGAAAATATTAATCATTCAGATAATAGTCTTCAATATCATCAATGAGTTTATAGGAAGACCTCATGCACACTGAGTGTTTTTACAACTGCTGTTTTGGGCGTCAGGCATTTTTTTTTTTTTTTTCTACAGCCATGCACACATAGGCTTTTAACAGCGTTTTTGGCAGGGGCAATTTCAGGCTGGAATAACCCACCAGAACTTCTGCATTTGAAGAGGAGTTTTTCAGCTGTAAAAACACTCAAATGCTGAAAAACATTTTACAGCTATAGCTTTCTACGGCTAACACCACTGGCCTAAAATATGGCCTAAAATATGGCAAAGTGTAATCTTCCTCTTCAAATCCAAGCTTTTACTGACCCTTGTAGTTGCAGGCACTGTGGAGACAAATTCATCTTCAAAGTTCGGAACAGGAACATTGCAGCTCCTCTCCTATTATTTGTTATGGCAGCCGGGACTTGTCAACCTGACCACCTTCTAATGTAAACAAACACTAGATGTTTATAAGCTGTTCAAAACCCACTAAAAACACAACTACAGAGTCACTGTTGTGATCATTGAGCTTTCTGGTGGCCCAAGAGTCAAAACATAGACACTTTACTCAGGGCCATATTAATAGCATCATGGGCCCCTGGGCAAAGTAATGCTCTGGGGCCCCTACAATGGAGGTAAACAGACATCAAGTAGGTAGGAGGCAGACAAGCAGAGCTTCCCCTTTTGGGTGGAGCTCCACATTAACTACATGAACAATCATTCTGTACAGCAAAGAAACAGTGGGGAAAATACTACTAACATAAAGTAACAAAGCTGTCCTGTGCATATAATTTATCTGCTAGATTGATGCCTCCCGAACATTATGGCACCTCTACACCACAGATATCCCCTCAGCACTCTGACCCCTCTTCACCCCAGATATCCCCCCAGCACTCTGGCCCTTCTATATTATATATATCCCCCAGCACTTGGTTGGAGATGAAGTGCTAGGAGCCTGCCGGTGGGCCCTTGAGTCCAGGATATCTCCAAGGAGAAGGCAGCCAGGTGGGATGGTGAGTGAAACAATTGAGGAGACCTGAGAGGCAGCCTGAAAGGACAGGGTGAGAGCAGTCTGAGATAGATGCAGAGTCAGTCTGGGAGGACTGTGGAAGAGAAATGGGCAGCTGCAACAGGTGGGATGGCAGTGCCTGAAGAGGTGGTGCTGGGACTTTGCTACAAAACCAAGGGGCCCTGGTCCCTGCCTGTAATGGGCATGTGAATGAGACCTATTGTCAGATCACTTAACAGTGTGCCAGCTTGTTGTGGGAATTTTGTGTTGCAAGTTGTCCCTGAAGAGTTTTTCTAAAGTCAAGTGGGCCTCCCATAATGCCACTATCCCCATCGAAGTTCAATACCCCTAATAAAAAAACAAACAAAGCTGCAAGGACTGTTTCTTGGCTCAAGTGTGCTGTGGAAAATTCTGTGTGCCTGGCTGTGAAGGGTGGGAGATCCCTTATTCACCAGCGTCTCTTTTGGAGGTAGTGCTACATTTGAAATGAAATGTTACTGCTTGCATGTGTAAATACTTACTGTCCATAATCTGGGAACATGTGCACTTAGTGATAAAACTTTTTATCACGTTTTAGAGTGAGGGATTAGAAAACCTACCAGGTTTTTATAGCTGTGTCAATCTTTTTTTGTATTTGTCCTGCTGATCGTTATCACCAAATTGTAAAGAAAATGAACAGAACAGGAACAGAGGGCACATCTTCCATTAGGGGTACTGGACCAGGTAACCTTGATGATGTTGGGTCAAAAAAGTGACATTGCCAGTTGGCCAGCACCATGGTACCTGGACTAAATTTTATCAAATTTGTTAGATGAAGCAGAATGCATCCATTTCTTGCTGTATATATATATATATATAGGGCTAGATTCAGGTAGGAGCGGCTTAATTCTAAACCTGCCTAGCGTATGTTATTTACACTACGCAGCCGCAACTTTTTCAGGCAAGTGCTTTATTCTCAAAGCACTTGCCTGTAAAGTTGAAGCGGCGTAGTGTAAGTGGTCTGTCTTAAGTCAAATTGGGCGGGTAGGGGGAGTGTATTATTTAAATAACGCGCGATCCCGTGCCGAACATACTGCGCATGCGTCAGTCGTGAATTGATCCCAGTGCGCATGCTCCAAATCACAACGTCAATACGACGTGTAAACAACATGAACGTCACTTACGCAAAGCCCTATTCGCGAACGTTTTACGTAAACGACGTGAAAAAAAAGCCGGCACGCCGTCCATACTTAACATTGGCTGCGCCTCATACAGCAGGGTTAACATTACGACGGATCTACGCTAACGCAAACGACGTAAAAAAATAGCGCCGGCCGGGCGTACGTTTGGGAATCGGCATACAGGCTCATTTGCATATTTTAGATGGGAACGCCACCTAGCGTCCAGCCTAAAATATGAAAATAAGATACAACGGCGTAAGAGACTTACGCCAGTTGGACCTAATGGAAATCTATGCGTTACTGATTCTATGAATCAGTCGCATAGATAGGAGGGCACAGACGCAGAAATAAGATGGCTTATCTGGAGATAAGCCATCTTATCTCTTTCCTGAATCTGGCCCATAGTGTTTCAGGTACTATACAGACTCTTTCTATAATTTGGAGAGTGTAACCAAAGTCCAGAGACAGGTATAAAGGATATATTTAAAAGTGTTTAGATAAGTATCTTTAAAACATAGGATATTTGAGACAAAACTGTGTTTGAGGGAGATATATTTGTTAAAACATGTTACAAGTCTACTAGCTTGCAAGATTACATCAGATACATGATGGTATGAGTACACCTATGCATTTAAGTGATATAATCAGTGGTAAGAGACTAGAAACATTCACGGGATTACACTGGTAATATAACAATATCAATCTTTGTATAGAATGAGTATAACCAGCGCACATAAATGTGGTCACAGCTGGTTTCAAAAAGCTATCAAATAATACTGCAGTGGGTGTTATTGCAGGCAATTATGATATATTCTACACTGTCTTTTATCCGTTTTTACCAGTACTTCCCACTGTGAAGCTCACATTGTTTTCACTATATATAGAAAGACTACAGTCCATATTTGTCTTGAGCCAGTGTAAGAAAATTGGCCAGCAATTATTATGGGGGATGCAGGGACCAGAATTATCCTGTGGGTTCACATTTTACATTGAAAACATGGAACACAGTTAAAATTGATCTGAATAGGAAATCATGTTCTATATAATAAATACTCCATGATATTACCTGCTATAGGTCTGGTCCTGGAGGAAGAGCTCAGTCAAACGTATTTGTAAGGCATAAACCACTAGAAAAATAAACCAGAATCTGTATTAATATATTCCTTTAAAATGCAAATTAATTACATTGTGTTTTTTCTTTTCTTTTTTACCAACATCTCTTTTCTCTTTTCTGTCAACAGTAATAGAAATGACTCTGTTGATTATGTCTATATCTCTATTTTACTATTGTTGTTACAAGCAATGCAAAAGGCTTTAAAGAACAGCATTCCATTAGACCAGTTCTTTCCTTCCTAAGCTTAAGAATGAAAGACATAATAAAGCCATGTTCTAGGGCATCAGAGGCTCAATGTCTCCCAGGCACTTTTGTACTATTGTCTTAACATTTTTAATTAGCTGCAATTAATTTCAAGTGACAGCGTCCTGAAATATCAAATTAATAGGCACAGATAAACTTGGGCTGTATGCTTCAAACTCGTTAAGAGATGCAATTAATTAATGATTTCATCTTGCATGAAGCATTTTATACTGTGCCTAATCATGGCACCCTTTCTACTCCCAGCTGTTTAACAGAAAGACATCTTGCGTCATAACACCATGATATATAAAAAATCTTTTACAAAAAATTCTAAATCGCAGGCACTTTTTTCATTTATCAAGCTAATGTGTTAAATGTGTTAAAGCACACTATGACCTGTAAGGAACGCGTTTGGTGTCATGGAAAGACATGGTAAAATGGTTTCCGAAATATTATTACTGTAACTCATATTAGTTACTTATTATGTAAGAAAAAAACACTGTAATATGAATATGTGTTATAAAGATATGTAAACAGAGAATGCAATGCATTAAAATAAATTTCTTGGCAACAGTAAATCTGAACTAGTAGTATAGGCTTGACCTAAAATGTGTTAAATGTAACAATAGTAGTAAGGTGGAGGCACCTAGTGGTGCCTGCATGTGTAAGACAGTCTTCACGTTAATCCCTGTGTCCCTGTTTATGTCCAGATGTGCATAGGAATGGGGTGACTTCAAGTCAAGAACAAGACAGAATTAGCTCCCCCCCTGTGTCATTCAACTGTCAAATGCCAGTGGGTAGAAATGCTCTGGCATTTAAAAACTGACTGCTAAGGGTGGTTTCTAGCATTTGGTGGGGACAGGGCTTAAAGGATGAGTTCACTCTTTGAAAAAAAAGAATAAATACACGTTTTTTTTGCAGGTAAAAAAATGTGCTTTTTTTTAAGCCTGTAAAGCAGATCACTGGTGCCATGCAGGTCTCCAGCAGATCTGCCAGTGTATTTGCTTGCCCATACAGGTAAGCAGATACAATCTGACAGGAAGCATTAATGTGGAGCGCTGTGGTAGTTTTTGAAAAAACTATACGCTGACAGCCGCAAAGGCTGCTGGAACCTTGTAGTTTTTTTTTTAATGCACAGAGCCTTGTCAATCAAGTGACGCGACCAGGCGGGTGAAGCCCTGCTTGACCATGTTTTTTTTAAATTGTGACAGCTGGCGGGAAGGGAGAAGAACTGTCAGAGCAGTGATTGAGGAGGGGCGGTTCATTGGAAACATGTTACATGTTACACCCTAAATATGGGTGTAATATGTAAAAAACCAAGGGGTTACCAAGGGAAGGGGCGGGCTCACAACTCATGGGGCCCCCAGGCAATAGAAGATTATGGGACCCCCGGGCTTACAGATGGCCACCACCAAGATCACACACTCAATCTTATTTTCAGACAAGATCTGGAAATAAAAATCTTGGAAAATGAACCGTTGCCATGGACAGATCACCATGCAATTAAATTCATTATTTCCGAATTCCCCCCCTTAACTAAAATATCAAATCCAGTGACAACAACACACTGGACTAGATGCCAAAAGAAGCTCCACTCGGAACTCTTCAAAGCCACGTTAAGGGAAAAAATAAAACCAATTCAGTTGCATCAAACGGCTGAAGAAACACTGGATGCCATAAACACAGCCCTATTACAGTCAGCCGACTTAATAGCGCCGAAACGAAAAACCCACATCCGGAAAAATAACTCCAGCTGGTTCAACAACCAACTGGCGTTACTGAAGCAAGAGCGCAGAAGGGCGGAAGCCGCCTGGAAAAGAAGCTCTTCAGATGAGAACCTCTCCATCTACAAGGCAATAACAAGAAAATACCACAAAGAAATCTTCAAAGCCAAGAAAAACAATTTTTCTGAGGCTATTAACAGTGCCCTAAACCGCCCCCGTGAACTCTTCAAGCTGGTCACTCAGACCATAAATCCAGGCTGTCTTGAAGCCCCCAATTCGGACACACAAGAATTTTGTGATGAATTATCGGATTACTTCATTAATAAAATCGAGGGAATCCGGCAAAGCATTCAGCAAAACAATTCCCCCCGTAGCCCCCCCCCGTAATTATTTACATAACACCTGCAGTAACTCGCCACAACCAGGTGAGTTCACGCTGGAACCCATCTCTATTTCTAGATATCATCTATACTTTGCGTAACAGCACTGCGCCGAATGATTATATCCCCACCAAACTGCTGAAGGAATGCGCCGACATCCTGGCACCTCCTATCACGCAGCTTATTAACCAATCTTTCAGGGAAGGCATAGTGCCCTCCCAACTGAAGGAGGGCATAATTCGACCCATCTTGAAGCAACCAGTCTGGACCCCAAGGACCCACTCCACCGCCGTCCAATAACAGGCCTAAATGTACTCTTCAAGGTAATGGAAAAAGTAGTGGTACAACAGCTGCAACAGCATCTAGATACCCACAATCTACTTGATCCATTTAAATCGGGATTCCGGCCCGGACACGGGGCGGAAACAGCGCTGCTCAAGATATGGGACGACGCTCTCGAGGCCGCAGACGAAGCAGAATCTTGTCTTCTGGTTCTGTTGGACCTAAGCGCAGCCTTTGACACAGTAGACCACAAGCTTTTATTGACTCGGCTAGCTGAAGTAGCCAAAGTCGCTGAAGGCGATTTATCTTGGTTCTCCTCTTTTTTGGAATACCGATCGCAAATAGTGAAGTTAGGACCTTTCACTTCTGGTAAACGCACAGTATCATGCAGAGTCCCTCAAGGATCGTCTCTGTCACCGGTGCTGTTTAACATCTATCTTCGTCCTCTTTTTGAAATCATCAGCAGCCAAAAACTGCTCTATCACTCATATGCAGACGACACGCAACTGTATTTTCGCATTTGCAATAAAAAGGATCATCACCTCAATCTAGAGATATGCCTCTCTTTGATAGAGGACTGGATGACAAAGAGTTATCTTAAACTCAATGGAGCGAAAACAGAACTTCTCCTGTTTCACGCCAAGCGTATGAATCAACCTGCAACAACTTGGACACCCCCGCCCATTCTCGGCAAAATCATCACCCCTAGCTCCAAAGTCAAAAGTCTCAGGGTCATCTTCGACTCCTACATGACAATGGGCGCACAAATAGGGTCAGTGGTCAGCAGATCTCACCATCTGCTGTGCCTACTCCGCAGACTTACTCCTTTTATTCCCAAGAAGACATAGAGGTCGTGGTGGGAGCAATTGTAAACTCCAGATTGGACTATGCAAATGCCCATTACCTCGGACTCCCCAAGTACCAAATCGCTCGTCTACAAGTCGTTCAAAATACGGCCGCTAGACTTGTGAGAAAAAACCCTGGGAATCAATTTCACCTTCACTAAGATCACTTCATTGGTTGCCAGTAAAAGACAGAATCACTTTTAAAGCACTCTGTCTAACGCATAGATGTATCCATGGGAATACTCTACATTATCTATGCGAAAAAATAAAAGCTCATAATCCCAATCGCGTTCTGCGATCCACCAATCAAAACCTGCTCCAGATACCGAAAACCAACTACAAGTCCAAAGGAGATAGAAGATTTGCGGTCCCAGGTCCTAGACTATGGAACGCTTTGCCAACCAGCATTCGGTTGGAGGAGAACCACTTAGCATTCAGGAGAAAGATTAAAACTCACCTCTTTTGATACCAAAAAGAGACAGGAACAACAAGCGCCCAGAAGCGATTTAGTTTGCATGTGCCGTGCTATATAAGTTTTCATTCATTCATACTAGGAGGCAGTGCAGAGACGGGACAGCTAAAATCTCGGGATTTTCACATCAAAAGCATGTCGGTTTCAAACATATCAGGGACAGATGTAAAAAAAACACAGGTTTTTACATACTGTTCCTGGTTTTCCTGAGCCTGGCAACCCTGATGGGGCTCCCTAGTGGCATGGGGCCCTCGGGCAGTGCCCGGGTGCCTCAATGGTCAGTCCGCCCCTGACCAAGGGGTTACATGTTACACTTTGAATATGGGTGTAATATGTAACATGTTATGAAAGATGAACTTATTCTTTAATACAGAAATAATGAGTGTTCTCAATTCACACATAACACCAAAAAAAAAAAAAAAAATTCAAATAGATATATTACTTACCTTTTGGATAGGGTTTTTTTTTTTACAATTTTAATCCTTTGTTACGACAGATAGGTCCGGATTCAGGTAGATCGGCGTATCTTTATGCCGGTGTAGCGCATCACCTTTACGCTATGCCAGCGCAACATTGAGAGGCAACCATGCTATTCACAAAGAATATGCGCTCAACGCTGCGCCGGTGTAGTGTATAGTTGTCGGCGTAAGCCGACGTAAGTCAAAGTAGGTGGAAGTGGGCTGGAAGTGGGCGTGATATATTGTAATGAAGCGTGACTCCATGCAAATGATGGGCTGAGCTTCAAAAAACGAACTGCTCATGTGTCGTCTCTTGGACGCATCCCAGTGCGAATGCTCACAGTTACGTCAAAATAGCTGCCTAAGATACGCTGAATCACTGCCTTCGAGGTAAACGTAACCTACGCCAAGCCCTATTCACGTACTACGTAAATGGCGTACGCGATGTAAAATTTTACGGCGTCCGTTCCCTGGCCCATACCTTTGCTTTACTTGCGCCACCTATATGGGGAATAACTTTACGCTGGACGTAAGCCTTACACAAACCGTGTATATGAAGCGGCCGGGGCTCATCTACGTTTGTAAATCGGCATATCTTACTCATTTGCATATTAAAAATGGGAACGCTGAATGCGTCCAGCGTAACTATGCGCCCACGATACACCGGCGTAGGCAAGTTATGTCGGGCGGCTGAAGCCTTGCTTTTCGACGTACCTAGCTTTGTGAATTGGCGCAGAGATGCAACGGGCACATTTGTACTTACGACGGCGTATCTTTAGATACATCGGCGTATGTCCGACGTGAATCCGGGCCATATTGTTCAAATCTAGATTGCAGCTGATAATAAAAACTGCGAACACAGTGCAGACAGGGTTAATTATGTTAAACAGTACTACACAGTTCCATCCTAAGCAATACAAAAAAAGGAGAGCATGTAAGGATTTTTAGTTAAAATCATTTAAAAATGCAATACATTTTTTTAAATATTTTTTCGTTTATGTTCCTATACTGTATGTTAATAGGAACATGTAACAAATATAAAGTATTGATTACACAATAAAATACTAAGTTGAAATCCATTTTAAGCAGAAGTTGAAATTTCATGCACGGCCTGTACTTAAGATCCAAGAGAAAACACAAGGACATGGAGAGAGATTTATAGACTAACATACGTACTTGGTGCTTGCATTTCAGCACTGCTGTTACCTTTTTAGATCGGATCAGGTTCACTTTAAAGCTGTTGTCGATGTAGAATTTTTGATTAAACATTAAGCAAGGGGTCTGCTTTATTGTTGGGGCCTCCAGCCCCTAAATCATTAGGAAATGTTATATTCCACTTTAGTTTTTCCTCTGCATCAGGGAAAAAGCACATCTAATAAGGAAAAAAAAAAAAAGAGCAGATTTTTTTTTAAAAACGTAGCAATATTTAACATTATTCATAATCATTAGAAAATGCTACCTGCTATGTTTTTTAGCTGCAACATGTTGGGGAGGTCGGTCACCCCAGCCTACTAGCTGTGCACTGGAGATCTGTTCAATGACTCTCTACTTTACCACTACTGCAGACTCCCAGTACTGTTGGAACATGAAGATCTAGGAACTGATGTTGCTTGGACTTTGAAGAAGGTATTTAAACTTTGGAGGCAAGGCATGTAAAAAAAAACCCCGAAAAACAAAAACAAAAAAACAACAGGCTTTTCCTCATGGGATTGTGTAGGGTCCAGGGCTAAAAAAAATTCTTGGGCTTTAAAATGTAAATCCATGTTGGAGTAACATGCGTGGGTGCACTCTCTCTCTCACTGTCAGAGAAACAGCGGTCAAACTGCTGACTCGTTGGTACTATACCCCAACACGTCTCCATAGTATCTTCCCGCAGGCCTCCCCGTTATGCTTCAGAGGCTGTGGAGAACCAGGCTCATACCTCCATGTATATTGGGAATGCCCTAAACTTAAACCCACCTGGGCTGAAGCTCACAGACTTGTAGATATTTTAGTTGGAGACCATGTGGCCCTAGATCCCTCACACTGTTTACTTTTTACCTCCATACAGGACCTGTCAATTCCCATCACGAGACTGACTCACTCTATTTGTCTAGCAGTGTTATGGGCCATCGCCTTATGCTGGAAAAAAGACCTGGTTCCTTTTTCACTGGTTACATCCAGACTAGATCAAATGATGTTGTCTGAAAAAATATTCCATACACTGCAAGACTCTCTCCCCAAATTTGATGCCAAATGGAACCCATGGTTTATCTATAGACTCCAAGACTGATCCTTCCCTCCCCCCTTGTTTTTTTTTTATTTTCATTATCTTATTTTTTTTTTTTTTTTTTCTTTTTCTTCTTTCTTTTCTTTTCTTTATTTTTTTCTACCTTCTGTCAATGTTAGGTCTAGGGTCTCTCCTTAGACAGGTTTACCGTCTAGATCATGGTCATTTTTTATGATAACAGTTTATGTCAGTTGGATCTTGGCTGACTATCAGTATGTTTCCTGCAATTTGTATGTTGATACCTGTGTTATGTTGTATCTCTTTGACTACCCATTGTTCTTATTGACGATGTACACGTGCTTTTTCCCTGACCATGTACTGTCTATATTTTCAATAAAATCGTGTTGAAATAAAATGTAAATCCATTAATTGTGTTTTCCACTTTCTGTCTTGTTGGACAGAATTTTATATTTCAGGAACCCAAGTGGGGAGGTGTTTCCATCTACAAGCTTGACTACTAAAGACCTTGGCTTTTCAGATGACTTTTCAGAGTCACCTGCATAGGGTATCTCTACAAAAGTTCTTATGTAGAACACACTTGAGGTAGCAGGACACAGAAATTCTTGATGATGATATTTGAACTGATGCCAAATGTGTCCTCTAGTGGATTCTTCACAGTATAATATGTAGATAATTATTTTAATCACAAAACAAAAACTAAATTAGAAAGCAAAACCTGGTCCATAAGATCTGTCCACAGAGGTGGGGGGAGGGGGTCTTGTGTTTTTTTAGGTTCCAGGTACCTGTAAAGATGCAGTGGGGGATCAAAGTTCGGGATGATTTTCTTTAATCCTTTATTTTTTATTGTATTATTTCCCATAGAAATATTAATATTGCCTAAGACTATGTCATGCCACTGATTCTCTAAATCAGGGGTGTCAAACTCAACTTCATAGTGGGCCGCATCAGCACTATGATTGCTCTCAAAGGGGCCAGTTGAATCTGTAAGATTGGATGTCCAGCGCATCCCCTCCCCTTACATTCGATTTCAAGAGCCACCCCACCATCAGAAGTTGAGTCCCCCATTCTCCCTTACATCATAGTGCACCCCCTTTCCTTATGCTGCTGCTGGGAAGAAGCTGGATGTATTGCTTGAAAGCAGAAAGTAGGGGTCTGGAGGAGGACCAGAAGAGGGTTGGAGCTCTCCTACAGCTGCAGGAGAGGTGCGAGGGCCACATAAAATGGCCTCGAGGGCCGGATTTGGTTTGCTGGCCTTGTGTTTGACACCTGTGCTCTAAATGATCTTTGTGATATTTCCTAATCTCTCATACAACTAGTTTTCTTTGCACTGAATCACTACACTGTGACTATACGCTATAGCGTATGTGGAGAAACTATGAGGACCCTATGTGCATGTATTTGTGGGCACATTGAATGTGCCCAAGGGCCCTCAATTAGCATCCAAGGTTGAAAAATGTGAAATTTTTTCATGGATTGTAGTAAATTTGTTTTGGTTTTGTATTGAAATGGCTTTAAAAATTAAAGGTAGTGCAATGCACAAACTATATGTTGCTTCATTGCAATCAAAAACGTGTGAACATGCACTACATTTCTCTTGAAGCAGTACTAAAGACAGTGGAACATGTAGGTGCTAGTAATGACAAAATGGATTGTACAGTTCTATGTCTTTAAAAATTACACAAACCTAAAGTTGTAAAGGAAAACATTTTTTTTGCTGAAATGACTGTTAACAGGGTATAGAGCAGTGATGGTTTGGAAAACGAAACTAGAAACTACTAGACACACAGTAATCACACCTCCTTGATTAGTGACCACAGAGAGAAAGCTCCCAGTACTGTGGTCATCAGGAAACACACAACCAGGAAGTGTGGAGATCAGAGAAGAATTACAGCAACTTGAGAGCAAAAAACGAACAATGAAGACATGAAAACAGCACTGCATTAAGGTAAAGGAAGCTATTAAGATAAAAAAAAATCCTTTACAAACCCTTTAACCAGAAATCCCCAAAACATATTATTCCACAGTAAATTACAAATTTCAGCTTCCCCTTCCAATGCAGTAAAGTGGTTACTAGACATGTGCAGACTGGAATATTTCGTTTTGTTTTTCCGTTTTCGTTTGGAAAATAAATTTATTTAGTTACTCCCGAAAATCGTTTTGATTAATTTCGTTTTTCGTTGGGGAATAGCTTTCGTCCGAAAATCCAATAATACTTGGTTTCTGTTGAATGGTCAAAAGAATATTCGACAGAACGTCGAATCTTTACGTCGAATCATACAATTCCATTCTAATATTCCGCCTACAAGAATTCCAATGTTGTATGACTAGTAATAATGTCGAATCTATTTTCTCATAAATCGAAATCTAATCTCTGTAATTTCTATAGTGTCGAATCTTTTCTCTATAATGTCGAATCTTTTCCCTATAATGTCAAATCTTTTCCCTATAATGTCGAATCTTTTCCCTATAATGTCAAATCTTTTCCCTATAATGTCGAATCTCTCTATATCGAATTTTTACCGCAACAAAAACGAAAATAAAGCATTTTTTATGTCGGATCTTTCGGTTTTCGTTTTCCTGCGCTTTCGTAATTATTTGTTAAAACGATAACGAAAAAACTGTTGTTCGGACGAAAATGCATTCTAACGAAAACGAATGCACATGTCTAGTGGTTACTATAGTGTGTAGATCCATAGTAGGTCTGGTCATACTTGTCACTGGTGCAACTTGTCATCCAACACTAGTGCCTCTCAAAGTTTTGCAAAGCGCTCACCTGGAATGAACTCTACTGCAGTATGTTGATGACCTTTCACTTTACAATCACACACACACACACACAGTTTCCTAAGGCTGATCACAGAATAAGGTCAAGTGGTGATTACTTCTCCACTCTAGTTCTCAGCTCTGCATCTAGTGTTTGTGTTTACATTACCTACTCTGGCCCTGTTGTCAGTACTTGGGAGCATACCCAGGGCAGGCAAGAGATAAATCAAGGGTTGCAGCACCAATGCTGGTATATGCTACAATGTTTATGAAATATTTTTGTAAGGTGATCCTCAGACTGACAGGAATGAAGATCTTTCGATTGACTTGTGTATTGGGTTGAGCGCGTTTATTAGCCCTATACAGACTCTGTATGCTTAAATTCACAATAGAAATTTCCATCTGACCTAATTTCTATGCTCTTTGCCTAAACTGGGTTGCAGTACTTATTAAAACCAAGACAAATCTAAGCAGTGGTGTGACCATAATACTGAGTAGGGATGAGCCGAACACCTCTGGGTTCGGTTCGCACCAGAACCTGCGAACAGACCTAAAGTTTGTGTGAACTTTAGAACCCTGTTAAAGTCTATGGGACTCGAACGTTTGAAATCTAAAGTACTAATTTTAAAGGCTAATATGCAAGTTATTGTCATAAAAAGTGTTTGGGGACCCGGGTCCTGCCCCAGGGGACATGTATCAATGCAAAAAAAGTTATGTGGGGTTCCCCCCAAATATCCATTTCAGACCCTTCAGGTCTGGTATGGATTTTAAGGGGAACTACACCCCAAATTTTTCTAAAAAAATGCCGTGGACCCCCACACATTTTTTTTTATGAATGACTTTTCTCTGTATTGCCGGGACCCGACAATTCATTATAGCCGCAAATGATTTTAAATGACTTTTTTTCCTTCAGAAATGACACTTTGTGCAGGGACAGTTCTAAGCATGGGAAACAAGCGCTACTTTACAGGCATACTATACACCCCCCCCCTAGGTACGAAATTTAAAGGAATATTTACTTTTATTGTTTCACTTAAAGGAATTATTAAAATCACTGCTGCCAAAAAAAACTGCAGTTTTTAAAACTATTTTTGCATTGATACATGTCCCCTGGGGCAGGACCCAGGTCCCCAAACACTTTTTATTACAATAACTTGCACATTAGCCTTTAAAATTAGCACTTTAGATTTCAAACGTTCGAGTCCCATAGACTTTAACAGGGTTCTAAAGTTCACACAAACTTGCCGCGAACACCCCAAATAGTTCGGTATTCGGCGAACAGGCAATGTTCGAGTCGAACATGAGTTCTACTCGAACTCGAAGCTCATCCCTAATACTGAGCCTGAATTGGTTGAGGCACCTGTGGTCTCATGCTAAACACAGCCTGGTTTATGGCACGCATGGTCATGAGATGACTGTTGTCCAATCTGTGTGGATTATATGACAATATTTTGTCTTCCCAAAGCACTAGAAGCCCTGTCGTATAGATCTAGGGGAAATAGCAGCTACCTTCTTGATGGGTTATTGTTGTTTGTTCCTTTTATCAAGGTGCTGGAAGTTTCAATCTCTGTAATATAAAGTTTTAAACCACCCAAACCCCTTGCAGCTTTGTTTTGAGCTCAAACCTTTGAGGAAGGTGTAGCTCCCCTGAAACATGTGTAAGAGGGCGTTACTGCTGTTTTTATTTTTAATTTAATAATAATAAAAAAATAATCTTTACTCAACCGCACTATATAAACATCCATACTCTATCCTGACCAAGTGTAGCGGTGAATCCAGTTTGGGTTGAAGTTCACTTTAAAAAAAAAAAAAGATGTAGACTGTGTGGTGGATAGTGTGTACTTCCTTGGAGGGACACACCTGCTAGGACCTATACCTTATGAAATCATAGACAGCATAGCATCATCCCCTCTTTTAACACCTATTATCAGGAGTAAAGTTTGAACTGTAAGTTTTCAAGTATCTCTGGACAATTACCGTTTTGGGCATTGCATTTTACCTAGTGTTTGAGAATGAACTATCTGTATGAAATGTATCACTGAGTTGTGCAGTGTGTTATTATATTCAGAAATCTTGCTTCTGTATAATGCTAAATGTAAGTAGCTTAATGTAAAGTGGGTGCATTTGCTTAAAGGGTGCAGGAAGTTGGGCACAGAAGTATACCTATAACTTTGGTTTGGCATAGAAGTGGTGGTGGTCATTTTTAGGGGTTGGTAGGAAAACAGAAACTAGAAAGATTTCTCTATTGCACTGGTCAAGATGTCTGGGCACCAGCCCTAGCTGTGGATATGATCACCTGTGAATTGTACCTGGTACCATGATAGCGATGGAGGCATCTGAAGTGTGTAGTAATTTTATGTAGGTCTAGATATTTGTATTGTATTGTATTGTGGGACTGCTGGGATGAGGTGGGTGAAACGCAAACACACCCGCACTTGCTGGTATCATTGTTCTGCGCCGCCCATATAGGGTGTGCGCGCGCACAAGTGGAAGTGACGTTCTGGCCCAACTGGAAGTGGGCTGGAACGCAGGAGATGCACGCACTTCCTGGTTGGGACGGCGTGCGTCCTGTGACACACTCAGGTAGAGCGAGGAGAGGCACCAGATACATCAGAAGCAGGTGCTAACTATCGACCCACTGTTGCCTAGGAGTTGGTTTGGGGTAAGGCTTTATAGTTTGTGCTATTTACAGTACCTGTCGATAACTTTGTCCCATACATTTCTCCTCATATCCTGGGGTTTCTATAGTGGCTTGTGTAATGGCAGTACTGGCTTGCAACAGTAAATATTGGTGCCAGGATTCCCCACACACAAACCCCCCCCCCCTATTTGGGCAAGTGGGTTCGCCAATTGGCCACCTCCTATTGAGGTGGTCACCTAGGAGTTCCATCCCCTCGGGTGGGAGGGGTTAAGACTAAGGGATGGGACTGGCCAATTAATGGTCACCTGATTTTGGACTCCTCTACACATGTGCACACCTATTCATATATATTTGAGGCCACTTAGGAGAAGGTTATAACGGACCATCTAGACTCTGAAGAAAGGGATGTGCCCCAGAAACGCATCAGCCGTTCCGCCGTTGGGGTACCATCCGATCCTTGGTATCATCAGGTCCTGCTGGCAGGAACCAAGAGACCAGTCTGATTGTTAGATAATTGTGTATTCAAGCTCTCTTTGTGAATAAGACTATTGCTTTTATTTTATTCAATAAAACCTTTTTTTATGGTAATGCACTAGGTCAGTGCGCCCTCCCCTTTTTTTCTTTCTTTTATGTGGTTTAGTTCTCTATCCCTGAAAAGCTGCTGAATAACATCCCCTTTTAAGTCCAGGAACTGGCTTAACAACTTGGACACTAGGGGGCCTCCAATACACTTAAGTGGCAGTAAGGACTTGGCATCAACAACATTTTTTTTCTGCACAACTTCATATTCCAGCCAGGGCTTTGATTCATTTTTGGTCAGGGTTCAAGCTGTGTCACCACCCTTCCTTAGAATAATTCTAACCAGCTGGCCACAGATGAGTCTTCTAGCTAAATAGATTGAACAGTTTTACAAGTACTGCAATAAGCCTGTAATTCTTACCTGGGCATGGCTGGCCTATAATATGTGTGCCACATCCCACTTTGTGCAATATACTCAAGAACAAAAGAGACAACACGTTTTTTCAGGTGCCATTTAAAAAGCTGCAACATACAAATATATATTTTTTTTTTACTAAAACATTCATTTTAGTATCTTAGTAAAATCAACTAGTAAAAAAAGATTTTTGTGGTTACAAAAGAGCTCGGCATAAGTATTACGCCCGTTTCACAGATAATTACAGAAGATTTCACATCAGTTGACAAATATTGGTCCACAAACACTGCCCACTCATTACACCGGTGTATAATTAAACAGGTTGTTAACAATGGGGATATTATTCCGCCTTAAATAAATTACAGTGTCCGATTCTGGAGTGGGGGCTGTGTTCAGCTTCAATGTGTTTCACACTCTTTCCGCCTGCTTCATCAGGAAACGGTGGAACATCTTAGGTACATATCTACAGTATCAAAGTTTTCTGAGATTACTTGATAAATGAACAATCATTGTAATATAACATCAGAATACTATAACTATATGTAAACTTACATTTATTTAAACAAGTAGATCTGTGTCCCAGAGGTAGGAACCCCTGCTACCAACTCCTGTTGTTTGAGAGATCAAGACAGTGATGGGGGACATAGACGTCCAGTGTAAGAACGGAGGGGGATCAGGGTTATATAAGAACCCTATTGTCCTCAGCCCACAGCTGACAATATAGAAAAGGTAACATGTTATATAGGGATATGATTTGGTATCTAAATATTACCTTATGGTAAGTGCAACAGATTTTATGCATGTGTTTTGAATTGATGGTCTGCACTATTGCACTGTTTTCTATGTTTTTAAACACGTAAGCTTGGCAGAGTATGCATGTTTGTGGACAAGCTGGCCAAGAAAAAATACTAGAGGGAGGTCAAATCATGTCTGCTCATCTGACTGTCCTTGAATGTCTACTTCCAACTTTAGTCATACATATGTATAACCAAATTATATCTTTTTAATTCAGGGGTGTCCAAACTTTTTTCAAAGGGGGCCAGATTTGATGAAGTGAATATGCGCGAGGGCTGATCATTTTACCTGACAGTCTTTAAATCATTAAAATTAAAATTAACAAATACACTGCCCAGCAAGTATTTATCAACGTATAACATGCACAGGCTTATAACACCCACCTTCACTTTAAGGCCTCGTACACACGATCAAATCTGTCTGCTGGAAACGGTCTGCTAGACCGTTTCAGCAGACAGATTCGATCGTGTGTACGGGCAAACAGACGGATTTGGCCACCCGACAGATTTCAAAGCATGCTTTGAAATCTGTCGGCTGGGAACCCGTCCGCCCGACATGTCTGCTGGTTAGTATGCTAACCAGCAGACATGTCTTCTCGCACACACGCCGAATGATTTTGACGCATGCACGGAAGTGTTTTACTTCCTGGTGCGGTGACGTGGCGGCGTCAACGTCACCGCCACGTCACCGCCACGTCAGCGCAATGTCTGCTGGCGGGGATTTTGGTTTGCTCGTGTGTACACGCGAGCAAACCAAAATCCCAGCAGACAGATCTGTTCAAATCGGTCGGTCCGACCGATTTGAACAGACACATTTAATCGTGTGTACGAGGCCTCAGAGGGAAGTTTCAGGAAAAAAATGGAAATAAAGAACTGTGAAACAAATATGGGTCACTGACCATGAATGCAGTCTTACCATTGCCATGAATGCATCCTCTGAATGCAACCTCACCAGTGCCATGAATGCAGCCTCACCAGTGCCTGAATGCAGCCTCACCAGTGCCATGAATGCAGCCTCACTATTGACATGAATGCAGCCTCTGAATGCACATTGCTCAGGGATTTGTTGGGGGCTAGAAAAGATATATATTTGCAAATTACCAGTGGGGCCGCATTAAAACAAAACGCGGGCCACAATTGGCCCCCGGGCCTGACTTTGGACATGCCTGCTTTAATTGCATGGAGGGCAATAGAACTGGCCATATGATTGTAGCTTACAAAAGCAGATTAGATCTTTGTCTTACTGGACTTTTCACCTTGTAACTTCTTAAATCAGCAGCTCTGAATAATTAGTCAGTTTGTCGAATTGCCCACACAAAGGCAGATTATTCCCAGGTTAGGTTAAAAACTGGCTAATGCAACCAAACAATTTGGACCATAAAGAGGCTGCTCACACCACATTGTGCAGCTATCTAGGAAATCATTTCATCTTGAGTCAATTCTTCATGGCTAATAGAATCTCAGACGTTATAATGATGATAGTTTTGGTAGATAAAACATACAGTATGTATTAAAGTGTCCTTAAATCCCATTATTATAAACTGTCAGTACATGCTGTATTACATGTACTGTTCATATTCCTGATTGATTTTGCTGTTAACTATCACTCCCTTCTTGTCTTTATCCCCACCACAGCCTGAGCTTGTGTAGACCAGTCGTTGCCACATCTACTGAGCATGCTCCAATTTCAGTTCTCATCTAAGCTGTTAATTTCCTCTTTTTCCTTATCTGTGCAGTCCATGTAACTCATAGATGTGCGCAGCCTATTGCATTAGGGTGTGCACCCCAAAGCTCAAACACACATGCATGTATATGTGTCTACATATATATGACCCCGGGACATTGATTTCCATGCCAGCACAGTGAAAGAGAAGAGCATAAACACTTCTCTTTTGCCAGAGTCGGTAAGAGGGAGATCTTTCCCATGTTCCTGCTGCTACACCGATTAATGATACTAATGCACATGGGACGATTAGGGTGTGCCTGGGCACACCCGGCACACCCTGTGCGCACGCTTATGATGTAACTATAGATTCACACATGTGGGCGTATACACAGGGATAAATGACAGCGCATTCCCTTCCTCCCCTTCCTTGCCCACTAAACTGCTAAACCCAATGGGGGCGGGATGATGGAGGTATCTGTTATTCTAAGGACATACAAACTATAGACACAGGCTGGAGGGGTGTGAAACAGGCTGTGAATGGCAGAACCCCCTCCCCCCAAGATATCCACACCATGTTTTTGCACACAACTAATAAAGATTTGAGTATAAATAAATATTTGTATGATGATTTAAAGGGGTTGTAAAGGTTCATGTTTTTTCACCTTAAAGCATCCGATGCATTAAGGTGAAAAAACATCTTACGATCACGGACCCCCTCAAGCCTCGTATTACTTACCGGAGCCTTGGAAAGTCCAGTGTCGCAAATTCGCTCTTAATTGGATAGATTGATAGCAGTGCAGTGATTGGCTCACGCTGCTGTCAATCGACTCCAATGACGCAAGGATTGGGGGCGGGGTCGAGGTCTGTAGTTGCCGGCTATGGACGCCGACTACAGGACTCGGGAGCACGCCTGCAGGGTAACCCCCTTGGGAGAGAGTGCTCCCCAGAGGGGGTTATCAGAAGCGGGGAGGAGCCAAAATAGTCGCCGTGGGACCCCAGAAGACGCCGTTTGGGGCCACTCTGTGCAAATCGAGCTGCACTGTGGAGGTAAGTATATCTGTGTTTGTTATTTTTATTTTTTATATATTCAAACCTTTACTATCACTTTAAAGCATCTATTTGATATGAATTATGTATTTTTCCTCTGTATTGTGAAGGCTTCTTTTTTTTTAACATGTAACTGGAAGCAGAGGACTAGAAGGGCTGGGTCACATGACAGTTGTATATCGATTATAAAGAAAGGTACTGTTTTTTTAAATATAATATATACAGTGCAATCATTCATATTTATAAAGAGAATATAAAATGTAAAATTAACAGTGTGTGTTTAGTATTACTATAACCACTGATGTTTGATTTGCATTGTGTCTTTTAGCTTGTTTTATACAGTATGTGTTACACTCTCACTATGAAAGATCTGTTTTTATTCAATATACTTAACATATACTATGAGTTCTCTTATTATATTTAATTTTTTATTGATTTTTAATAACTACAATCCCATTACTAACCTATACTTTAGGTTCCTTATGCTACCTTAGAAAAGACCACCCAAGAGCCTATCAGTTGTGTTTCTAATGTGAGTGATGTATGTTAATTATTGAAAAAATATCACTTTTGTGAGAATGTTAAAGCTATTTTGTCTTTTTGTACATGCAACATCTTGTATGAGCTTTAATGAAGACCCTGCAATGTAATATATGTATATTCAACCAAAGAAATAGCAGTATAAAAAAAAGAGTAACCTGCAGGTCTGACTTCCACAAGCTGTAGGCTGTATTTTGCAGCTTTTCAAACATCACAGAGGACTGTGTGTGTGCAGTTATAATGTCTTTTGATGGGACAAATTGGCAAGCAGCATTATTTGCTGGGTTACATCAAAGCGCATTAATCTTTTGTTCCATTGCAAGTCCAAGTCCACATTAGTGCTTTCACCCAGTCATTATTAAGACTCTAGCCCAAGGGTGTAATAAATGTTTTATGACATGCAAACCTAGGTAATGGAATGCAAATTCCAAAATATATAACCATACATTTATTTTCTCACACAGGAAATCAGAATGGATTTTACCAAGGGAAATCTACAGCAAATTGGTGGAAAACTATACAAAAAAGTCAAGAAGTTTAAGAAGTACAGCTCTATGTTAAAGCAAAAAAGGAAAAAGGAAAAAGAACAATATTTAAAGGTGCATGGACTCTAAAAATTAAAATTACGCAATTAACCACTTAAGACCCGGACCAAAATGCAGGTAAAGGACCTTGCCCCTTTTTGCGATTCGGCACTGCGTCGTTTTAACTGACAATTGCGCGGTCGTGCGCAAACAAAATTGGCGTCCTTTTTTCCCCACAAATAGAGCTTTCTTTTGGTGGTATTTGATCACCTCTGTGGTTTTTATTTTTTGCGCTATAAACAAAAATAGAGCGACAATTTAAAAAAATATATATATTTTTTACTTTTTGCTATAATAAATATCCCCCAAAAATATATAAAAAAACATATTTTTTTCCTCAGTTTAGGCCGATGCGTATTCTTCTACATATTTTTGGTAAAAAAAAAATCGCAATAAGCGTTTATCGGTTGGTTTTCGCAAAATTTATAGCGTTTACAAAATAAGGGATAGTTTTATTGCATTTTTATTAATTTTTTTTTTTACTACTAATAGCGATCAGCGATTTTTTTCGTGACTGCGACATTATGGCGGACACTTCAGACAATTTTGACACATTTTTGGGACAATTGTCATTTTCACAGCAAAAAATGGATTTAAATTGCATTGTTTACTGTGGAAATGACAGTTGCAGTTTGGGAGTTAACCACAGGGGGCACTGTGAATTTGAGTGTACCCTGTGTGTGTGTTTACAACTGTAGGGGGGTGTGGCTGTAGGTGTGACGTCATCGATCGCGTCCCCCTATTACAGGGATAACGTGATCGATGCTGCGGCCACAGTGAAGCACGGGGAAGCCGTGTTTACACACGGCTCTCCCTGTTCTTCAGCTCCAGGGACGGATCGCCGCACTGCAGCGGCGATCGGGTCCGCGAATCCCGCGGTCCTGTTCCTGGAGCTTCGGACCGGGTCACGGGAGCGCACCGCGGGCGCGCGCCTGTGACCCACGGCTGGGTACTAAAATCAACGTATATATACGTTGATGTGCCCAGCCGTGCCATTCTGCCGACGTATATGTGCAGTAGGCGGTCCTTAAGTGGTTAAATTGTACATTTTAATCTAAATATTACTCACTGAAATGATGTCTTTTAAGTTTAAACTTGACTTACACCACCACCTGTTAAAGTGTTACTAAACCCCAAAAACCTATCAATAAATGGTGTATTACATGCTGTTCATACTCACTCAGTCACTATGAGATTCCTTTTCTGTATTCTGCAAAAAATCCTGCTTCTCTCTATCTATGTCCACAATTCTGCTAGGGATTTTGCAGCTGTGGTGGCAACTCTGCACATGCTCAGTTTTCAGTGTATTTCTACCCTGAATATTTCCTCCCTATCACATCTGAGCAGCCCACGTGACTATAGAGTCACACATGTGGGTGTATACACAGTGGTAAATGACACCCCACTCCCTCCCTCCTCTTCCATGTCCACTAACCAGCTAAACACAATGGTGGGGGGATATTACATGTCGATTAATGGAGGAATCACCCCCCTCTTATTCTAATGCCGCGTACACACAATGTCATTAAAAACGATTGTGTGTGGGCTTCAAAGCATTTTAAGGGTTCTGAAAAACGGCCCAAAAAAATTCGAACATGCTCTATTTTTTCACAACATTTTTAACGTAGTCGTTTTTTCGGGTTGCAAAAAATGGTCGTGTGTGGGCTTTAACGACGTGAAAAATCAGTGCATGCTCAGAAGCAGGTTATGAGATGGGAGCGCTCGTTCTGGTAAAACTACCGTTCGTAATGGAGTAAGCACATTCATCACGCTGTAACAGACAGAAAAGCGCAAATCGTCTTTTACTAACACAAAATCAGCTAAAGCAGCCCAAAGGGTGGCGTCATCCGAATAGTTTTTTCAAGAGCCTGAAAAACGTTGTTTTTTTACAACCCGAAAAATGTTCGTGTGTACGCGGCATAAGACACAGGCTGGAGGGGCATCACACAGACTGTGACTGGCAGAAATCCTCCCACACCATGTTATTGCCAAAAATAATAAAGATTTGATTTAAAAAACAACTTGTATATTTGTATGACAATTTAAAAAAGTTTATTAATATTCATTATTTATTTTTACTCTGTATTCTAAAGGCTGTTGCTTTTTTTTTTTTTTTAGCATGTGACCAGCAGGACTAGAAGAGCTGGGTTATGTAACATCTGTATATCGATTTGGAAAAAGGTACTTACATTTTTTTAAATTAAATAGTTACAGTGCCATCATCTACATACAGAAATAGAAGGGACAATGTAAATTATAAAAAATAAAAAATGTGGCGCTAAAAAGACACACCCAGACCACACAAATGTGGGAGTATATCTCTGAACCAAAATATAAATAGTGATATATGATATATTGTGGAACATAAACATATGGTGATGAATGTGGTAGATGCACATCAAAAAACAATCCAACCAGAGACCGTATATGGGGAAGATGGAGCACCTTAAAGCCTAAAGAAACTCAAGGTAAGTCCAGGTAGTATTGATCATGCAATACTAAGAAAAAGTCCGGTGGGGGTAATCACGATGGAAGCTGACAATCCAATGGAGGAAAACAGAGGATCAAACATACATTCCAGGGTAATCAGGAGAATTAGACACTCTTACCGGATTCGGTGGACACACTAACCGGTGGTAGTATGTCGAATGGGCAAAGAATTGATCCTCAGTCTGGTGTGGTTCATGTAAGGCACATCCGATGACATCTCCAGGAATCTCCAAATTTCTTAGGTCTCACCCTTCCAGGATAGCAGGGAAGTTCCTCATGAAGTTTGAAATCATATGGAAGCACATGAAAAAAATAGATGAAAAAAATAGAAGGAGGCTCCACATAGTGTGGTTAAAACCCAAATGATAGGGTATGGCGGCTTTAATCAAAAAAGCAGGTATGTAACAATACCATAAAAAATAAAAATATTAAAATACAAAGTACAAGCCAGGTGAAAGAGCAGGTACAGGTGATCACATAAATAAAGCGCGGTGAATGGATAAGTGGCTGCAGGCCATGTACCCTACATGTTTCGAGCTATAGGGCTCTTCAACTGGGGCATAAAATGTAAATTATACAGTGTGTGTTTAGTATCACTTTAAGGCCGCGTATACACGACTAAACACTGGCAGACCGATTTGAACAGATTTGTCTGTTGGGATGTATTGGTTTGATCGTGTACACACGATCAAACCAAAATCCCCGCTGGCAGACAGCGCGGTGACGTGGCGGTGACGTGGCGGTGACGTTGACGCCGCCACGTCACCACACCAGGAAGTAAAACACTTCTGCGCATGCGCCAAATCCATTCGACGCATGTGCGAGCAGATATGTCTGCTGGTTAGCGTACTAACCAGCAGACATGTCGGACGGATGGATTCCCAGCAGACAGATTTTAAAGCATGCTTTAAAATCTGTCAGCTGGCCAAATCTGTCTGTCCGCCCGTACACACGATCGAATCTGTCTGCTAAAACGGTCTGGCAGACCGTTTCCAGCAGACAGATATGATCGTGTGTACGCGGCCTAAGACTTAAACATATTATTCTTGAACATATATATGGGGTTGATTTACTAACACTAAAGAGTGCAAAATCTGGTGTAGCTGTACATGGTAGCTTCTAATTTCAGCTTGTTCAATTAAGCTTTGACAAAAAAATAAATAAAAAATAAATGGAAAAGGATTGTAGAGCTACACCAGATTTTGAAATCTCCAGTTTTAGTAAATGAACCCAATGGTAATCGTGAGGATTCTTAAATCTCTGGTTAGGACGTTGGGTCAGGCCCCCAAACTGGGTCTTATAATAATGTGCCATGGATTAATTTTCTTTCTTAAGAAGATCATTGTGAGGTAGGCCAAACAAAACCAAAGTAATCTCCATTAAACCAGAGAGAAACACAGTGAAGCCAGTTAACAGAAAATATCCGCAAGTCTGTATAAGAAGGCTCTGCTGTACCTCACGCAGTTCCATTAGGCACACCTCACCACCATAACCGATCTTACTTTACTCACTTGTTGCTACCCAAGCCCTATTCTAAAAACGATGGTTTCCATAGACTTTACTGTTTTACTGATGATGACCAACAAGCCTGAAACAGCTGTATGCAATTTGGTTTATAGTCCCTATAATATTAGACTGTATGTGTGCTATAAACCAGCAGTACTGGATGCACAAGTGTCCACTTGGGGATAAAGAAATAATTTTATGATTCCACTCACCAACTAAAATGATGGAAGTGAGACCCGCTGATACATTCTGGCTCAACTGTGCTCTAAAGTAGATCAATTATTTATTCTGATTTAGTTTTAAAATGAATTAATTCCTTGCATAGATTATGATGCATTTAGGCACCACTGTTTTAATTAGGACAAGAAATATGATAACATGGTGACTAAGTGACTCGCTTCTCTGCCCCCAAGGGCACTAACTGCCAGAAGTTTGTAGATTTTCTGTGTATGTGTGCGTGTGTGGTAACAGAAGTACCCAGAGTTAACCCACAAAGGGGTTACCTTTTGGTGCTCCTGTTACTTCTGAGAATCCAAACGACATACTGATGGGTTAATTGGCACCCAAGGCTGGTACTTCATTATGTGTAAGACTTAAATAAGGATATTAAATTGTAATCCACTCTATGGGGAGGTACTGATGTTATTTGGATAATATGTTCTTGGTGTTTCTAGTTCTTTCAAACTACAACTGAAACATATCATGGTATTCTTGCTGTGTGTCATACTTAGGAGGATTTCCATTCACTTTCTGTTTTGGAGAAGCAACAGGAAGTGAGAGAAAATCTCCCCAAAGTGAGGGTGATTTCAATCCTTAGATAGATGTCACCGAAACATTGGTAACCATTGGAAGATTTTCCCTCAACCCATGCTGTCATTGTAATTCTAAAGATCATAATTTCTCTTTACTTTCTGTTACAATGGTCATCCTTTCATTTCACTTTGTAAAAAAAACAGCTTGCTGATTTCAGGTGTCACAATACCTCTCTTTGTGAGACAAAGTGGCAGCATGAGCTGGTGGGTTTGATTGGTTCCTGGTTGCAAGGGGAGCAGTCATGTGACCTGTGCCCATTCTTAACTCTCACCTGTTAATTAACATTCCTATGATATGGCATATCATCTCTGAATACTTTATTAACCAAATTTCAGACACTATCTTTTTTAAGGAGGTTTAAATGCTATTGTTAATGCTAAGGCCCCTTTCACGTGGGCTTTCCGCCATTCATCAGGGGGACTTTATTGGAAGCTCAATGCAGCTTTATGGTAAACACCTCTGAGAACTTTGCCTTGGTTCCACCGCCTATCCATCTCCCAGTACATTCATATGGATGGAATGCATGATTGCACAGGATAATGATAAATCTATAAAATGAAATGTATGGATGTATTGCCTAACATGCCTAAATTTAAACAATATCTTACCTAAGTTTTATCTTCCCATAAGACCACATTACATCTGTCTGGGTTCCCAAGACAGAACTATGGGCCAGATTCAGGTAGATGGGAGCATCTTTGCTCCAGAGTAACGCTTCTCATTTACGTTACTCTGCCGAATTTTTAGCAGCAAGTGCTGTCATTCACGAAGCACTTGCTCCTAAAGTTGCGGCAGCGCAACGAAAATGAGCCGGCGGAATTCAAATTGGGCGGGTACGGGGCGAGTAGTATTTAAACTAAGCGCAATCCCGCCGCGAACGTACTGCGCATGCGTCGAGTGTCAAAGCATCCCCGTGCGCATGCTCCAAATTCTGTGAATGAACGTCAATGACGTCACATTCCCATTCATGATCTTTTTACGCAAGCGGCGTGATTTTTTTTTTCCCGACGCGATGACGACGCCTATACCTAACATAGGATACTCCAACCCCATGTAGGTATATCTTCGCGCCGCGTATCGCTTCCGGAAACGTCGTACCGTCATTGCGTCGCGCCGGAATTCGCTCGTGAATTGCCGATTTCCGCTCATTAACATATTTTTTGAACGGAAATCGCGGGAACGCCCCCGGCGCCATTTTTAAGTTGAAGTAACGATGCGATGGCGAAACTCAGTTACGCTGATCGCATCGGAGCTTTAACCCGGCGTTTCTTGTTTTCTGGTTACAGAAAACAAAAACGCCGGCTCAAAGTGACAGTTAGGTTGGCGGATCACTGGATCCGCCAGCCTAACTGTTCCTGAATCTGGCCCATATGTGTCTAACCTGGGTCTTCCCTTTGTACCCACCCTTCTTTTTCTTCCTTCTCTCCCTTACCTCTTACTCCTTTATTTTTGAATAAAAATCTGCAGACCGAATGTGGCCCTTTGCTTGCCTTTATTTGACACTTTGCAGCACTATTCCCCTAACCAATAATGGGGAATTTTTTCTTTTACCAACACCAGCGATTTGGTCAACTGACACCAGCGATGTGGCATAATTCCTCCCACTGATTTAAACAATTAGGCACTATTCCTCCCACTAATACTGATAATTGGGCACTATTCTTCTACTGACTACAGGCACTATGTAATTTTTTTACTCCCACTGGCGCTGGAGCATTTTCTTTTTCCTCTAGCCACTCTGGCCCCCCCTAGTCTGAAAGACAGAAAAAACTTCCCTTTTTTTAGAAAGTTTGAAGACCCCTGAAATACACTATGAAATCTATAGAGCACAGGTGTCAAACAAAAGGCCTGCGGGACGAATCTGGCCCTCCAGGCCTTTTCATGTGGCCCTGCTCCAGCCCTCCTCTGATCCTTCTCCAGATCCTTACTTTCTGCTTTCAAGCAATGCATCCAGCTTCTTCCCAGCAGCAGCATAAGTAAAGGGGGTGCACTGTGAAATGAGGGAGAGTGGGGGACTCAACTTCTGATGGTGGGGTGGCTCTTGAGATCTAATTTAAGGGAAGGGGATGCGCAGGACATCTAATTTTTCAGATACAACCGGCCCTTTTGAGGGCAATCATAATGCTGATGTGGCCCACAATGAAACTGAGTTTGACACTCCTGCTATAGAAGTATGCTAATAAGGCGTGATGTTTGACTTTCATGTAACTGTTGCCTCAATATGCTTTGATACCTAACATATCACACTTTAAAAGTGGGCACACTGGTGGAATTGCTTAAAAATCTCTGTAGGCAATGCGTTCAAAATTCTCTACAGGTTACCAGTTTTGAATTGTAGAGGAGGTCTAAGGCTAGAATTATTGCTCTTGCTATAATGTTCATGGTGAAAACACCATTTACATATATGTGCGCAACCTATGTATGCCTGTATGCCTTTGCCTCTGCGTGCGAGCACAGGGAACTTTAAATTTTTGTATTATTATTTTTTTTATTAATTATTTTTGATTTTTACACTGTCTCTTTTTCATTTTTTTTGGATCACTTAATTGCTATTACAAGAAATGTAAACAAAGCATGAGAGGCCCTCATTATGGAGACTTCTGGGGTCTATAAGGGTCTATAAGATCTCATGCTTTTTAGAAAAAGAAATGGCAGTATTTACATCTGTCCTAACCGGAAGTGACAGAAATGCTCATCACCTCTATTGTAAGTCGACCCAACTACTGGATCATATACCGTGCTCCCAGCTGGGAAAGGAGAGTCCAGAGAGACACACCGGAGTGTCACTGCCTGTAAAAGCAATCCAGCGGCTAAATAGTCACTAGGATTGCTTTTTCTTGTTAGAGCATCGCCCGCTAAAAATAATGATACATGGGTTATGACAGGAAGTTTAAAATGGTCTAAATCACTGACTTTGGACAAGTATGGAGATTAGTAACTTCAAAGAAAAGGCAAGAGTATTAAAATATGAGGGATCAGCATAAATACCAGGCAACTAGCAAATTCATAAGGAGAGGTTAACAATTTAATCTTCAATGCCTCATATTCACTTCAGGATGTAGGACGTCCATGGCTGTCCTTAGGTTGAAGTGGTTATATCAGGATGATGCCTGCAGCTGCAGACATTATCCCAGTATCAAAATTTGCAGCCAGAAGTTATATCAGTGGCTAAACATCCACTCGATCACTTCTGCAGGTGGTGGAAGAAATTCCCCCCCTCACTGCTGCTGCCGCCTTTTCCAGGCTCTTCCGTCCAAACATGGAGCCAGGGAGCTGTGCGACTGGCGGGGACAACAGCACTACACAGAGTGAGAGAGAAACGGACATTGTTCCTACTCTCTGTGACCCAGAGAGCAGCCAGAAAAGCAGCAGATCAGACCGATCTGTGTCTGATTAGCTGTATTAGAGGCCAGAGGAGAAGTTTTGGGTCTAAAAGACCACAGAACTCTCCATAAAGAGGAAAAAATTAGAAAACAACTGCGCTAAGATGCAAATACTGGTTTGAATAAATAAATAAGAACAGCCTAAAGCTATTGTGATAAGCAGCAACTAACCTGAAAACTAACAGTGAACAAAATTGGAAAAGATGTATACAGTAGTTGCGCTAAATCCTAGAACACCTTTGACAAAAGTTGATATGAATACTGCCACAAAGGGAGTTTATCATGTGCACATACTGTATGAAAAAACTTTTTGGGAAAAAGCTTTGGAACAGCTTATCATAAATGCCAAATAATAAGTGAACAAATTAAACACAAGTGAAAAACAAACAGAAATGTGAATAACAGTAAAAAATCTCATAAGGGTCAACAGCAAAGTGACCATGTATGTCCAAAATGGTAAGTAAAAAAAGTCCACCTAAGTGTGTGATATGGGAAACACCCGTGTGCAATCCAAATAGCTGCACTCTCGTGATATAGTCTGGAGCCGAAGTGAAATCCACCACCAAATGATAGGTAGGCTGCTTACCAGAACCAATGGTCCAATGGACCTAATCCGGCATGTAAATGATACCCAGCGGGTCACTAACATCAGCTGTATCGGTAGTGTAGTATAACATCAGATGGGCTTCATGACTTTCATGCTCATTGGTAGTTCGTACCATGCAAGGAAACAGATGCCTCATATAGTGTAAAACCAATGGTGTTTTATTTGGTACGGTTAAAAACAGTAAAAAACTCACATTTAATCAAGCAAAGACCAGCCTTAAGCCTGTTTCACCGACTTGACACAAACAGGCAACCCCGTCCATTTGGAGTTTGAGCAGATGTGGGTGATGACGTCAGCACGCCGCTCGTTTCACCCTACGCGTTTCATGATAGGTCACGTCGTCTCCGGGCACAAGATAGCGTTTAATTTGTTCACTTATTATTGGGCATTTATGATAAGCTGTTCCAAAGCTTTTCCCAAAAAAGTTTTTTCATACAGTATGTGCACATGATATACTCCCTTTGTAGCAGTATTCATATCAACTTTTGTCAAAGGTGTTCTAGGATTTAGGGCAACTATATATCTTTTCCAATTTTGTTCTCCATAAAGAGGACCTATCATGGCCCATGCTGTCACAAGGGATGTTGTTCATCCCTTGTGACAGCAATTAAGTTAATAAAAAAAAATTAAAGAGATGGTGTAAAAAAAATTGGGGGATAAAATAAATAATAAAAATGAAAAAAAGATTTAAAACGCCCCCGTCCCTCCGTGCTTATGCGCAAAGGCAATCGCAAATATAAGTCTGCATATGTAAACGGTGATCACACCATACTTGTGAGATATAGTCACATACTTCAGAGTGAGAGTAATAATTCTAGTGCCAGATCTCCTGTGTATCTCTGAACTGGTAACCTATCGAAGCATTTAAAGAGTCGACCATGAAGAACCTTATGTTTCGTAGTTTGGCACCATTCCACGGTGGGCACAATTTTAAAGTGTGACATATTAGGCATCTATTTACTCTGTGTAACATCATCTTTTATATTTTACCCAAAAATTGGGTATTATGTTGTGTTTGTGTGCAATAAAATGTGTTAAAGTGTAATTTTTCCCCCAAAAATGCGTTTGAAAAACCACTGCGCAAATACCATGTGACATAAAAAATTGCAACACCCATCATTTTATTTGATAAGGCCTCTGCTAATATATATATATATATATATATAATGACTGGGGGTTGTAAGTCATTTTCTAGCAAAACAAAAAGTAGTTTCTTACATGTGAGACGTGTCAGTAAGTGGTAATATGAACTTTACCATTTGATTCAAGATTTTTTTTTGGGGGGGGGGGGGGGGGGGCTAAAAAAAGTGTTAACGTTTAATCAAACCTAAAAAGTAAAAAACTGCTGACAGGTGGGATTTTTATGACAGAAGAGACCCAATTGACCTGCTAAATCCTTCTCCCTTTCTGTCAAAACTGTGTAGACTCAGCTATGAGCTAGGTATGCATAGGCAGCAGCATACATTTACAGCACTTGTCTATGACAATGTAAGGCACACGAGACGCAAATGCAAACACATCTAAACACACGTTTTCAAAGGCAAAAACCGGCGTTTAAAACGCATTTTACCGCGCTTGCATTTATAAATGTTTAGTTAAGAAACATCATAAGACCCTCCCTAAGCTCAAAAAACAATATTATTTAACCATTTCAGCCATTTTGTGAGACCAAAGTGAGTAGCAGCTGAAAGAGCAGCAGTATACTTGTATTTAGCGTGTCACTTGCCACATCACCTGCCACAAGCAGTGGATTGTCCACTTGCCATGTCACCTGCCACAAGTTGTGAATTGTCCACTTGCCACGTCATCTGCCACAAGTTGTGGATTGTCCACTGGCCACGTCATCTGCCACGTCACCTTGCCATACCACCTGCCACAAGTTGTGGATTGTCCACTGGCCACATCACCAGGCCACGTCACCTGCCATGTCACCTGGCCATGTCACCTGCCACAAGTTGTGGATTGTCCACTTGCCACGTCACCTGCCACGTCACCTGGCCACGTCACCTGCCACAAGTTGTGGATTGTCAACTGGCCACGTCACCTGACCACGTCACCTGCCACAAGTTGTGGATTGTCCACTTGCCATGTCACCTGGCCACATCACCTGCCATGTCACCTGGCCACGTCACCTGCCACAAGTTGTGGATTGTCCACTGGCCACGCCACCTGGCCACGCCAGCTGCCATGTCACCTGGACACGTCACCTGCCACAAGTTGTGGATTTTCCACTTGCCATGTCACCTGGCCACGTCACCTGCCACATCACCTGGCCACGTCACCTGCCACAAGTTGCGGATTGTCCACTGGCCACGTCACCTGGCCACGTCAGCTGCCATGTCACCTGGCCACGTCACCTGCCACAAGTTGTGGATTTTCCACTTGCCATGTCACCTGGCCATGTCACCTGCCACAAGTTGTGGATTTTCCACTTACCATGTCACCTGGCCACGTCACCTGCCACATCACCTGGCCAAGTCACCTGGCCACCTCACCTGCCACAAGTTGTGAATTGTACACTGGCCACGTCACCTGCCACAAGTTGTGGATTGTCCACTGGCCATGTCATCTGCCACGTCACCTTGCCATACCACCTGCCACAAGTTGTGGATTGTCCACTGGCCACATCACCTGGCCACGTCACCTGCCATGTCACCTGGCCATGTCACCTGCCACAAGTTGTGGATTGTCCACTTGCCACGTCACCTGCCACGTCACCTGGCCACGTCACCTGCCACAAGTTGTGGATTGTCAACTGGCCACGTCACCTGACCACGTCACCTGCCACAAGTTGTGGATTGTCCACTTGCCATGTCACCTGGCCACATCACCTGCCATGTCACCTGGCCACGTCACCTGCCACAAGTTGTGGATTGTCCACTGGCCACGCCACCTGGCCACGCCAGCTGCCATGTCACCTGGACACGTCACCTGCCACAAGTTGTGGATTTTCCACTTGCCATGTCACCTGGCCACGTCACCTGCCACATCACCTGGCCACGTCACCTGCCACAAGTTGCGGATTGTCCACTGGCCATGTCACCTGGCCACGTCAGCTGCCATGTCACCTGGCCACGTCACCTGCCACAAGTTGTGGATTTTCCACTTGCCATGTCACATGGCCATGTCACCTGCCACAAGTTGTGGATTTTCCACTTACCATGTCACCTGGCCACGTCACCTGCCACATCACCTGGCCAAGTCACCTGGCCACCTCACCTGCCACAAGTTGTGAATTGTACACTGGCCACGTCACCTGCCACAAGTTGTGGATTGTCCACTGGCCACATCACCTGTCATGTCAACTGGCCACTTCACCTGCCACAAGTAGTGGATTGTCCACTTGCCAT
Source organism: Rana kukunoris (assembly GCA_029574335.1). Lineage (NCBI taxonomy): Eukaryota > Metazoa > Chordata > Amphibia > Anura > Ranidae > Rana > Rana kukunoris. The sequence goes on along the minus strand of CM056056.1, from coordinate 135,163,995 downwards.
GTCACCTGGCCACGTCACCTGCCACGTCACCTGCCATGTCACCTGGCCACGTCACCTGCCACGTCACCTGGCCACGTCACCTGGCACAAGTTGTGGATTGTCCACTGGCCACGTCACCTGGCCACGTCAGCTGCCATGTCATCTGGCCACGTCACCTGCCACAAGTTGTGGATTTTCCACTTGCCACGTCACCTGGCCATGTCACCTGCCACATCACCTGGCCACGTCACCTGCCACAAGTTGTGGATTGTCCACTGGCCACGTCACCTGCCACGTCAACTGGCCACGTCACCTGCCACAAGTTGTGGATTGTCCACTTGCCACGTCACCTGGCCATGTCAGCTGCCATGTCACCTGCCACAAGTTGTGGATTTTCCACTTGCCATGTCACCTGGCCACGTCACCTGCCACATCACCTGGCCACGTCACCTGCCACATCACCTGGCCACGTCACCTGGCCACCTCACCTGTCACAAGTTGTGCATTGTCCACTGGCCACCTCACCTGCCACATCACCTGGCCACGTCACCTGCCACAAGTTGTGGATTGTCCACTGGCCATGTCACCTGTCACGTCAACTGGCCACTACACCTGCCACAAGTTGTGGATTGTCCACTTGCCACGTCACCTTCCACAAGTTGTGGATTGTCCACTTGCCATGTCACCTGGCCACATCACCTGCTACGTCACCTGGCCACGTCACCTGGCCACATCACCTGCCACAAGTTGTGGATTGTCCACTGGCCACGTCACCTGGCCACGTCACCTGCCACAAGTTGTGGATTGTCCACTGGCCACGTCACCTGGCCACGTCAGCTGCCATGTAACCTGGCCACCTCACCTGTCACAAGTTGTGGTTTGTCCACTGGCCACCTCACCTGCCACATCACCTGGCCACGTCACCTGCCACAAGTTGTGGATTGTCCACTGGCCATGTCACCTGTCACGTCAACTGGCCACTACACCTGCCACAAGTTGTGGATTGTCCACTTGCCACGTCACCTTCCACAAGTTGTGGATTGTCCACTTGCCATGTCACCTGGCCACATCACCTGCCACGTCACCTGGCCACGTCACCTGGCCACGTCACCTGCCACAAGTTGTGGATTGTCCACTGGCCACGTCACCTGGCCACGTCACCTGCCACAAGTTGTGGATTGTCCACTGGCCACGTCACCTGGCCACGTCACCTGCCATGTCACCTGGCCACCTCACCTGCCACAAGTTGTGGTTTGTCCACTGGCCACGTCACCTGCCACGTCACCTGACCACGTCACCTGCCACAAGTTGTGGATCGTCCATTTGCCATGTCACCTGGCCACGTCACCTGGCCACGTCACCTGGCCACGTTACCTGCCACAAGTTGTGGATTGTCCACTTGCCACGTCACCTGACCACGTCACCTGCCTCAAGTTGTGGATTGTCCACTTGCCATGTCACCTGCCACGTCACCTGCCACGTCACCTGCCACGTCACCTGCCATGTCACCTGGCCACGTCACCTGCCACAGGTTGTGGATTGTCCACTTGCCATGTCACCTGGCCATGTCACCTGGCCACGTCACCTGCCACGTCACCTGCCACGTCACCTGGCCACGTCACCTGCCACGTCACCTGGCCACAAGTTGTGGATTGTCCACTGGTCATGTCACCTGACCACGTCACCTGCCACAAGTTGTGGATTGTCCACTTGCCATGTCACCTGGCCACATCACCTGGCCACGTCACCTACCACGTCACCTGGCCACGTCACCTGCCACGTCACCTGGCCACAAGTTGTGGATTGTCCACTGGCCATGTCACCTGGCCACGTCAGCTGCCATGTCACCTGGCCACATCACCTGCCACAAGTTGTGGATTGTCCACAATGCAATGCAAGCAATTACAGTTGTTTAAGTTTTTAATGGTTTTTCATCATTTGCCATCATTTTTGAGATTTCTAATGTAAAAAAATAGGTCACCTTTAAAAACGGCTATAAACGAAATCTGGCGTTTTGCCGCGATTAGCGGCGTTTTGCCACGATTTGCGTCTGAAACGCGAAAACTTTTGCGTCTGAACTCATTTTTTTGCTTCTGAAAAAACGAGCCTAAACCCAACTGCTTTAAAACGCAAAAAAACGTGAATGTGTGCATGGACACATAGGATAACATTAAATGTGTTCAGGGGCAGTTGAAAAAATTGCCCAAATGCCTCTGAACTCGAGTTTACCAGCGTCTCGTGTGCATGGGGCCTAACTCCCATGTGCATGTGCTGGAGTGATATCATAGTGGTTCGGCCATTCAAGTTGAAAGGAGTCCTAGCCCAGGATAAAGACCAGGAGAAGATGGAACCACATGTGACAGAATGGAATGTTGACACCGCAGTGCTGGAGTGGGTCACTCGAAAGGTAAGTCTGCCATAATGTGCCATAATGTGATGCATACTAGCACCTTATAGCTAAAAGCTCCTAATGCCTGTTTTGTTATTTACTTATTTATTTATTGCTGAGGTTTTTTTTTGCTTTAAGAGATTAGGTTGGGTGGGTGGTTAAGGGCTCTTTCACATCAATGGCTGTATTCAGGGTCAGTGACAAGGGGTGGACAAGAGGGGAAGCTGCCCTGGGCATTGTGGTATTATGTGAGGTGGTGGGGGGCACCACAAGGAGATGGGGGAGGGTATTTGTGTTAAAAAGGAGAATTTGGGGAATGAGAAGGGATAAAAGTTGTTTTAGAAGCAGAGTTGTGCTAGGAGATTTGGAGGGAATTGTGTTGGGAGAGGGGATGAAGGAAGAGTATTTGTGATAGGAGAGGGGATTCGTGGGGGGGGGGGGGGGTTGTGCTATAAATGTAAAACTTTTTTGGGGGAGGGGGGTTTGAGCTCGGAGGGTGGATTTCAGCAGGGGGTGGATTTATACTGGGAGGAGGGGAAATTTAAGTTTAAGGGGTGAGCATGCAGATTAGTGCTTTATTTATTTGGGGGGAGAGGAGATTTTTGTTAACACATAATGCTGCAGCCACAGGTCTACACTGTGAAGGGAGCAGTGCCTAAGTGTTATAATGGCATATCACTATTTGTTTTAATTTTCTTTCTTTTCAACTTTATTGAAATGTCACAAGTTAAATTTTAGTCATCTTTACATGTTGCAATGCAGTGTATTTCTTACTTTTAAATGTAAATTGCCTTAACTATGCATTGTAACTGTGTTGGACAAGACAGGCAAGCACAGCCCAATGCATAAAGTGTGAATTGGCGCTTGTGTTAGAATGCTCTTTAATGTTGGAGATACCTTGTATGCTAGGTACAGTAAGGCCCCTTTGACACGGGGCAGCGGAGATGCGGTGGCGGCATAGCAGCGTGATTTTTAGCGCCGCTATACTGTCGTATTTACCGCGATATTCGGCCGCTAGTAGTGGGGTTTTAACCCCCGCTAGCAGCTGAAAAAGGTTTAATACCGCCCAGTATTATCGCAGTTTCCCATTGATTTCAAAACACCCCGCACCTATACCGTTCCAAAGATGCGGGTAGCAGGATTTTTGGAGCGGTCCTGCTAGCGCACCTCTTCAATGTGAAAGCCTGGAGGCCATAAACACAGCACTATTGCAGTCAGCTGACTTGATAGCGCCGAAACGAAAGACCCAGATCAGGAAAAATAACTCCGTCTGGTTCAACAACCAGCTGGCGTTACTGAAGCAAGAGCGCAGAAGGGCAGAAGCAGCCTGGAAAAGAAGCTCTTCAGATGAGAACCTCTTGATCTACAAGGCAATAACCAGAAAATACTACAAGCAAATCTTCGAAGCCAAGAAAAACTATTTTTCTGAGGCTATCAACGGTGCCCTAAATCGCCCCCGCGAACTCTTCAAGCTGGTCACTCAGACCATGAATCCAGGATGTCTTGAAGCCCCCAACTTGGATACACAAGAATTTTGCGATGAGTTATCGGATTGCTTCATTAACAAAATTGAGGCAATCCGGCAAAGCATTCAGCAAAACAAGTGCTCTCCCAGCCCCCCCCCCCCGTAGTCATTTACACAGCACCGGCAGCAATTCACCACAGTTTGGTGAGTTCACGCTGGAACCCATCTCCATTCAGACCACTAAAAATATCATCGGCACTCTGCGCAACAGCACTGCGCCAAATGATATTATCCCCACCAAACTGCTGAAGGAATGCGCCGACATCCTGGCACCTCCTGTCACGCAGCTTATCAACCAATCCTTCAGGGAGGGCATAATGCCCTCCCAGCTGGAGGAGGGCTTCATTCAACCCATCTTGAAGAAAGCCACCCTGGATCCTAAGGATCCACTCAACTGGCTCACCATAACAGGCCTAAATGTTCTCTCCAAGGTAATGGAGAAAGCAGTGGTACAGCAGCTGCAACAGCATCTAGATACCCACAACTTACTCAACCCATTTCAATCAGGATTCCGTCCCGGACACGGGACAGAATCAGCATTGCTTAAGATATGGGACGACGTTCTCGAGGCCGCAGACGAAGGAGAATCTTCTCTTCTGGTTCTGCTGGACCTAAGCGCAGCCTTTGATACAGTTGATCACAAGCTGTTATTGACTCGGCTGGCTAAAATAGCCAAAGTTGCAGAAAGCGATCTATCCTGGTTCTCCTCTTTTTTGGAAAACCGATCGCAAATAGTGAAGCTAGGACCCTTCACTTCTGAACAACGCACATTATCGTGCGGGGTCCCTCAAGGATCTCCCCTGTCGCCGATGTTATTCAACATCTATGTGCGTCCTCTTTTCCAAATCATCAGCAGCCAAAAACTGCTATATCACTCTTATGCAGACGACACGCAACTGTACTTCCGCATTTGCAATAAAAAGGATCACCACCTCAACCTAGAGACATGCCTCTCTTTGATAGAGGACTGGATGACAAAGAGTTATCTCAAACTCAACGGAGCGAAAACAGAACTTCTTCTGTTTCACGCCAAGCGTAGGAATCAATCGACAACAACCTGGATCCCCCCGCCCATTCTGGGCAAAATCATCACCCCTAGCGCCAAAGTCAAAAGTCTTGGGGTCATCTTTGACTCCGACATGACAATGAACGCACAAATAGGGGCAGTAGTCAGCGGATCTCACTATCTGCTGCGCCTACTACGCAGACTCACGCCTTTTATTCCCAAGAAAGACATAGCGGTCGTGGTGGGAGCGATTGTAAACTCCAGACTGGACTATGCAAATGCCCTTTACCTCGGACTCCCCAAGTACCAAATCGCTCGTCTTCAAGTCGTTCAAAATACGGCTGCCAGACTTGTGACTGGGAAAAAACCCTGGGAATCAATCTCACCTTCACTGAGATCCCTTCACTGGCTACCAGTTAAAGACAGAATCACCTTTAAAGCTCTCTGTCTAACGCATAGATGTATCCATGGGAATGCTCCCCATTATCTATGCGAAAAATTAAAAGTTCACAATCCCAATCGTATTCTACGATCCACCAATCAAAATCGGCTTCAGGTACCGAAAGCCAGATACAAGTCCAAAGGAGACAGGAGATTCGCTGTCCAAGGTCCCAGACTATGGAACGCCTTACCAGCCAGCATTCGGTTGGAGGAGAACTACTTAGTCTTCAGGAGAAAGATTAAGACTCATCTCTTTTGATCTCAAAGGAGACAGGAACAACAAGCGCCCAGAGGCGATTTACTTTGCATGTGCTGCGCTATATAAGTTCTTCATTCATTCATTCATTCATTCATTTCACATTGAAGACTGCAGGGCACGATTTTTTCAGGCGGTATAGCAGCGCTATTTTTAGCGCTAAACCGCCTGAAAAACATGTTAGAAGCTAAAGCCCCACACCAAACACTAGCAGCTAAGGGCATCCAAATAAAAAGTAAAATAAATAATCAATCTGGTATAGCAGTGACCAATTCATTATTTACAAAAAGCAAAAATAAATAATTAATTATAATAAAAATTATTCAGTATTTTAACAAGTTTCATTTTTGATCCTAGAATTTTTGATTCTAGAATAGTGTGCTGTACATTGCATTCTGAGCTTAACTTTCTCAAGAAGAAATAAAGCAGCAGTTCATATCTTAGTTTTATTATTGCAGTGGCAAATGGTATAATGTATTCTCCTTGCTAGGCATCACTGGGGAGGAATTTTGTATTTACCGCCCAAGAAATTGAATGGCATGTCAAGGCATTTACATCCTCATGCATTTTTATGACAGGCTCTGATGAATCAGGCAGATTCAGACCATTGCTTCTCCAAACGAAACAAGTGTTCGGGGTTTGTAAGCAATACTTTAAGTGCTGTCACCACATATTTGTCAGTAGGGCAGCGTTCAGGAAACGTTAATATGAAAAACTGCATATACATAGGCTCATAATATGGGATTTGGGTTATGCACGATGTGGCAGTGTGCATGTCTATGCATTTACATGTGCCCGACATAGGTACATCTACATTTGTAATTTCATAGTAAAGGCTGGTTATGAAATACATTTGAACATCAGGCAAAATATAAAAGTCCAACATTTAATCTAGGTATGTCTCAAAAAAAAATATGTCTGCCTTTAATTTGTTGAAATATCTGAACATTAATTTATATAATTTTCCTCAAATTCCATGCAAAGCTGGATTTAAAAAACAACTATAACAAAAGTTATTTATCCCCCGAGGGAACAAGTGCATGGAGGACTTGCTACCATTGTGAATCATGGCTTCATTGTGGTGTTAATAGATGACTTTTTTCTATTTGCACTATGCTGTAGTTCCATCCCAGGGTGAAGCCCAATTTATGGGTGTTGCCATAAGGGAGATACAGCACAGCATTAGTCCCCACCCTTTCTTCATTGTCACTGATATTGTATCTGAAATGTAGATACCTCATCGAGCCCTCATAGAAGGCCCCCCACCCCCCCATTATGTAGTTGCAAAAGGGTTACTGTTGTCAGTAACAGTACTAGCTGTAACTAGCATTAGCTGTCAGCTTGTTTGGGAATGACAGCACACTTGATACAAGCACCTTCAGTCGCTGAAACAAGCCTACAACACAAGCCGACAGCTAGTATTCTTAGACAAAAAATGTTTAAGGGTATCATTATGGCTCAACAATTTCGATGGTTTTGTACTGGGCTGCTCATTATCAGTTAACCTGGCTAGTTGCACTATGTTTTGTCCCTAGCACCTGCCAGTATTGGTGGTGCATCAGAGTGAATCCCATCCGTTTGAGTGCTAGATATTTGTGCAATCTAGTGTGATTCTGTTGATATTGATGTGCCTTATTATTCTTATATTTGTGAGTATAAAGTATTGAATGTACCATTTGTATTTTCTTGTAGTAATTTCAAGGGTTTTCCTATCCAAAGAGGGCTGAAAATCTGTAAGTCTGTTCATCACCTGTCTTTTCATGAAGTATTGCTTCGGTCATCATATCAGAAGATTCCTTATGTTCTGCTCAGGTCTATCACAAGCATGAAGGGCTAGTTCTCCTCAGCACTGATATTTTTTTTCTCCTTTGTTTACTTTTGCAGTAACATCACAAGAGAGGTAGTTTTCTACCACTGACTAACTAATAGCAGTAAATAAGGTACAGATAATTGTGCAATACAATGGGGGTTATTTAGCTAAAACATGATGGGATAATAAAATCAGCAGAGCTTCCCCGCATTTCAGATTTACCCCTCAGATTTACAGCGATTGCACTTCCAAGTGCAATTTCAAGTGTACTTTGCACTTGTAGTTTTCACTTGTAGTGCGAAGTGGATTTGCCTTTAGTAAATAACCCCCGATGTTTCTTGAAGTGCAGATTGTTGCTACACCTGCAGAAACATAGAAACAACAAACAAGCAGTGGACATTACCTGGATTTTTCACTCAGGAATGCCACCACAGCTGCACTAGTAGAAATGTCTTGAATCTTGGTTAATCTGCAATGATGAGGCAGGTGTAACCCTGCTCCTTTCAGCACAAATAATACTAGTTGGAAGATTGCTTAGTAAGGAATAAAAGTCCTTGCAGTTATTGCAGTGACTCCAGACCCAGGTGGTTGCTTATAGCTTCCCGCAGATTATCCCTGCTGTTTAAAACCAAGTACCAAGTACCAAAGCCCAAGGTTCCCAAGGGTTCATTCTCACACCAGGGTATGTAAGGTATTTGCTCCAAGCATCATCCATCTGGTCTGTTGACTGTTGGTAGAACCTGAGATAGCTAAGCAATCGAAGAATCTACAGTGCACCACTCCACTAAGGCCCCTCTCACATTTATACGACTTGTCTCACGATTTTGTACTGCAAAATCGTATGACAAGTCATTCTCCATGATTTTCAATGAACACCATTCATACTGGCACGACTTTAAGTAGTCCCTGCACTACTTTGGTCCGATTTTGATGTCACTTACACAGGCATTCATTGAAATCGCGGCTGCGAATCGCGGCAAAATCGCGGTGAAAATAGCGCAACTTTGAAGTCGTACAAGCGTGAAAGGGACCTAGTGTGTTGTCTTTTCTCTGCAGACTTCTCACATGTGACAAGGCCAAATGCTCCACATTCATCTTTGTAGTTCCATTACTTAAGCAGGCCATACACAGTTAAATTTCAAACAAATTTTCTTTTCAAAATCAGAAAGTTTTTTTTTTGTGATCCGATGATGCCACTATTGATTTTCGAAATTTGGTCGTCCAAGCCTTCATGTTGCTACAGAAAATAATTTTCGTGGTCGAGAATCTTCTTTTCTCTCCGGGAATTTCCTTTTCTTGCACATGCGCATTTTTTTTTCTATTACATTTCTCACACGATTCTCCCATTATTGATTACAAAATCGTTTGTTTTTCAAAAAATTTCCAACTTGTCCGTTTTCTCAAATTTGAAACGTGTATGGCCGGCTTAAGAATTTTTTCTAGAAAGTCTCTAGGCCAACATTCTGTAGCATTTAATCGACCGATGAGAGGAAAAGTAATAAAATGGCAGCAATCCTCTCTCTTCAGCAAAAATTTTCTTCCCCATAATAAAGTATGACAAAATTGTGACAGTTTTTTCTTGCACTCTCTCAAAGAAACCGACACTAGGGTGCTGCTGGGCAGAAGTGCTAACTACTTAGCCATTGTGCTTCCTATAAACTAGGCATATGGCTAAGAATTAATATAGTACAAAGCAACAGGTATGAATGCATAAGTGACCCCTGTGGATAGTTAAAAAAAAAAAAAAAATCCTGACTACTAAAGAGAATTGTAAAAAAAAGGTTAGAGTTTTGGGATAACTAAAAATTCTAACTTTTTAAAGTTATGACTTTATTTTTTGGGTCTTTCTAAAGCATTTCAACTAGGTGCAATCAATGCATATCCTAATTCAGTATTCTAATGCATGTCTGAAGTGTTCCTCTGTGGGTGTATACATAGAAACCATAATTCAGTATCCTAATCTGTGTTGCAAGTGTTCCTGGACTGTTATGATGGAAAAGCCTAGCACTCTTCTTCACACAGCAAGTGACTCTCAGATCACAAGTACAACACAAGTTAAAGCGGATCTCCACCCTAAAGTGAAGATCCGCTGATCGGAACCCTCCCCCCCTCCGGTGTCACATTTGACACCTTTCAGGGGGGAGGGGGGTGCAGATACCTGTCTAAAGACAGGTATCCGCACCCACTTCCGGCCCGCAGTCTCGGGAAAAAGACGGGCTTTTCCCGTTGTGTGCTGGGAACTCTCAGCTCCCAGCACACAGCGGGAGCCAATCGCCGGGCGCAGCGCGACTCGCGCATGCGCCGTAGGGAACCGGGCAGTGAAGCCGGAGCGCTTCACTTCCTGGTTCCCTCACCGTGGATGGAGGGGGGAGCAGCAGGGTGATGAGCGATCGCTCATCCTCTGCTGCGGACGCCGCTGGACTCCAGGACAGGTAAGTGTCCTAATATTAAAAGTCAGCAGCTGCAGTATTTGTTGCTGCTGGCTTTTAATATTTATTTAAGGTGAACCATCCGCTTTAAGACTTGTTACTGTGAGGATGTTATTCCCAGTACTCATAAGTTATGGTCATATAACCAAAGCATATTTGAACATGAGGAGGTTTTTAAAACAGAAGGTGGACATTTGTGAATATTACCCCTGCAGACTAGCAAGGTTCTTTTTGCTTAGCTGTTAAAATAACACCATTGAGCAGCACAGTGTGTGTTTCGGCAGTCAATTCATTTCAATAGGCTGCACTTCAAGCGACAAATGTACCAAAAAAAGCTTATAACTCCTTTCTAGCTTCAAGCTTTATGTGTATGATAAATACATGTTTTTGCTTCTTGCTTGGCACAGTTGATGTGCCATTACTAATAAACGCACCACAAATGCAAAATATGCATGGGGTCTAATGGGTTTATCAGGCTCTCAAGCCAAACAGCACTGGGTTGAAAAAAAAAAGCAAGCAGCTTCAAGTGGGGTTCAATGTGGTCAGTGAAGCTACAGATACAATCAGAGGCGGCTCTTTAATTAGGATAATTAGGCGGTCACCTAAGGCCTCAGGGGTCTCGCAGCTGTATAAAAATCGCCTTTGCTCAATCACTGTGTGCTAGGTGCATGCAACTTTCTGCAGTCATTTTTATTTGCTTGAACTTTTTTACCCATTATGGGCATAAGTCTAAGTTTTGCTTAAGGCCTCACAAAGCCTAGAGCCGCCTCTGGATACAACTGATTATCAGGAGATCCAAGCGTCCAAAGGCATTCCAACACTCAAGGGCATAACTATAGTCATAGCAAGCTATATTAATGCTATGGCATCTAAACCACAGAGGGTCCAGAGCTGTCAAACTACACTATAATCTATGGAGGCTTCAATAACATTTGGCAAATACATTTGGATGAAATGAATACATTTTGGGACGCCTACAAAATTTAAATAATTTAGGTGTCTATTTATAAAGAAGTTGTCTGACCTTATCATGGCAATGCCATTGCTTAAAACACACATATTTATAAAGCACAGTGATGTACTTTACTAATATGCTTAACGTTGCAGTGGAGGAGAGGCTGGTTACATGACCCGTCAAGGTCACGCTTTCAAACACGTCGGATCCCTTTTAAGACTATGCATGTGTGACGCTACGCACGATACCCCGCCCCTGACGTTCGGCATCGTCCTTTCCCCGCCCCTTCTCTCTCGTTTTGTGAGGAAAAAAATTATGGATGACATGCAGAGCAATGTGGCTTCTAGCTCAAGCCAGGAGGCAGACCAGGACCAACCAACCACAAGAACCAGGCGGAGGTGCAAAGCCATCAACATGTCGTTCCAGGAAATGGTGGAGATGGTCAGCATCTTAAGGAGTGAGGACTATGATGCCAACCATGGCCCGCACAGGCATCCCAACAAAGTGAAGGCCGCAATAATGGACAAGGTGATCAGGAGGCTCCATCAGAAGTTTGGGGAACGCAGGAGCAGAGAGCACCTGAGAAAAAGATGGTCAGACCTCAAGTTGAGAGAGCCCCAGCAACTTGAGAAAATCAAAAGAGTGATTAGAAGAAGAAGTAAGTAATTTTCATGTGTCTTCATTATTTTGGTGTGTTCTTTGTGACATGTGGTTTTTCTTTCAGGGAGAAGTGAAATGTGTTGATTGGCCGGCACAATATTTGGTCGTTAAGAGTCATCGTTCATTCGATAACTTTAAAGTAATAAAAAAAATTCTTTAGGAGAAATGGCATCATGCTTATTTCGCATGGGCTAATGTGTTTTTAAAAATGTATCACACAAATAGTTCGTCTTATGATTATTTTTGATAGAACGAACGACGACTCATACGACCAATTATTGGACCAACTATCGTCCCATCATGGTATGTAAAAATAATTGTTAAATTTCTTTCAGCCCTCTTTAATCTTTTAAAATCATGTTTACCTTTTCTTCAATCTCGTAGGGCACAATGAAGCAGCAAGGCAGGAGGCCCACCAAACCCAAGGCACACCCCCGAGGGATGTTGACGAAGGGCAACCTGCCACAACATCCGGTAAAGTATCATATACCACTGCTTCAGGTAATGTAGATGTAGGCCTACATAATTTTAATACATGGTTTGGTCCCACATTTCAGGAACAAGCCGTGCTGGTGAGGGACTTGACACATATAGTGCCCAGCTCTTGATCACAGAGGTGTTGTCGTGCAGAGCACAGGTAGAAGACATCCGTCTTGCATCCAGAGAAATTCGGAAGCAAACAAAAACGCTGGACCGACAGCTAAAAAATTTCATAGATGTTTTGGGGAGGGTTTAATATTTTTGAGGAAAAAGCAGTTCTTTTTGTTTGTTTTTGTTTACTAAATGTTTAAAAAAAAATGAAAAAAAAAAGATATAAAAATTGGATTTTATATGTGTCAAAATGAAAAAACAAACAAAAAAAACCTTGATTATATTTTTGGATAAATGGAAAAAAAAACACCTTGATTATATTTTTGGATAAATGAAAAAAAAAAAATCTTGATTATATTTTTGGATAAATGGAAAAAATAGATATAGAAAACCCTGTATTTTACCCCTGTTAAACAATAAACATATTTGCATGTTCAACAATTGGTGGCTAGTTCTTTGTATCAATGCTGACTAATAAAAGAACTCACGTATATTTGTGTTGCTAAGATTGACAATGATGGGTATTTAGTACATCCCAAACACATGGCTGTATGAGAACCTAGGAAAAAGCGTCAATACACAAAACTCCAAAAAAATTATGAAAAAAATAAAATATACTGTTTATTTCAGAAAACAAAAGATTTTATTTAGCCAAGATCTGGCATTTTAATGGCCCCCCTCCCCATAAAATAATCCACATAGGATTGCCGCACTGCCCGTGCGCTTTGGGGGGCCAAGCCTGTACGGCTAGCCTCACGGGCCGCCTCCGGAGCATCATCAATGGCCTCATCAGGCAATACCGTTAAATAGTTTGTGGAATGTCTTTTTAAGAAATTATGGAGAATGCAGCAGCATAATATAACGTAGTTCCACTTGTATTCTGCAAGGTTTATTGCAGTCAAAAACAATCGGAATTGGCTGGCCAGGATTCCAAAGGCATTCTCTTGCCCTTGCCAGCCGATAATTAAAAACCCTCCTCTCAGGGGTTAAGGGTGCGTTGGGGAAATGGCCTCATGAGGTGGGGACCCAATCCGAAAGCCTCATCTGCTAAAAACACGAAGGGCAGACCCTCTTCATTCTCCTCTGCAGGTGGTAAACCTAGGTCCTCCGACTGAAGCCGTTGGGTGAACTCGGTCTCCGCAAAGACACCGATGTCCGACATACGGCCATTTTTCCCAACATCCAGGTACAAAAACTCGTAGTTGGCAGACACCACCGCCATCAGCACAACGCTGTGGAACCCCTTGTAATTAAAATAATGGGATCCAGGATGGGGTGGGGGCACGATGCGGACGTGCTTGCCATCAATGGCTCCTCCGCAGTTCGGAAAGTTCCAACGCTGGGAGAAGTCCGCTGCCACAGTCTGCCATTCCTGTGGTGTGGTGGGGAACTGTATAGCAAAAAAAAAAAAAAATATTCAAACAAACATTGTGAACAGAATATCACAAAACTCAGGGATCACAAAAAAATAAAAATAAAAAAAAGTGTTATTTTAAGATACCAAAATAATAAGGGATCACTAAGCAGATTAATCACCACCTCTGATGTGAAAACTAAAAGCTTAGGGGGAGGGGGGGGCAATATGAATTTCTGACCTGAAAAACAACCCCCAAAAAGACCAAAAATAACAAACAAAAAACAGTTAATAAAAAAAAAACATGGGGGGGGTGGTTGGACTACAATGAAGGCCACAAATAAAGGGGGATATAGGGACACACAAAATGCAGCACTACAATGGAGGCCACAAATAAAGGGGGATATAGGGACTAGGCTAGGTGTGTTTGGGCACAAAATAGAATGCTGGACAGGTTGGCTAAATAAAAGATGCATGTAGGGAAAACATTTTTTGGAAAAAAAACATACATGGAGACAAAGGGAACATTCACAGCATATTACAAACAGGTTAATTAGAAAAAGAATACAAGCAGACAATATATACATAGTTTGGGCATTGAAAGGACACCACTTACCTTAACATAGTCCTCCTGCAGAACCTGAATGATGGCAGAACAGGTCTCCGGGATTATGAGGCCCAGAGCCTGGGGGGAGATGCCCGTAGAGAACTTCAAGTCCTGAAGACTTCTCCCTGTTGCCAGGTACCGCAAGGTAGCAACTAGCCGCTGCTCAGCAGTGATGGCTTCCCGCATAACGGTGTCCTGCCTGGTGATATAAGGCGACACCAAAGCCAAAAGCTGCTGAAATACGGGGTCAGACATCCTGAGAAAATTCCTGAAATCATCAGGGTTGTTTTCTCGGATCTCCCGCAGCAGAGGCATATGAGAGAACTGGTCCCTGCGAAGAAACCAGTCCTTGGCCCACAAAGTCCTTCTCGCCCTCCTCAAGGACCGGAGCCGGGATGCAGCACACATCCGAACAAGAAGCACAGCACGATCTCGGCGATGAGAACGTACCCGCAACATGGCTACAAAACGGTCGTCAAATCAGATCGGACTAAAAATTACGCCCTGAAGTACAGAAAGGCCTCTGAAGAACGACCTGCAAAACAGCACCGTGCACACAAGAACGCACTGCCAAAACAAATACGTCCTGAATACAAGCACTGTAACACAGATACGACCACAAATACACAAACTGTACGACAGAAAATGAAATTTAAAGCACAAAGACTGAAAAGCGCGAATCGTCTCTCCCCAAACTTTTACTAACACGCAGCAACACGATATCAGCAAAAGAGGCCGTCTTCCGCATACAAATGACCCTTTATAGTCCCGTCGTACGTGATGGACATCACCGCGCACTGCTAGAGATTTTTGGAAAAACGATGATGTGTACGCAACGTCGTTTTGGAAAATGAAGTTTGAAAAATTTCGTTTTTTTTCATGAGATAAAACGTTGTTTTTTTCCATCGCATAAAGTGATCGTGTGTACGCGGCATTAGTCTATTGAGGTACGTCAATTCATAAAGTGGCATTTGAAACAAAATATTTTTAGTATTATGTATGTCTGGATGGGTTATCTTAGAGATGTAGGTAAAAAAGACAGGGTGCGCCATCATATATAGTTATGATCATGCCAAAAGCTTTTTTTTCTTATTTAAAAAACAAACAAATAAAAAATCTTTTATGTAAAAATTCCAACTTTTTTTTTTAAGTCATAATTTGTACAATAATGATAACTATGTTGTTTTTTTTTTTACTTTTGTTCTTCCTATATAAGTGTAGCGCCCTAATGTTTAGGCAGGGTTGCTTATAAATTTATTGTGATAGTTGCCTTGGCCAGTTGTTAGGAGGTCAATTGATTTTGCCCTAATTCTGGAATTCCTGCACTTCTCTCTTTTGTAACTATATAACCGGGCATCTGGTGACATTAAAAACATATAAATTGTAGTGCTGAATAATGTCCCAAGTGTTGTGAAAACACTATATATCCTGAAAAATGACTAAATAACATATAATATTGGATATATATAAAGGATGAACAAAATCACCAATGTGAATGATGTACAATCAAAATACAAAAACATATGTATGTTGGAAAATATGAATTTCCAATAAATAGTCCAATAGAGACAAAAAATATGTTCAAAAATAGGGAACGGGGAAACATAAAAGCACTCACATGTAGCCAGCATCCGAAATAGTTCAATCAAAAATGGGGATCACTACAAAAAGTAGTAAAAAGGCGGACTTTTTCAGGCAATCACAAAGACATATAGTTTAAGAAAAAAATATTTAATCATATATCATAAAATCCAAAAACAAAAAACTAAAATATACAAAAACAGAATATACAGAATACATATTAGCAATGGTAGCTTGCATCTCGCCTACGCGTTTCGCCAAACGGCTTCTTCAGGGCGAGTTTGAGAGAGAGCTGGTGGTATATGATTGCTAAATTCATATATCTGCAAAGAAAGAAAATACATAAACAATACAAATTTTTTTAAAAAACTGTTTTCTAAAAAACACTGAAGGTCAATGAGCAACAAGGGATCCCCAAAAGAAAAAGAAAAGGAAAAAATAGGAAAAAAAAGGTATTTTTTCCTTTTCTTTTTCTTTTTTTTTTTTTTTTTTTTTTTTTTTTTTTTTTTTTTCTTTTCTTTTGGGGATCCCTTGTTGCTCATTGACCTTCAGTGTTTTTTAGAAAACAGTTTTTTAAAAAAATTTGTATTGTTTATGTATTTTCTTTCTTTGCAGATATATGAATTTAGCAATCATATACCACCAGCTCTCTCTCAAACTCGCCCTGAAGAAGCCGTTTGGCGAAACGCGTAGGCGAGATGCAAGCTACCATTGCTAATATGTATTCTGTATATTCTGTTTTTGTATATTTTAGTTTTTTGTTTTTGGATTTTATGATATATGATTAAATATTTTTTTCTTAAACTATATGTCTTTGTGATTGCCTGAAAAAGTCCGCCTTTTTACTACTTTTTGTAGTGATCCCCATTTTTGAGAGACAAAAAATAGTGCTGGTGTTCCCAAAAATATGAACATGACACACACTGTGAAAAGGGCCGCCACCGGATGGAAAGAGGATTACCGGAAGTGTTAAACCCTGAAAAGCATATGCTCAAAGGGTCAACAAAGCATGGTATAATCACTGGTAATGTCGCTGTGAGACCGAGTCTTCAAATGCAATGAACAGATGACATCCAACACACCGAAGCAGATGTACGTGCTTAGGGATGGTGACCCACTGCAAAATAATAAGACCCAGAAAGAGTATAAGTTATTTATTTCATTTTGCAGTAGAAGAAATAGGTCTACTGTTTGACCTTCGATGGGTCACCATCCCTAAGCACGTACATCTGCTTCGGTGTGTTAGATGTCATCTGTTCAGCACTACAATTTATATGTTTTGTTTGTTACTTTCCACTAGGGATGAGCCGAACACCCCCGCGTTCAGTTCGCACCAGAACCGTCGAACAGACCGACCGTTCGTGCGAACATTTAGAACCCCATTGAAGTCTATGGGACTCGAACGTTCGAATTCAAAAACGATAATTTTTAAGACCAATATTCAAGTTATTGTTGGAAAACGTCTTTGAGAACCGGGTCTTGCCCCAGGGAACATGTATCAATGGAAAAAAGTTTAAAAAATTGTCATTTTTTCAGGAGCAGGACTTCTGACAAAATTACAGTTTTTAAAACTTTTTTTTCCATTGATACATGTTTCCTCGGGCAAGACCTGGGTTCTCAAAGACGTTTTCACAGGCAAACTATAGACACCCAGCAGGTACAATATTTAAAGGAATTGCTTTAAATAGCACAATCACCTGCCTGCCAGTAAATTAGGAAGAACTGATCTATCTAAGCTATACAGTGTATAAATATATGTACAACTCCTAGTGATGTATATATATCCTCTACACACTGTAAATTAAGCTAAACTGACTAGCCTGCCTGCCTGCTCTATCTAGCTATCTAAAAAGACAATCTCTCTGTCTCTCTGACTGCCTTCATTAACAAGCCGGAACACACTACACAAGGCCGCCCAGCAGGGGGCCTTATATAGTGTGGGGCGTGTGCTAAAGCCCTGAGCCATAATTGGCCAAAGCCACCCGGGCTTTGGCCAATTATGGCTTTTCTTTTTTTGCGTGCTGTGATTGGCCAAGCATGCGGGACATACAGCATGCTTGGCCAATCATCAGCGCGCAATGCCGCAGTGAATTATGGGCCGTTTCGCGTCACTCTAATTTGGCGCACGACCGCTTTTGTTCGAATTTCGTCGAACGTACGAACAGACATACGTTTGTATCGAACGCGAAGCTCATCCCTACTTTCCACTTGTCTATTGGTTTTTGTAGCTGCTCATTCACCCAGATAGCGCGGATTTATTTTGTATTTGTTATCTGGTGACATTAGACAAGACAAGGGCATTGCAAGGATGGATTAGGAATGAGTGGGGTGTCTCAGCCCATGGGCAGGTATTTTCTTCGGTCCCTTGGGCTGCTGGGAGAACCTATTTATTTGGGTGGAATCAGGTGATCAGGGTTCTGTGCCACCTGGATGGCTGTCTGGGTGGACATGTGTCATATTGCCCTGGGCTGCTAGGCCAGAAACCTAAGGCCTATCCCGGGGACATATGGCTGCTAGGCTATCTGAGAACCTATACAGAAGTAGTGCAGGGTTGGGACTGCAGGATTATAGTCCAACCAGATGTAATAGTTCCACCGTGGTCGAAGGTAGAGGGGAAGCTGTCGCCATAAAGGGACTATACACCTTGCTACCGAAGACCATTGTGAGTAAGCTGAGGCCAGTACCAGAGCAGACTTCTCACCAGCCGGGGACGGTGAAGAAGTGGGAAAGCATCAGCAAGTGCCAAGTCAGGGACCCAGTGGGACAGTAGAGGTGATGCTTGTGGAGTGCCAAGCCAGAGACCTTACATGTCAAAAGGGGTAAAGCTTGAAGAGTATCTGTGAATGCCAAGCCAGGGACAAAGCTGTGAAGCAGGGCTGATGCTTGAGGAAGATACTGAGTGCTACAGCGAAAGAGCTTAGGGGATCCAGTGGTTAGTGGATCTGAAGTCTAGTAAGAGAGACTGGGAGCTTGTTGAGTGAGGACCCACAGTGAGTGAGTGTGTGTTTTCTTAAAGAGAACTTTTGTGTTGCAGATAGTTGAATAAATGTACTGTTAGTAACTGCTACAAGCTTGTCACCATAGGAGACAGCGTTCCTACCAATACAGAAGTGGTGTCGGGTTGGAGGGTTTTGCCTGAATAGCTGTCTACATATAAAAGTCTCAGACTCTGCCAATTAACATTGCATCTACCCAGGCCCGGACTGGGACAAAAAATAGTCCCGGGCATTTTAGACTGAGCAGCCCGGGTAGGTGAGATAAAGAAATATAGATAGACAGAGAGAGAAAGAAAGAACGATAGATGCAAAGAAAGATAGATATAGATAGAAAGATAAAGATTGAAAGAAAGGAAGATGGATAGATAGATAAAAAAAACGATAGATAAAGATAGAAAGAAGGGAAGGAATTTAGATAAAGAAAAAAGATAGATAAAGATAGAAAGAAAGAAAGAAAGAAAGAAAGAAAGAAAGAAGGGAAGGAAGGAAGGAAGGAAGATACATAGTAGATATAGATAGATAGAAAGGAAGGAAGATAGATAAAGAATGAAAGATAGATAACGATAGAAAGAAAGAAGGGAAGAAGGAAGATAGATAGATATAGATAGATAGAAAGGAAGGAAGAAAGATAAAGAAAGACAAAAAAGGGAAGGAAGGAAGATAGATAGATATAGATAGAAGGGAAGGAAGATAGATAAAGAAAGATAGATAACGATAGAATGAAAGAAGGGAATAAAGGAAGAGAGATAGATAGAGATATATAGAAGGGAATGAAGATAAAGAAAGAAAGGAAGATAGATAAAGATAGATAGATAGATAGATAGATAGATAGATAGATAGATAGATAGATAGATAGATAGATAGATAGATAGATAGAGATAAACATAGAAAGAAAGATGCGAATAAAGGAAGATATATATAAAGGAAGGAAGATAGATAAAGAAAGAAAGATTGATAAAGATAGAAAGAAAGAAGGGAAGGAAGGAAGATACTGTAGATAAAGAAATAAAGATAGATAAATATAGAAAGAAGGGAAGGAAGGAAGATAGATAGAAAGGAAGGAAGATATATAAATAAATAAAGATAGATACATATAGAAAGAAGGAAGGAAGATGGATAAAGAAAGAAAGATAGAGATAGAAAGAAGATAGATAGATAGATAGATAAAGAAAGATAACGATAGATAGATAAAGATAGATAGATAGACAGCGGCAGTGCATCTATAGAGGGCGCCGGAGCACCGCCCCCTCTGGCTCAGCTGCGAAAATGGGCACAGTGGTGACAATGTGGGCACAGTGGCATCAATGGGCACAGTGGTGACAATGGGCACAATGACGACAATGTGGGCACAGTGGCATCAATGGGCACAGTGGTGACAATTAAAGGGCACAGTGGCGACAATTAAAGGGTGGCTGCGTTTGATGGCATGGTACAGTGGCTGCGTTTTATGGCATGGCACAGTGGCTGCATTTGATGGTATGGCACAGTGGTGACAATTGATGGCACAGTGGCTGCGTTTGGCATGGCACAGTGGTGACAATTGATGGCACAGTGGCTGTGTTTGATGGCATGGCACAGTGGTGACAATTGATGGCACAGTGGCTGTGTTTGATGGCATGGCACAGTGGCTGTGTTTGATGGCATGGCACAGTGACTGCATTTGATGGCATGGCACAGTGGTGACAATTGATGGCACAGTGGCTGCGTTTGATGGCATGGCACAGTGGTGACAATTGATGGCACAGTGGCTGCGTTTGATGGCATGGCAGAGTGGTGACAATTGATGGCACAGTGGCTGTGTTTGATGGCATGGTACAGTGGTGACAGCAGAACAGTGTCTGTCGGGGACGAGTGGGCGGGGCAGACAGAGAGGTGGGGGGAGGAGTAGAAGCAGATCCTCTCCTCTAACTGGTCGTGTGGGCAGCAAGGGGAGGGGAGAAGTGTCATAGCTGTCTTTGATACGCCCAGCTCATCTCTCTGTATCTGGCGCTGTGTTGGTGGTGTACACCCCTGGGGAGACATGACATGCGGCCCGTGGGCCGCCGAGGGTCGGGCATTTGCCCGGTATGCCCTATGGCCAGTCCGGGCCTGCATCTACCTAAGGGTGTCCTGGCCCTAACGCTCTTCCCCACAGTTCTGTTAAGGAGACAATGAATCTCTTTGCATTCAAAAAGTGCCTGGTGCCCACCATTTCATATTGCATTACACCTACTATGCCTTGCAACCCACTCTACACTGAAGGATGTCAGGAAGGATGTCAGCTGTGCCTGTCTCTGGAGGTCACCATTAGACCTCAGGGACCCCCGGGACTTTGCTACATAAGGGACATTGTATAAATGCTGAATAATATTGTATACATGCTGAATAATTGTCTTACATCTAAAATAAGTGCAAGAGCATTGCATAATCTGCCAATAGTTTTATTATCAGATAGTAGATACCAGGCACTGCCTTTGGAAAGCTTATAGTCTGAAAGCAACCCACTGCAGTGAACCATACTAGTTCAATGAATAACATCTACATGCACTCAGGTCTCTTGTGATGAAGTTCTAAGGAGCCATTTATCAATAGGAATTGAGGTCTCTTTCACAGGGTCTGTATACTTTTTGCATTGCACATTATTATATTAATACAAGGAACTAACTCAAATTCCTTGCAATACATGATAATCATTTCACAGGAGTATCACTCTTATGTCATTTATTCTCTTTTAGCTTGTGCAGTCTCCAGATTAGTCGGAATCTGGCGTCCATCAACTGTAATATTGGTTCTGGAGCAACCCTCTATAAATACAAATTGCCTGCTTGGTCTTTGTACAGTAATAGTTAAATGTTCAATTTTCCAGCTGTATCCGCAAAACTTTACTGTCTGGTAGAGGAATTTGTAGTGTGGGTGTGGGAGATGACTAGGCCTGTGAACTGGCTCAGTGTACATACACCACTCATTTACGCCTCGAAGCTGATGCTCCAAGCTGATAGACAGCAGATTAATGAGGTGTTTTTTCTCCATGCAATAAACCAGTTGAGATGGGGCATCTCTTTCCAATCTCCTGTGAATGGTGATAATTTGATTAGTCACACAAACCTTATGAATAGACGTTCATTGCCTCTGTCGGAGAATTATAGCCTTCTGTACAGCGAGAAAAAATAAGTCTGCTTTTATGACTCCAACTGAAGTGGCAATTTGCATGTATATGCCAGTATGGACATGCATATAGTCTGTAATGATGCCATATAGTTTGAGCTCTTCAAAGATAAATTCAAATAATTATTTTATTTCTGGCACCCCATAAATGCCACTTGTAGGTGGTGTAGATTTAACAATACTAAAGTTTTGAGTATACAAAGTAGTTGCTTACTCTTACCCAGTGTTGCTAAACACCCAACAGAGCCAAGAGAATCATGCCAGGAGATGAGTCTTAAATAACCTTGCCCATATATCACCTTCTGGCCCTTAATTAGGTTTTTTTGAAGGGATGGCCATGTGCAGACCACTCTGACTGGCAACTTAATCACTCGGTTCTTGAGTCCTTGCTACGGATAGCTTCGGGGGGACTCACTCACTCTGAGACTTATGGTTGCGATCAACACAAGGAAATTAACTCTGGACATAAACGTTTTTTTTTTTCTCTCTTAACTTTAGCTTTTTCCCGTTACACATGAAAATATTTATCAAACGGTGACAATGATAGAAAGCAGTGGGGCATTACAATGTTCCCCATTAGTCTAAAACATGAAAAATGCAGCAAGACCTCATAGAAGCACAACATGTGTTATAGTGTCTGGCAGTCTATTAACAGCTGATAGACATTTCACTTACCTAAGTCAAATATAACAGTCTAGTATTCATTAATATAAGAATGGGGATGTAGAATCAGGGTTGCCATCTGGTTAGAACGACAGAATAATCTACAACTCATGATTAGGTCTAAGGAGTGGAATTTCACTTTAATCTTTTTCATTGCTCGAAATTTCCATCTGCAGAGTACGACACATCGTTCATCTTCAAGACAAATGTGCTGGTTTTCATGTTCCAAAATTAGATCACAAGCTGACGATTAATCATGTCAGTGCCCTGGGAGAGGAAACAAAGCCAGCAGATATTGCTCTCTCTCCTAAGGAGAAAGAAAGTGCCAGTCTCTTTCATACTAAAATACATGGTGCCAGAGAGCCGGACCTCAAATGGACAGAAACTGGATCCTTTTCCCTCACCTGGTCAAAAAAAAAAGGTAAACACGGCTTTACAGGAATGCTAAGAACCTTTAATATTTAGACAAAAACTGAGCCTTAAAGTTGAACTCTAGCTAAATACACAGAGAAAATGCAAATATTTTACCAGCCAAAGGACTTGCATTTTTTCTGTCCAATCCTAACATTTAGGCCGGCCATACTGTACATGGTTTGAATCTCGGCCAGTTTAGCAGGAACGAGCTAAGATTCAAACCATTAATGGGCAGGCTAAATGTACCAAGTTGATTGATCAACCGACCTGCTGGATTTGCTTGCAATTATCGCAAGCGGCTGCTATAGCCGTTAGCAATAATCACTGTCTTCTCCCAGCGGGTGTGGCTTCTCCTGCCCAACCCCCCACCACACTGCCGGGAGCAGACAATTGCTCGGCAGGAGGGATTCCCCCTGTCAGCACTGTCCATGTTGATGGGGGAATCTAGCAAAATGTATTTCTTGCAACCACGGGTAGAAATTTGCACCTTCTATGGCTGGCCTTATACAGCCCTACAGCACCCCCTGTCTGGCAGGGCAAAATACCTGATTTTTCACTGTAGTTAAAGTGTTACTAAACCCACAACAGTAAAATCAGTCTGTAATTGCAGTAAAGCAGTGATATGCAATTAGCGGACCACCAGCTGTTGCAGAACTACAAGTCCCATGAGGCATAGCAAGACACTGACAGCCACAACATGACACCCAGAGACAGAGGCATGATGGGACTTATAGTTTCGTAACAGCTAAAGGTACGCTAATTGCATATCCCTGCAGTAAAAGGTGCTTTGTCTAAAAAGGCTATTTGATCCTGTATTTTCTGACAGAGCCTTTGGAGTCACTCTGCACAGGCTCAGTTTGGTGTGTATTGCTACAGACTAGCTTATTTTTTTCTTTGGAGGGTAAATGTGATCATCACAGGACCAGCACTGTCCAGACAGAGGGTCAGGGGTCCTGTAGCCTCATAGGACAGTCAGAGGAGAAGGAAAACTCCACCTTACAGCTTTAACCAGACACTGATAGAAGTCACACGACTGCTATATACTGCTGATGAGAAAAGATATGTAGCTATTTATGATTACTAAAATAATTGCATTTTCATGTTTTGTGTACTGTAGAAGACCAGATATAGTGAATGAAGGTCCTGGGTTTAGTAATACTTTAAGCTAGGAGCCGGGCAGTGAAGCCGAAGCACTTCACTTCCTGGTTCCCTCACCGAGGATGGCGGGGGGAGCAGCAGAGTGACGAGCGATCGCTCGTCCTCTGCTGCGGACGGCGCTGGACTCCAGGACAGTTAAGTGTCCTAATATTAAAAGTCAGCAGCTGCAGTATATGTAGCTGCTGGCTTTTAATATCTTTTTTTCAGCGGACATCCGCTTTAACCACTTCAGCCCCAGAAGGATTTTCCTCCTTAACCACTTTAACTGACAATTGCGTAGTCGTGCAATGCTGTACCCAAACCAAGTTGATGTTTTCTTTCCCCACAAATAGAGATTTCTTTTGGTGATTGTTATTTTTTGCACCATAAACAAAAAAACACAGACAATTTAAAAAAAAAATGAAATTTTTTTTATTTTATTTTTTACTTTCCTCTATAATACATATCAAAAATAAAATATATATATAAAAAAAAAGAATGTATTCATCATATTAGGCCAATGTATATTCTTCTACATATTTTTGGTAAAAAA
Source organism: Rana kukunoris (assembly GCA_029574335.1). NCBI lineage: Eukaryota > Metazoa > Chordata > Amphibia > Anura > Ranidae > Rana > Rana kukunoris. The sequence goes on along the minus strand of CM056056.1, from coordinate 135,139,505 downwards.
AAAACGCAATAGGCGTATATTGATTGGTTTGCGCAAAAGTTATCGCGTCTACAAACTATTCGAAAGATTTAGGGACTTTTATTAAAAATATTTTACTTGAGCCCAACTGAAGGCAAACAAAACTAACAAGTCAAACATTACACTAACAACCTAATTTTTCATGGTCTTATCTTCATATTTCTGTTATAGCACTTGTACAAGTAAATCTTATTATGACTACATGGTTCAATAGATGCCAGGGTTTGACAGCACTAACCAATATGCTCCATAATCTAATGGACTCACTTCCTCTACGCTACAAGTGTGCATGAGTATGCATGAAATAAGAGAAGACATTACTTTTTTGAAGTTTTAAAGCGGGGGTTCATCCAAAAATAAACTTTCTGACATTAGCTACATCCCTCCAGCATACTGCTAACATCTGCAGTATGCTGTTTTTTTTTGTACTTATCTTTATACAAGCCATTGTTATCCGGCTCCTTGCGGGGTATTACTTCCGGGTATAGGCGTTCCTAAGCAAAGAGGAGTTGATTGACGCGCTGCCAAAGCGCGTCACTGTCAGGGTCCCAGCGCTGTCAGCCTCCATTTTGCGCGCAGGAGCGGTAGAATTGCGTCTCAGCGCGTGCCTGTGCGTCTGAGGCGCGTGCGTGTGTGCGGTACAGCGGCGCGCGCACGGGTGCACCATCTCTGAACCAATCAGAGCCATGACCGGCCTATTTAAACCAGCCCCTGTCTCTGGACGGGTTGCTGGTTTATCGTCAGCTCTATCCTGAAGCTCAGTTGCTGTTTCCTGTGCTCTTTGACCCGGATTTCCTTCCGACTAAGCTCTCGCCCTGAAACCTGACCTTGGCTTGTCTCTGGATTGTTGCCTTCTCTAAACCTTGACCTTCGGATTGTGACCTGGATCTGCTGCTGTCCCCTGACCTGGAACTTTGGCTTGTACCCGGACTGTCTCAGCCCATCTCCTGAACCTGAACTTTGGCCTGTACCCTGGATCTGCTTCTGTCAGTTTGTTGTCCTCCTGTGCTGTGTATCGAAGGCTGCTTCACTTTAGGGTTGCCACCTTTTCTTCAAGCCAAACCCGAACACTTTTCTGGCGCACTCTGATTTTTTTGTAGCATACATTATATATATAGAAAAAAGGATTGTAAAAGATCTCGGACACCTTTGTGCGGCTTAAAGGGTCACTAAAGGACAAAAGAAAAAAAAAGTTCCTTTTAAAATAACAAACATGTTATACTTACCTCCACTGTGCAGTTTGTTTTGCACAGAGTGCCCCCGATCCACGTCTTCTGGGGCCCCTCGGCGGCTGTCTCTGTCCTCCCCGCAAGTACTGACCACAGTCATGCAAGAGCTTGCATGGTGGTCAGTAATTGCGGGCGTGCTCCGGTGATACAGCGAGCGGTCATAGTCGCTCACTGTATTACTCGGCCCCACCGCATCACTGGATGTGATTGACCAGCAGCGACAGCCAATGGCTGCGCTGCTCTCAATCCATCCGCTCTAGCCAATCAGCAGCCAGGTTGAGCGGCGAAGAGAATATCGGGACCGCACTGGACTTTTGACGGGTCAGGTAAGTATAACGGGGGCTCGAGGGGGTGCCGGCAACACCAGATGTTTTTTCACCTTAATGCATAGATTGCATTAAGGTGTAAAAAAATTTTTCATTTACAACTCCTTTAAAGAGAGTAGTAATACAGTGTACTGTGTACACCACGGTGAACAGAGGGTGTGGCCACATTGCGTTAACTGTGGAAGGGGCCTAAATTAAACCCACCCTACCTACAACACCCCTTACTATCCACTGCACCCAAACCTTCCACCGACAGTTCAAAGTAGCCCATCCTACCTATAGCAACCCACACTATCAACACCACACCAAGGTGGCCCATTCTATCTCAACACTCCAAATCAGTCCATCATATCTAAGGCCCATGGGATGAACGGGGTGACCGTGGGATGGACAGGAGACAGTGGGATGGATGGGGGGACAGGAGGAGATGGACGGGGTGACCGTGAGATGGATGGGGGGACAGGAGGAGATGGACGGGGGGACAGGAGGAGATGGACGGGGTGACCGTGGGATGGATAGGGGGACAGGAGGAGATGGACGGGGTGACCGTGGGATGGACGGGGGGACAGGAGGAGATGGACAGGAGACAGTGGGATGGATGGGAGGACAGGAGGAGATGGACGGGGTGACCGTGAGATGGATGGGGGGACAGGAGGAGATGGACGGGGTGACCGTGAGATGGATGGGGGGACAGGAGGAGATGGACGGGGTGACCGTGAGATGGATGGGGGGACAGGAGGAGATGGACGGGGTGACCGTGAGATGGATGGGGGGACAGGAGGAGATGGACGGGGGGACCGTGAGATGGACGGAGGGACAGCAGGAGATGGATAGGGGGACAGGAGGAGATGGACAGGGGGGACAGGAGGAGATGGACGGGGGGACAGGAGGAGATGGACGGGGGGACAGGAGGAGATGAACGGGGTGACCGTGGGATGGACGGGGGGACAGGAGGAGATGGACAGGAGACAGTGGGATGGATGGGAGGACAGGAGGAGATGGACAGGAGACAGTGGGATGGATGGGAGGACAGGAGGAGATGGACGGGGTGACCGTGAGATGGATGGGGGGACAGGAGGAGATGGACGGGGTGACCGTGAGATGCATGGGGGGACAGGAGGAGATGGACGGGGGGACCGTGAGATGGACGGGGGGACAGGAGGAGATGGACAGGAGACAGTGGGATGGATGGGAGGACAGGAGGAGATGGACGGGGTGACCGTGAGATGGATGGGGGGACAGGAGGAGATGGATGGGGGGACAGCAGGAGATGGATGGGGGGACAGGAGGGGATGGATGGGGTGACCGTGGGATGGACGGGGGGACAGGAGGAGATGGATGGGGTGACCGTGGGATTGGCGGAGGGACCGTGGGATTGGCGGGGGGGGGGGTGCAGGAGTGATAGGGGGACAGTGAGATGGACAGGAGGAGATGCTCCTTCTGCTGGGCTCCTGCAAGTATCACTGCACTGACAGGGGTAAGGGGGTCAGGGGCTAGTGCTAGAAGGGGCTGTCAGGTTTTCAGATGAATCTCACACATACTTCTGGCAAATGTCCTTTCTCATACTAAAGCACATATCCTCCTAAGCACACCCCCCAAATCACTCCACCAAGTGTACATCCTTTTAGTTTCCCCCTATCAATCCCAAACACTCTCCCCCTTCTCCCTGTCCAGCTGCAACAAAGCAGAGAAAAGTTTCTACTGACCTGAAATCAGCGCGTGTTTCTCCTCCCCTGAGTCCCCTCCTCTTGTGTGTACCGAGCTGAGTGAGGAGGAGGAGGGGAGGGGACAGCATCGATGTGCTGTGAGTGAGAGAGAGAGACAGGCTGCTGCATGGATGGGAGACGTGCGTGGTGTATCCGACGATCCTGCAGACAGCAGACATGTCACTCCCGGTGCAGTCTGGTGTGAATGATGTGTCCGGGGTCAGGAGCAGATAAAAACCCGTATAGATCATTCAAAAACCGGACTGTCCGGGGGAAAACCGTACCGGTGGCAACCCTACTTCACTTGCACCTACTTGCTGGCCGTCTGCAACTGCTTCCAAGTTCAGCTACAACTCTCCAGCATCAGCCACCCCAGTCTACTACTCCGCTGGTACCAGTACCTCCTTGTGTCTCTGCCTCCTGTTTCAACTCCAGGGGGCGGGCGCACTTGGTCGTAAAGGTGAGCCGTCCTCAGCATCTTGGCCTCGGTGAGTACTTGATTCCCTGATAGTCACGTCTTCCGGAAATACCCAAAGTGACGCTCTACACGGCAAGCGCAGGCGCCGTAAACGCCCGATTGTCACTTTGGGTATTTTCAGAAGGTGTGACGCGCCTTAGCAGCCGTCAATCAACTCCTCTTTGCTTAGAAACGCCTACTCCCCGCAGGATTCCCCGCTCGGAGCCAGATAACAAGGGCTCGTATAACCATAAGTCCAAAAAAAAAAACCAGCATACTGCAGATGTTAGCAGTATGCTGGAGCTAATGTCAGAAAGTGGATTTTTGTGTGAACCTCCGCTTTAATGTTTTTGGTTCCAATTTTTTTTTTTAACATTATTTTTTTCCTTTTTTTGCATTTTTTTTAAAACTGTGACCAGAGCAGTACAGTGTTACTATAGTGATATTTACTACTGTAGGTAGTGATCAGGATTTTTTTTACACTATAATTGCTTATATCAGTGATACTACTGTGATTGGCCTTGTCTGTACAATGTGATCACTGTGACCAATCACAGAGATCAACACACTAGTACACAATAAATGGCTTTGAGTGAAAGCCATTCATTGTGTACAACTGTCATGTGATTGCTGTGATAGGTCAATAACCCCAATATACAGTGGTACTATTAAGAATAAAGATGTGTAAAAAGTATAATAAACATATAAACATTATCAATGATATTTTTTAGCTCCAGTGACTCCAGTGCCTAGTTATGAATGTGGCTTCTGCATCTTAGAGATCAGATATAGTACAATGCAGATAAAAAAGGTCATGGTACATTGGTTTTGCTGGCAAAGAACCCTTTTACCTAACAACGTGTTTGTTGTATTGCCTAGATATTAGACAGCCATCTCATACTGCACAGGATGGTAACTTCTTCCTGCTGGAACATTGTATTCTGACAGCGGGACTTCCCACACACTAAATACACTGATCATCGGCTGCCGCGTGTCAATTCCAGCATGTTCCCTAAAAAATGCGGCAGTAATCAGTGTATGGCCAGCTGTGAAGAAATGCTGTAAAGTAAAGTCTGGTACACACCACAACCCGCTGGATTGAATAAAACAAAAAAAAAACTGAAAGCTCTGGTCTGAGCCGCTGTACTAACAATCCGACCTTGGTACAGTGATCTCCCCTGCTGTTTTTTTGTGTGCTGACAGGGGGGCGGCCCCCCATCAGAACACTTCCTAATTATTGTCTGAGAGCGCTGATAGGGATCCGGTCAGCTGCTGGTTTTACACAGGCTGAATATCAGCTGGTTTTATTGAACCATGCTTGGCTTAAGAAGCCCTTAAATATATATATATATATATATATATATATATATATATATATATATATATATATATAAATTCTTTATTTCTATCAATTCACAAAATGCAAAATGAGCGAACAGAAGAAAAATCTAAATCAAATCAATATGGTGCCACTATCTTTTGGCTTCAAACTAACATCAGTTATAACACTTGCACACTTTGTACACATGCACACAGTCAGGGATTTTGTAGGAGTCGGTGTATGATTAATCAATTGTACCAAACAGATGATAATGTTCATCAATTTCATATGTAGGTTGAAACACCTACATTAATTGAAACAGAAACAGTCGTGTAGGATGGTTAAAACTGGATGAGGAACAGCCAAACTCTGCTACTAAGGTGAGGTTGTGTAAGATGGTTTCATGTCACAGGTCGTACACCATGGCAAGACTGAGCATAGCAGCTATACTGCATCAGCAAGGTCTCTCACAGGCAATGATTTCAAAGCAGACTGGTGTTTCATGATGTGCTATTTTGAAGAAGCATCAATGTTGAGGACTGTTGATACAGTGGTCAGCCGTGTAGCAGATGAAAGACACATCATGCTTACTTTGCTTTGATATTGGAAGATGAACAGCGGTGCCATCAGCACAGAACTGTCAGAAATCAGTGGGACCCAGGTACACCCATCTACTATCCAGAGATGTCTGTCCAGAAGTGGTCTTCATGGAATAATTGCGCCCAAAAGCCCTACACATAACTCAGACATGGAAACAAGGCTAAGCGAATCAACCATGCACAAAAAAAGGAACTGGGGTACATAAAAATAGCAACAGGTGCTTTCAAAAGTAACATTTTTTAATCTTTGGCTGTTGTTCGCTGAAGGGCTGGAGTGCTGTACAATAATGAGTGTCTGCAGGCAACAGTGAAGCACGATGAAAGTTCCTTGTAACTTTGGGGCTGCATTTCTGCAAATTAGGTTGGGGATTTGGTCAGAATCAGCGGTGTCCCCAATGTTAAGAAATACAGGCAGATATTTAACCATCATGCCATACCATCAGGGAGGAGTGTGATTGGCCCCAAATTTATTCTGCAGCAGGGCAACAACCTCAAACATACAGGCAATTCCATTGTCTTCAGCATAAAGAAGAACAAGGAGTCCTGGAAGTGATGGTTTGGCCCCACAGAGCCCTGATCTTAACATCGAGTCTGTCTGGTATTAGATGAAGAGACGGAAGGATTTGAGGCAGCCTACATCCACTGGTCCAAATCATTTGGTGGAGGGGGGATTATGGTGTGGGGTTGTTTTTAAGGGGTTGGGATTCGCCCCTTTAGTTCCAGTGAAAGGGAACTCTTAAGGCGTCAGCATACCAAGACATTTTGGACAATTTCATGCTCCCAAATTTGTGGAAACAGTTTGGGAATGGGCCCTTCCTGTTCCAACATGACTGCACACCAGTGCACAAGGCAAGGTCCCTAAAGATATGTATGAGCGAGTTTGTGGTGGAGGAACTTTACTGGCCTGCACCTCAGCCTAATAGAACACTGTTGGGATGAATTCGAGCGGAGACTGCGAGCCAGGCCTTCTCATCCACATCAGTGCCTGACCTCACAAATGCACTTCTGGAAAAATGGTCAAACATTCCCATAGATACCCTCCTAAACCTTGTGGACAGCCTTCCTAGAAGAGTGGAAGCTGTTAAAGCTGAAAAGGGTGGGCCAACTCAATGTTGAACCCTACGGACTAAGATCGGGATGCCATTAAAGTTGCTGTGCTTGTAAAGGCAAGCGCCCAAAACTTTTAGTAATATAGTGTATATGTCAAGTGGTGAGCCACACATTTCACAATTAATGCAATCTGTGCACTTTGATGGGTTCCCAAAAGAAGAGATGAGGCACAAGTTGTCTTGCACTTGTAAGTAAAACAGCTGTTTCAGCCAACCCTGCTCTTTCTTCACAAATGTTCTGAACAATAATATGCAATTGTTAAATCACATTAAAATGGAAATACATCAGTCTCATAGTAACTAAGTAACTGATTATCAACAAAACATATACACAGTAATTCAATACTGTGAATAGTACGCAAGTCCAAAATACATGAATTGCAACTTTGTGTTCACATTCTCATTCATGATCAAAGATCTTTCTCTATCTGCAAAAACATAAAAAGATGAAAAAAACAATGTCATGTAATCCTCACAATGTTTAGAAGAACAGGCAATAGCCTTTGTTTAGATCCCATGGATAAAGTTTTGGATAAAAAGCATTAAAATAATAGAAAAAGTACCTGTGCTACATCCCTTCTTTTGGATTCATACATACAGGTTTTTTTTTCTGCGGTACCGTGGGGGAATACAGTTCTGGCGCCTCTAGCACTGAATGTATGTATTGTCAAGGGGTGCTGGGGCATGCTGGAGTTTCTATTGAAGCTGGCTGTTGAGAAATCTTTCATCACTGAAGGGATCTATTGTTGCTGGTGGGAGATCTACTTTTGCTGGCGGTCAATTGTTGCTGAGAGGGATCCTCTGTTGCTGGTTGCTGGAGGTTCCATCGATGCTGGCTGATGGGAGATCTATTGTTGCTGGGGGGTATATTGTTGTGGGGAGTGTAATATTGCTTGGGCAAATTTAAAGTGAAGCTCCACCCAAAATTGGAAGCTCTGCTTATCTGCCTCCTCCCCCTCCGGTCCCACATTTCGCATCTTTCGCACCTTTTGCAGCGGCGAGATCAGCCGGAAGTTTGGCCCCCCTCCTCTTTCCCCCACCGCCGGGCCATTCACAAAGTGCAGCATGCTTGGTGCATGGGCAGTAGGGAAGCGGCGGTGAAGTCGCAAGTCTTCACTGCCAGTTTCCCTTACAAAGAATGGTAACCTGAGAGCTGATGGAAAAATTGTCTGGGGTGCCGACATTGCGGGATCCCTGGACAGGTAAGGGTCCTAATATTAATTGTAGTCAGAGTCTTCAAGTATGAAATGCGATAACCCTAATCAACCAAGGCCTGAGGTGTGCCTTGGCCTAGCTGGTCGGTATGCCTGAAAAGAGGGCAAAAAGACACAAATGTAGGTGAAGAAGGGAAGGTAACAATCCGACAAGTGGAGTAGCATGCGCACGGATTGCAACAGTATATGTATCAGTATATGACAGGAGCAACCAACCGACTCATGAGTTTGTGATGAGAAGGAACTCCCCATGGAACCTGCGACGTAACCCAGAACCCAACAAACGTCCCGTGAGACAATGGAATGAGCCTGATGCCCGACACAACCCAGACATAAGAATGAACTGCTAGTGAATGAGAGGATACGTGGGGGAAAGAGAGCAAGGGCTGGCCGGAGGAGCCCCCACAAATGATGGTCAAGAATATCGAAATACTACAAAACGAACACCAGAGAAGTAGCTCAGTGAAATGCCCCCCATCCCCCGGCCTACCCATACTTGGTATGGGTAAGTGAGAGGGTGAGTGCAAAAAAGGACAACTGGCAGGAGTTGCAGTGCTGGATACCTGATGGATGAGCTGTTGGAGTAGGCGGATAATACCAACTCGCTATGGCAAAAGCATCGTCAAGCATGGAGAAGCATGCCAGACACAGAACACTGGTCCCACCTGATTCGACTGGGTCATGCTTCCACCTGACAGCCGAGTCTGAATCCTGAACCGAGGAAGGAGGGAAATAAGACTCATGGCATGATACAGACATACCCAAAGTAACTGAAAGCCCCCCTTACTTGGAATGGATGGGGATTGGAAAAGATGACTGGACTGACGTCCCTGGGCAGTTCTCCGGGCAACATCCCAGACAAGGGATCAGAGGCGATGGTGTACGCTAGAATTATGACGATGTTTGCCCACACCCACCACTTATGGCCGTCAAGGGCACGTGGCTCTGCACACACCCTGAGAGACTATGAATCCCTGGGCGGTGACCAGGGCCTCCGCAACAGGACATCAACTGAAAGAAAATCGATGACTGCTTCTGACCCAGGGGTGAGCCCAGTGGTGAATGACATCTGCACCAATCAACTAGCCCTGGCAACGGGCAAGACTGATGGAAGTGAGTGCAAGCATGGTTGACATCGGAGTGGATGCTGATCCAGCCCAACCTGAGAACACAAACTAAGGAAAATGACAGACAACCAGACATGAGAACAACAACGCCCCTCTGTGCCTACCTAAGTATGAGAACATGAGCAGAAATGTCAAGACCACCAAGCGTAAATGAACCTGAAGACAGCCCACCCCCCCACCGTGTAAGTAAGTGAGCCTGAGTAACCTGCAGTGCAGAGACAGGTAATTATACTTATGAGTTTAGGCAAAAGTAGAACACTCAATTAGTGCCCAGCAGCACAAAATTTAGACTAGGTACACTACTGCTTAGGGCAGGGTCACTACATACATATATGTACATATACATTTTACATTTAGTTTGCTGAACCTCTGCTTACTATAAACATATGGTGAATAAGGCACCTAGACCAGAAGGCTTACATCCAAGGGTCCTTAAAGAATAAGTTCACTTTTGGAACATGTTACATGTTCCATTTTTCTTTTAGGGTGAAACGTGTAACATGTTCTAGTATCTGCAGCTCTCTCCCTGCTCCACCTCTCTGTGACAACAGGATAGGGATCTTCTCCCTGTACCTGCTACCACTAAACTTGTTGAAAACTCTACCCACACAGGCGCATCATTCATTTACACTTTCTTGTGAATTAAAGCCTATAAATACCGCCAACCATTGCTGCTAACAGTTTGTAGTTTTCAATGATTTGCGAGGGCATTGGTGAGCATCCTCGTAGTCTATTGATCTTCCTACTCTCAGATGACTGCCTGCCCATGCAAGGTACAAGCAAACAGCTATCTTGAGAGTCAGCAGGGGCTGGACATTGGACCTGTGATCTGCTGATCACATTCAGGGCTGCTGATAGGGCAGTACAGCCAGCCCTCCTGTAGGGGGCCCGGGCTCTGTCACTTCAGAAGAGGGGCCCGGGAAGGAGAGCTAGCTTTACTGCCTTGTGACTCCTGTGGAACACCTTGCAGCGCAGCCTGTTTTCTCCCCCTGGCAGCTATGCAGGGGGATCGGTTCTACATACTGGCAAAATGTACCAATTTGAAGCAGAGGGAGACAGCTGCAGAGTCTCTGCCTGTGCCTCTCTCGGGTCCTGAAACTCTCCTTCCATCAGTCGGCAGTGTTATCTCTGGCCAGCGTGATGAATGAGCAGGAAGTTTTCTCTACCTCCTCACTGAGTCCTGAACTCCCTTCAGATCGTGCTCTCTCTTATCTGTGCTCTGTGTTCACGGTGAACTCCAGTGTTGGTTGGCACCGGCCCAAATAGGGCTAGGTGCCACGGACTAGCTGAGGAGATGGGACAGTCAGGAAAGGGGTTAAATGAGTCTCTCCCCTCTTGAGTTCCCCCCTCCTTCCCCCTCCCTCTGGGAGGGTGGTGCTCTGACAGATAGAGCCAATTAAAGATGCCCAGGGGGGAGGTATTTGGGGTGGGCATGTGACCAAGGCTTCAAGGTGGGTTTCCCTCCCACCTTCTTCCTCTTACCCGCAGCAGCCCCCCAGCAAGTGAGCTCCTTACCTTCCTTAGGTAAGGGGTCGGCGGGCCCCTCGTAGGGCCCCCCGACCGCCTGTAAGGCTGAGTCCCAGTCCCCCTAAGGCTTCACAGCGGCGCAGAGGCACCGCTGTATCTGTTGCTGGAAAGGGGGGGGGAAGGGGCGGGGCCAAATCGCGGGTCGATGCGGTAGCCCCGCCCCCTTTCTCTTCTGCTCCTCGTGTGTCTACACAGAGTGTGTGCCTCTCCCCCTCCCTGTACTCCATCATGGGTAATGCTAATGTGCATGTTTCCAGCTCCTCGAGTAGCGAGGAGGCTGGCTTAGCTGCAGACATCCCCTCCGCCCCTGCCCCCACTGTAGATGTCCCTGCTACTGACTTAGCAGTGAATGTGCAAGCCCATTCTGCCCATGCTGCTCGCAACCCCCCCCAGGCACCTGTGGATGCGGATGCTGGGGAAGATATAGTGTGTCCTTCTCCTCACCTGAACACCTCCGCTGTCCCCCCCCATCGCCCACCCCCCCCTGCGAGTTTCAGGAGCGATCGGTCCCGTAGACGGGACATGCGGTCGGACTCCAGGTCCTCTTCGCGTAGTTCTGGGCGTCATGGGCGGTACAGCAGAAGCCGTCGCCGTAGATCCCCTAGGCGTCACAGCAGACACTGGCATAGATCCAGATCCTCCCGCTGGGGGTCACCATCCTCCTCTGGCAGCTCCTCCAGGAGCCGATCCAGGGGCCGCGAGGGTCGGCTTAGGTCTAGACAGGGTTCATCGAGGCGCTCCAGGCGGCCTTCTCACGCGGACCAGCCGTCTGGCGTGCCTGCTTCCTCTGTGGCTCCCGTGGCCACGACGGTTTCGGTGGCTCCATCTTCAGTGCCGGTTTTCCTTCCGCCTGTTCCCGCATCCGCTCCTTCGGTATTGTCAGCTGCGATACCTCCAGTGATCCCTCCTCCTCCTCCATCTTCGGCAGTAACTGGTGAGTTTGACTTCGCAGGGGCCTGGGGGGCCGGGGGTGGGACGCATGCTTTGGTACCGGCTTTAAAAGCATAATTGTCGCAGCTGGAGCCCGGCTGGAGCCCGGCTCCCAGGGGGCGGTTACGCCTCCTGCGGGCAGGCGTCCTCCGTCTCCGCCAAGGGCCGGTGTACTGGGATTAGCCCGTTAGGATCACACGTTACTGAAGACATCAAACCAAAAATTTGGGAAAATAAGTACATAGATATATGGTCTTTGGTTTCAGCTGATCAGCATACCATTGATAAGGAGCGCAAGCCCTATACTGACAGGTCTTTTGAGCGTAGGCCCCGGGTTGCCAGGACAATAGGTAACTGGTTGCAGGCTTTTGCTGTGCTGGGTGGTATTATGGGGGAAAAACACCCCGAGCGCTGTTCGGAGCTCTTCGTCTATTTGGACTCAGTATACAACGCCTATAAGTCCCATGGCGGCAGCGCTTGGTGGAAATATGACGAAGAGTTCAGAAGACGCTTGGCGTTGCAACCCGAGGTGGGTTGGGGCTGCAAGGCGACGGATGTCTGGCTGCGGCTTATGATGGCGCAGAGGCAGACTCCCTTTCTTGGCGGGGCCGCTGCCTCCTCAGCAAGTCAGCAGGGCGCAGCGGCCACAAAGAGACCCGGAACATGCTGGCTCTTTAACGAGGGTCATTGCAAGTTCTTCGGGTTGTGCAAGTTCAAGCACGAGTGCTCCTCTTGCGGTGGCGCCCACGGGGCAGTTCGCTGCCCCCGCGGCGCAAAACCGGTGCATAGGGGTACAGGGCCTGTTGAAGGGAAAGACGCCGGTGAGCGTGGAAGAGATGCTCCCCTGGCTAGAGCGTTACCCCAATAGGTCGGAGGCTGAGCAGTTGCGCATAGGTTTTTTGTACGGTTTTCTTATCCCCTTCATTCCCTTAGATTCACACCAACTGGCTGGCAATTTGCAATCAGCTGCGCTTTACCCGGATGCCCTGCGGGACAAGGTTAGTAAAGAGGTTAATTTGGGTCGCATTGAGGGTCCGTTTTCATCCCCACCATTTCCCAACTTGAGGGTTTCTCCTTTGGGAGTGGTCCCCAAGAAGGAGAGCGATAAGTTTCGGTTAATTCACCATTTATCTTATCCCAGGGGCTCATCGGTTAACGATGGCATCTCAAAGGATGAGGCGTCTGTTTCCTATGTCTCCTTCGATAAGGCTGTGTTGTTGATCCGACGGGCCGGCAGAGGTGTCATGATGGCTAAAACTGACATTGAATCGGCTTTTAGGCTGCTGCCGGTGCACCCGGATTGCTACCACCTTCTGAGTTGCTGTGTGGATGGCCTCTTCTATTATGACACTTGTTTGCCTATGGGCTGCTCCATATCGTGCCACTATTTCGAAATGTTCAGTTCCTTTTTGGAATGGGTGGTACGATGTGCAACGGGTTGTAGATCCATCATTCATTATTTGGATGATTTTCTGATAGTAGCCCCGGCCGAATCTTCTCAGTGTCAATTTTTTTCTGTGCTGTGATGAGCAGGTTCGGGGTTCCGCTTTGCGCAGAAAAAACGGAGGGCCCAATCACCAGGCTGTCCTTTCTGGGCATTGAAATCGATTCCCTTGAGATGGTCTTTCGGTTACCAGCAGATAAGCTCGAAAAGCTATTAGGCTTGATCGAGGGGTTTTGTGCTTGATCGAGGGGTTTTGTGAAGTTCAAAAAGTTACTCTGCGGCAATTGCAGTCGCTATTGGGCCTCCTCGTCTTTGCATGTCGTATCATGCCGATGGGTCGTGTTTTTTAACGCCGGTTGTCTCTGGCCACCAAAGGGGCCAAGAGGCCTGAGCATCGCATCCGACTGACTTGTTCCCTAAAAGCGGACCTGTCAGTGTGGCGGCGTTTTTTGGGCACATACAACGGGCGCACGTGTTTCCTGTCGGTCGAAATAGGCAATCAGGAATTGTCTCTTTTCACTGATGCGGCTGGTTCGGGAGGGTACGGCGCGATTCTCTGGGCGAGCTGGAGCGCGGAATCATGGCCACTAGAGTGGCAGGAGCAGGGGTTATGTCGCAACCTGACTCTCCTTGAGCTTTTTCCCATCGTCTTGGCGGTTGAACTTTGGGGGGAGCAGCTCAGGGACAAAAAGGTATGCTTCTGGACCGACAATAGCAGTGTGGTGCATTGCATCAACGGTCTGTCTTCCTCTTCGCTGCCGGTTCTGGCCCTACTCCGTCATCTGGTGCTCAGATGCCTGGAGAATAATATCTGGTTCAGATCTCGTCATGTCCCAGGTGTTGATAACGTTATCGCTGACTTATTGTCTCGTTCTCGTTTCCAGGAGTTCCGGTCTCTTTGCCCGGGTGCGGATCAGGAAGGCCTGCCTTGCCCGAAGTCCCTATGGACCCTGGTGTCAGGACTTTGATGCCCCTCATTGCTGCTTCGGTGACTCCGGCTACCTGGTCTAATCATGGTAAGGCGTGGAATGCCTGGTTGGGGGTGGCGGGCGGCAGGGACGTGGCTTCCTGTGGGAATTTACGTTTTCAGATTACGGTGGACTATTTGTTGAATTTGGAGCTTTCTGGTTGTTCCGTCGCGGTGGCTCAACGCCGCATGGGGGGGGTTGGTTTTCACTTAAAGCTGCACGGGTGGCAGGACTGCACGAAGCATTTCGGTATCCTGCAAGCATTAAAGGGTTGGCGGAAAAAGCACGGGAAAAAGGACGCTAGGCGTCCGGTTTCCTTTGCCTTGCTGAACTCCCTTGTCGGGGCTACGGTTACGGTGTGTTCCTCTCCTTACGAAGGGCTTCTTTTTTCTACTGCGTTTTGCCTGGCTTTTTTCGGAGCGTTACGGATAAGCGAGCTAGTGGCGTCCGCGACTACGGGTCCTGGGGGCCTTTTCAGGGATGACGTCCTACTGACTAACGGTGTGTTGCAGGTTCGGGTGAGAAGGTCTAAAACGGACCAGCTGGGAAAAGGTTCTTGGTTGCGCCTTGGGGCAGTGGGGGGCACACTTTGTCCAGTTGCAATGGTAACGGAGTTCCTGAAGGTGAGTCCTGGTGGGGAAAAGTTTTTGGTGCATGCTTCGGGGGCCCCCCTTACACGGTACCAGTTCAGTTCGGTTTTCAAACGCTGCCTTGTAGCCACAAGGCAGCGTTTGAAAACCGAACCGGGTTTTCAGCGAACGATTTTGGCACACATTCATTCAGAATTGGTGCTGCTACGGAAGCGGCTAGGGCCGGGCTAGCAATGGGTGACATTCAAAGAATTGGTCGGTGGAAGTCGGGGTGCTATGCAGGTTATGTTCGCCCGGAATTGCTGCTATAATGAATTTTCCCCCTTTTTCAGGTCCTCGTGCGCCGGTGGTGCACATTCTGGGCCATTCATATATCCATCCGGCCGCGCAGAGGGCCATCTGTCGGCCGGGCGGCAGGTCCCTGGGATTTCCAGTAGAGGTTCATTGGAGATGTATTGGGGGTCTCTCCTGGTCTCGGATATTGATGGAAGCCTTTCAGATTGGCGGAGTATCTCGGTCGCCGGTGGTGTTGGTAATCCATGCAGGGGGGAACGATATTCGCTCCCTGCGGGTTCCGGAGATCATTACCCTAATGAGAATGGATTTGGAGAGAATGGTGTTTCTTTTTTCGGAAATCATGTTGGTTTGGTCCGAAATTGTCCCTCGGGTCACCTGGCAGGAGGATAGGGATGCGGCTGCAATTGAGAGAGCTCGCAGAACAATTAACGCCCGCATGTCCCAGTACGTCAGGGCCAGTTCAGGGGTAGTGGTGAGGCACAGGCAGCTGGAAGGGGACAATAGGCAGCTCATGGGTCAGGATGGGGTCCATCTCAATGATATCGGGCTCGATATCTTTTTGTCTGGCCTTCAGGATGGCATTGAACAGGCCCTTTACATCATGGGTGGGGGTCGGAGCCCAGTTTGAGGGGCTGTGCTCCTCCTGTGGCGGTAATATTAATGAAGGAACGGGGGAAGGCTATTATGCCCGTCGGTTTAGGCCGGCGGCTGGCTGGTTGCTTCCCCCTTGTAATTTTACCATGAGATGGTACTAAAGGTTTACAGATGTTTTATGGTTAAAGAAAAAAATAAAGCTGTGGCCGACCCCTACGTCCATTCAAGGATAACATGTTGTCCGAGTCTTTATTTTATGGTTAAGGGGTGAGACGAACACATGGGTACGGGTTAATGGGTTGTTCTGGTTGGCACCGGCCCAAATAGGGCTAGGTGCCACGGACTAGCTGAGGAGATGGGACAGTCAGGAAAGGGGTTAAATGAGTCTCTCCCCTCTTGAGTTCCCCCCTCCTTCCCCCTCCCTCTGGGAGGGTGGTGCTCTGACAGATAGAGCCAATTAAAGATGCCCAGGGGGGAGGTATTTGGGGTGGGCATGTGACCAAGGCTTCAAGGTGGGTTTCCCTCCCACCTTCTTCCTCTTACCCGCAGCAGCCCCCCAGCAAGTGAGCTCCCACCCTCCCGCCCTTGTTTCCCGTTTTATTACACAGTTTCAGGTTTTAAAAAAAAAAAAAGAGGATCGAATGTAATAAAGTTATAAAAAAAAAAAAAAATTGGTCAAGCGAGTTTTGTACTGAGGAGTTATGACGGTGGTTATTGCTGTATTTTATTACAATTTTAAGGTTTTGGTTTTACAGGCATTGTTTGTTCACGTTATGATGTGAGATATTTATTGTTAAGTCACAGCTGGCGGTAATATTAATGAAGGAACGGGGGAAGGCTATTATGCCCGTCGGTTTAGGCCGGCGGCTGGCTGGTTGCTTCCCCCTTGTAATCTTACCATGAGATGGTACTAAAGGTTTACAGATGTTTTATGGTTAAAGAAAAAAATAAAGCTGTGGCCGACCCCTACGTCCATTCAAGGATAACATGTTGTCCGAGTCTTTATTTTATGGTTAAGGGGTGAGACGAACACATGGGTACGGGTTAATGGGTTGTTCAGGTAGTCTTGCATGGAGCAGTCCTTCTGCTGAAAAGGGTAAGTGGGGGTGGGGGGTTGCTGATGCAGTGAAGGGACAGTAACTTCAGGATTTGGGAGAGAAGTAAATATGGAGCCAGCCTAAATCTCAGATAGCTGCCACTGCAGTACTAAGCTAGGAACCAGTGTACACATCTCTCCCTTCAGCTGACAGACATATCTGCCAAATTTATTTCTATACACCACCCCTAAGGCCCTCTTTATACTTCATGTAGTGGGAGCACACATTTTTTTTGGGCTTGTTTTTCGCATATAGGGGAACCCATTCACTTGAATGGGTTGCCATTTGTATGACAGGCTCTAGAACCTTTTAAAGCATTCAGATTTGCCACATGACACAACACAGTTCTGCTAATTGTATTCAGGGTGCCATCAACAATTAATGACACCAGAAGCGCTATGTGCCTTTGCAGTGCATTTTCAAAATGCACTGAAAAATGCCCGCTACCTGTGCACTTTACCCCACATTCATGAAACGTCAAATGTGAATACGGCCTAATCTCTAGTATACACTGCTAGTTTTTTTTCCATTCAACCCCACAGTCTGTACGAATCAATCTGTCAAGGATTCTAGATGGACCAGGACTGTGTGCCTACACAGAGGAGACCAACACTGTATATAGTGGAAAAAAGGTGTTTATTTACAAAGGTGAGAAAAGAAGTGAAAACAGTGCACGAATAACACAAGGCTATATACAGGTTTAGGGGAAATGCAATAATCATAAGCCAGAGCCAAGCCGGGGTCAAATACCAGAAATCATCAAAAGAGGCTGCAGACAGGGAAGGGGCAGGAAGGAAATGTCCAGGAGAGGGATCGGGATCGGAATCAGGACAGGACAGATCAGGTCAGAGGTCCAGAGCAGGTTCAGGGTCCGGTTAGTAAACAGATACCAGGGCGAGTTCTATTTGAACTCGCCGGGTATTTATAGTGGGTGTCCTGATTGGGTTCAGGTCACACCTGAACGGAGCAAAGGCCAGGTGTTCCACACTGCCAGGGTCCATCCGCTGGTGGAGGTCAGTACTGCATCCCAAAGGTGATATACCAGCAGGGGGAAGTTCCCCTGACAGCTCCGAACTGCCAGGAGACCCCTGCTGGTGGGACGCAGCACTGCAAGACAAAATATCAATAGCACCAGCGGATGGACCTTTTCCTGACAGTACCCCCCCTCAAAGGAGCGGCCTCTGGACGCTCCAACTATCCGTTGCCGGGGAAAGTCCAGAGTGACCAACTGGGCAATGGGAGGCTTGAGCCGAGAGGTGGGTACATCCGGGTCGTCGAGCTGGGGAGCAGGCACCGGGTCAGCGAACTGGGCAGCAGGCTCCGGGTCAGCGAACTGGGCAGCAGGCTCCGGGTCAGCGAACTGGGCAGCAGGCTCCGGGTCAGCGAACTGGGCAGCAGGCTCCGGGTCAGCGAACTGGGCAGCAGGCTCCGGGTCAGCGAACTGGGCAGCAGGCTCCGGGTCAGCGAACTGGGCAGCAGGCTCCGGGTCAGCGAACTGGGCAGCAGGCTCCGGGTCAGCGAACTGGGCAGCAGGCTCCGGGTCATCGAGCTGGGCAGCAGGCTCCGGGTCATCGAGCTGGGCAGCAGGCTCCGGGTCATCGAGCTGGGCAGCAGGCTGGCAGACTGGCACAGGAACAGCAGGCTCCGGGTCATCGAGCTGGGCAGCAGGCTCCGGGTCATCGAGCTGGGCAGCAGGCTGGCAGACTGGCACAGGAACAGCAGGCTGGGCAGCAGACTGGAAGTCATCAACCGGGGCAGCAGGCTGGAAGTCATCAACCGGGGCAGCAGGCTGGAAGTCATCAACCGGGGCAGCAGGCTGGAAGTCATCAACCGGGGCAGCAGGCTGGAAGTCATCAACCGGGGCAGCAGGCTGGAAGTCATCAACCGGGGCAGCAGGCTGGAAGTCATCAACCGGGGCAGCAGGCTGGAAGTCATCAACCGGGGCAGCAGGCTGGAAGTCATCAACCGGGGCAGCAGGCTGGAAGTCATCAACCGGGGCAGCAGGCTGGAAGTCAACCGGGGCATCAACCGGGGCAGCAGGCTGGAAGTCATCAACCGGGGCAGCAGGCTGGAAGTCATCAACCGGGGCAGCAGGCTGGAAGTCATCAACCGGGGCAGCAGGCTGGAAGTCATCAACCGGGGCAGCGGACTGGAAGTCATCAACCGGGGCAGCGGACTGGAAGTCATCAACCGGGGCAGCGGACTGGAAGTCATCAACCGGGGCAGCGGACTGGAAGTCATCAACCGGGGCAGCGGACTGGAAGTCATCAACCGGGGCAGCGGACTGGAAGTCATCAACCGGGGCAGCGGACTGGAAGTCATCAACCGGGGCAGCGGACTGGAAGTCATCAAGCTGGGCAGCGGACTGGAAGTCATCAAGCTGGGCAGCGGACTGGAAGTCATCAAGCTGGGCAGCGGACTGAAAGTCATCAAGCTGGGCAGCGGACTGGAAGTCATCAAGCTGGGCAGCGGACTGGAAGTCATCAAGCTGGGCAGCGGACTGAAGGTCATCAAGCTGGGCAGCGGACTGGAAGTCATCAAGCTGGGCAGCGGACTGGAAGTCATCAAGCTGGGCAGCGGACTGGAAGTCATCAAGCTGGGCAGCAGCGGACTGGAAGTCATCAAGCTGGGCAGCAGCGGACTGGAAGTCATCAAGCTGGGCAGCAGCGGACTGGAAGTCATCAAGCTGGGCAGCAGCGGACTGGAAGTCATCAAGCTGGGCAGCAGCGGACTGGAAGTCATCAAGCTGGGCAGCAGCGGACTGGAAGTCATCAAGCTGGGCAGCAGCGGACTGGAAGTCATCAAGCTGGGCAGCAGCGGACTGAAAGTCATCAAGCTGGGCAGCAGCGGACTGGAAGTCATCAAGCTGGGCAGCAGCGGACTGGAAGTCATCAAGCTGGGCAGCAGCGGACTGGAAGTCATCAAGCTGGGCAGCAGCGGACTGGAAGTCATCAAGCTGGGCAGCAGCGGACTGGAAGTCATCAAGCTGGGCAGCAGCGGACTGGAAGTCATCAAGCTGGGCAGCAGCGGACTGGAAGTCATCAAGCTGGGCAGCAGCGGACTGGAAGTCATCAAGCTGGGCAGCAGCGGACTGGAAGTCATCAAGCTGGGCAGCAGCGGACTGGAAGTCATCAAGCTGGGCAGCAGCGGACTGGAAGTCATCAAGCTGGGCAGCAGCGGACTGGAAGTCATCAAGCTGGGCAGCAGCGGACTGGAAGTCATCAAGCTGGGCAGCAGCGGACTGGAAGTCATCAAGCTGGGCAGCAGCGGACTGGAAGTCATCAGCTGGCACAGCGGACTGGAAGTCATCAGGTTGGCAGGCTGGCACAGGAACATCGGGTTGGCAGGCTGGCACAGGAACGTCAGGGTGGCAGGCTGGCACAGGAACGTCAGGGTGGCAGGCTGGCACAGGAACGTCAGGGTGGCAGGCTGGCACAGGAACGTCAGGGTGGCAGGCTGGCACAGGAACGTCAGGGTGGCAGGCTGGCACAGGAACGTCAGGGTGGCAGGCTGGCACAGGAACGTCAGGGTGGCAGGCTGGCACAGGAACGTCAGGGTGGCAGGCTGGCACAGGAACGTCAGGGTGGCAGGCTGGCACAGGAACGTCAGGGTGGCAGGCTGGCACAGGAACACCAGGTTGGCAGGCTGGCACCGGAGCAGGCTGGTCGGATGTCACAAGCTGGGCGGCTGGCACTGGAACTGATAGAGCAGCTGGCACAGGGACAGATGGCACCGGGACAGGTTGGGTAACTGGCACAATGGTATGAGTTGGGAAATACTTCCGTTTCCTTTTAGACTTAGTCACTACAGGTTTGTTAACAGAAGTGATGTATGAAGAGGATGGAGATAAGTAAGAGGAAGGATTGGAGTATGGCAGCGACAAAGGGATGGTGACTGGAGGAGGTTTTTGTGGAGTAGTTACAGGTGGATTAAAGGCAGGGTAGGTACAATTAGTAGAGACTGGGTAGTAATATTTGGTGGGATGTGGAATTATCTGGGCTGGAGTTGCCATTGGTGATGGACAGATGGATCCTTGGGAAGGCAGGTGGTTACTAGTAGGACTGGAACGGACAGGTGGATTAAAGGCAGGGTAGGTACAATTAGTAGAGATTGGGTAGTAATACTTGGTGGGAAGCGGAATTAACTGGGCTATAGCTGAGGTTGTCATTGGCAATGGACGGCTAGAACCTTGGGAAGGTAAGTGGTTAATGGCAGGGCTGGAATGCAGTGGCTTGGCTGGAAGCAGGAGATCTGACCATGCCTGCAGCACAGGTTGAACAAAGGCTGGATCACACACACCTTGTTTAATCAGAGCCTGCACAGAATCAATACACTCAGATAACTTTTGCTGGGGACAGGAGGAATAATGCTCATCAAAATAAGCCGGATCATCCTCCATCAACCATACCAGGGATTCAACTTGGTCAGGACTGAAGGGGGGAGAGAAGTCATCACCTCCAGCTGGAATAACTGACAGGGCTGGTTTAACACATAACTTGATCAATGGCTGAACATCATTGTAAGACATATAACCCAGATCCACCATGGAATGGGCCGATCGGATGGCTTCCATCAGCTCATCCCTTGTCCATCCCTCCAACACCTGACGACAATACTCCTCATCCTCCTCTGCTAGCAGAGAAAAGTAAGTAATTTCATTGAAATCCATGTTTCAACAAAAACGCACTACAACAGGATGGTTCCCTATGCAGGCACGTCTGGTCAAAATGGCCCTGGTATACTGTCAAGGATTCTAGATGGACCAGGACTGTGTGCCTACACAGAGGAGACCAACACTGTATATAGTGGAAAAAAGGTGTTTATTTACAAAGGTGAGAAAACAAGTGAAAACAGTGCACGAATAACACAAGGCTATATACAGGTTTAGGGGAAATGCAATAATCATAAGCCAGAGCCAAGCCGGGGTCAAATACCAGAAATCATCAAAAGAGGCTGCAGACAGGGAAGGGGCAGGAAGGAAATGTCCAGGAGAGGGATCGGGATCGGAATCAGGACAGGACAGATCAGGTCAGAGGTCCAGAGCAGGTTCAGGGTCCGGTTAGTAAACAGATACCAGGGCGAGTTCTATTTGAACTCGCCGGGTATTTATAGTGGGTGTCCTGATTGGGTTCAGGTCACACCTGAACGGAGCAAAGGCCAGGTGTTCCACACTGCCAGGGTCCATCCGCTGGTGGAGGTCAGTACTGCATCCCAAAGGTGATATACCAGCAGGGGGAAGTTCCCCTGACAGCTCCGAACTGCCAGGAGACCCCTGCTGGTGGGACGCAGCACTGCAAGACAAAATATCAATAGCACCAGCGGATGGACCTTTTCCTGACACAATCTCTGATGTTAGTACTGAAATCTCCCCTGCTGTTCTATTGTGTTCTGACAAGGGGATGCCCCCCCCCACCCCACCAGAACACTCTGGTCAGTACTCTCAGCCATTGGCTGACAGCACTGTTTGAGTTGACAGACCTTTTTTGGTCTGTCAACTCAAGACAGCTGTCATATAGTCAGACAGGGCTGTATACATGTCATTCATACAATGCTTTATTTCAGAGCTGCAGCATTTTTAGAGCAGGCTGCAGAGTTTGACAGCACTGCCTGTCAAATTTCTCATCAAGTTCAATGGGGCCGCTCTGCACCTCGAAGCCAAATAATTATTTTACAGTTGCAACGTGGTCTTGCAATGTAAAATTGCCATTCAACAATTTTAAAAAGTAAAAAAAAAAAAAAAAACAGGAGTTATGAGGTGGCAGTAGCATGGCTCTAATTTCTGCCATGGCTGCAAAGCACACCATTGCGGCCATGGCATTTTAGCCATTTGATATTTCCCGGGTGGGGGGGCCCTGTCAGGTAAGTTGTCCGGGGCCCCGTGATTTCTAACAGCGGCCCTGATCACATTCCCTCTGTTCTCTACTGTATAAGAACTGGGGGAGGAGAAATTGCAACACACTGATATTCCCAGTGATATTCCCAGTGACAGGATTTGCAGGGGTGTCAGGACAAGTCTGATCATTGAAAGAGTGCAGGCTGAGTTCTCAGCACAGATAGAGAACTGACCACAGTGTGTTCTCCTGGTAAGTGTGGTCCAGTGGCGGTGTGTCCATTAAAAGTGCACGAGCGCCGCCCCCTCTCAACAGCCACCCCTCTATGTAAAATGGATAGATTTATGCATAGCATGAGACTAACCTATTCAGGCGCCGGCCCCTTTTTGGGCGACAGGCGCCTGATTTCCAGCAGTGGGGATGTTTTTTTGAAGCACCTGATTGGAATCATAGGCTCTAATAGGCTTGAAAAAAGGTGAACTGCAAGTGCAGAGCGTTGCGCTCTGAGTCCACCCAGGTGTGTTAGCAAATGAACTAGAAAACAAACTAACTAGCTAACACTGAACCGCCTCTCCGCCAATCAGGAGGCGCGGATCTAATACCGGTCACCTGATTGGCTGAAGGCAGAGGCGATCACATTGGCTGCCTAGCAGAACAGAAAGATGCAGGAAAGAAAACAGTTCGCCGCCGTCACCCGCTGCCTGACCACCACCACAATGGGATAAGTTTTGGGCAGACAGTGGGTGGGCAGGGGGGCACAGTTGCTGCATATTATGGGCATGGGGGCTGCATATGATAGGCACAGTTGGCTGAATTTGCTGGGCACAGAGGCTGCATATGATGGGCACAGTTGGCTGCACATGATGGAAACAATTGGATGCATATGGTGGGCACAATTGGCTGTATTTTCTGGGCACAGTTGGCTTCATTTGCTGGGCACGTTTGCTGCATATGATGGGCACAGAGGCTGCATATTATGGGCACCGTTTGTTGCATATGATGGGCACAGTTGGCTTCATATTATAGGCACAGTTGGCTGCATATAATGGGAACAGTTGGCTGAATTTGCTGGGCAAGGTTGGCTGCATATGATGGACACAGTGGCTGCATATGATGGGCACAGTGGCTGCATTTGATGGGCACAATTGGCTGCATTTGCTGGGCACAGTTGTCTGCATTTGCTGGGCACAGTTACCTGCATATGATGGGCACAGTGGCTGCATATTATGGGCACAGTTGGCTGCATTTGCAGGGTACGGTTACCTGCATATGATGTGAACAGCGGAGCATATGATGGGCCCAGTGGCTGCATATTATGGGCACAGTTGCTGCATAGGTGGGGCACAGTTCGCTGCATATGATTGGCACAGTTGGCTGCAATTTCCTGGGCACATATGGCTGCATATGATGGGCACAGTTGGCTGCATATGATGAGCACAGTTGGCTGGATATGATGGGCACAGTGGCTGCATATGATGGGCCGAGTTGGCTGCATATGATGGGCAGAGTGGCTGCAGTTAATAGCACAGTGGCTGTAATTTATGTTTTTGTTTCAGTATTTTTTTCTGGATTTTTCAGTTCGTTTGCACCCCCCAAAATTTTTTGTTTACTAGTCGCCACTGGTGTGATCGGTTTTTAAAGGAAAAGCAGAGGGATTGACGGGAATACCAGGGATTTCACACAAAGGAAGCAATATAAGGAGAAAATAATACTTTTTTATACAAGTACGTAGTACACTAGGCACATATCAGGAATATGAAATGTTAGGTTTACATATTATTCGATGTATACAAGCTTAGAAAATGTCAGCTCATAATCCAAAGCTGTCATACTTATCCAAAGCGACTTGGAGCCGTGATAGCCGCAAAAGGTGGCTCTACAAAGTATTGACTTTAGGGGGGTGAATAGTTATGCACATTGACTTTTTCAGTTATTTTGTCCTATTTGTTGTTTGCTTCACAATTAAAAAAAAATCAATGATGCAAATCCTCAAACAATCCATGTTAATTTCAAGTTGTAAGGCAACAAAACACAAAAAATGCCAAGGGGGTGAATACTTTTGCAAGGCACTGTTATAGCAGCATGTAATGCCAAACTGCAGTTTCTAAAGGTATAGACTGCAGAAAGAGAGACATCAGTTTGCCCCCGTACAAATTTTAGTAAGACCTCATCTAAAACACGCAGCTCAATTCTGGGCACCAGTTCACAAAAAGGATATTGGGGAACTAGAGAAAGTGCAGAGGAGGCAGAGGAGGGCAACCAAACTGATAAGAGACATGGATGAGCTCAGCTATAAGGAAAGATTAGAGGCCTGAACTGAACTGAATGTATTCTCTCTTGAGAAGAGGAGATTAAGGGGGGATATGATCAACATGTACAAATACTTAAGTGGTGTTTGCCAGCATGGCCACTTCAGGGGCACGCCAGACAGGATGATAAATCAGGAAACAGTTGTAACACCATAACAGGAAGTGCCTGAACAATGACTTTCATGGCAGGAACACCATTTGTTTTTATTTTTATGAAAGCTGCATATAAAAAATGAAAACATGAAATGTTATCACCATTTTTTAAATGCACTATATATGTCATTTTAGTAATTAGATTTAAATTTATTTTAAGCCATGCCAACATTGTCTAAGAACCTATAATCCTGCAAATATAGTACCCTCTTATATTATATAATAATACAGCTTCCAATGTAAATGCTGTCATTAAAATGTTTTTATAGTAGATGTGTTGGTTGGTTTTATATTTTTAGAGATAATTTCAGTACAGGCAGCAACACTGGATGAACAAGGCAGAAAAAAATGAGGCAGAAAGATTGGGATGTGGAAATGCTGTCAGGTAAGATTACGGTGTCACTTCAGGGCTGCTTGCACACGGATTGAATGTTAGAAAACGCTGTTAAAATAAATGATCAACATGGATGTGTTTAGAGCCATTGCTGCCTACAGCATGCAAGAATGACTGCACTTACTAGTCCCACCCATTAGCCTTATGGTGGGCTTATCATAATGAATATGAAATCCAGAATGTATTGGTGAAGGAAGTAGGCAGTCTGATTAATATAAAAACAGAAATACTATTGGGCTATACAATCCATAAATAATTCGATCACCAATTGGACTGTATGCCATTATTTAAACAACAGAGATCCTTATGACTCCTCTCTGCAGCCCCTGCATCTCTCTTGCCCATTTCTTTTTAATTTAACTGCCAATGTACATACCATATACTGTTAGTGTGGAAGAAAAAAGTGCACATAATTGAGAACATATTCTAGGTCTGCCTGTTTGCTGAGATGTGCACTAACTCACAGATACCTTACGGTAATACACATTAAGGGTTAGGATGCCTGTATAGAAAGAGGATGATTTATAAATACAGATTTAGAAAAATCTGACGATCCTTTCTTAAGCCCAGGTTCACACTGGGTACGATTTAGTTCGATTTGAGATGCGATTTCACATGTGAAATCGCATCTCAAAACGGCGGCAATTGCCGGCAATGACACCGTCCTAATCGGTGTGACTCCGCATCTGCAGCGCTGCACCGATTTCAAAAAGTAGTTCCTGTACTACTTTTTGCGATTTCAGGACGCGATTTACATTGACATCTGTGCAGAACCCTGCACAAATGTCTCCTAAATCGCGCCGAAATCGGAACTGCCAGAGGGAGTGAAATCGCGCGAGTTCAGCTGAAATCGCGCAATTTCACTCCCGCAGCCCAGTGTGAACCAGGGCTAAAGCAGTAATAAACTTCACCAATTATTTTTTTTATAAATGGTCCTCCAGCAGGTCTGTGCCATAATGTGCTAGAATGCATTGCATTCTAGCACATTATGGGCCAGATTCAGCAAGACTTGCGCTGGAGTATTTTGATATGCGCCGCGTAACTGTAAATATGCGCCGTCGTATCTATGTGGCCGTACCCACCAAACTAGATGCGACAGAAAACGTGCCATTTCCGATCGGCTTAACTTTCCGACGCCAGAGTCTCGTCAGCGCATAATTTCGCTTGGCGCATCAGTCGCGCCTATTGATTTCCCCTGCAAATATGCAAATGAGGGAGATTTCCCGATTCGCGAACGGATTAGCACCATACGCTGGCTACATGCGCCGCGCATATCTTGTCCGTCCGGCGCAAAGTTATTTCTACAAATAGCTGCTTTATCTTTACTCCAGACGGCCTCAGGTCAGCAGGAGAGCAGCTACAGCAGCAGCGTTACCGACGAAACTAGCAAGCTGAACAACCACACGTGCAAGGACAACACCTCTGTGTGCCAACATGCCAGGGGCAGTCGCGGTCCTAGCACTAGTGCTGGGTCCCCCGGTTCGGAGGAGGCGGGCACGTGAGAGGATATACCGCACGCGCATGAGCCTCTTTGGCATGGGGGATGAGGAGGTGTATCGCCTCTTCAGATTCAGCCCAGATGCAATACTTGAACTAACCACAACCCTGCAGGGTGACATCACCAGCAAGACACACCGCTCACAAGCAGTGCAGCCACTGGTGAAGGTCCTGGCAACACTTCATTTCCTTGCAAGTGGATCATTCCAGCGTACAAGTGGAGTGGTGGCTGGGATGTCACAGTCCTCCATGAGCAGATGTGTGCACCAGGTTGTCCCTGCAATCCTCAGACGCATGTCTAACCAGTTCATCAGACCAACCACTGAGGAGCTGCGGCTGAAGGCAATGACAGATTTCTACAGCATTGCCAGATTCCCACGCACTGTGGGGGCCATTGATTGCACACATGTGGCACTCCAGCCCCCCTGTGCCACAGAGCACATATACCGCAATCGGAAGCATTGGCACTCCATCAACGTACAGGTGATAGCCGATGCCCAGCGCCTCATATGGCACGTCCGTGCCAAACACCCCCGGTCCAGCCATGACAGCTTCATATACCGTCAGAGCCCCATCCCAGCAGAATTCGAGCAGAACATGTATGGGGACAGCTGGCTGGTTGGTGAGTGACATGGGTGGCAGGCATGACTATCCCCTCCCATGATGCACATCACAAGGGGCACATGCATGACTAACATCCTCCTGTCTTTTCCCTTACAGGTGACTCTGCATATGCACTGGGACCCCATCTAATGACTCCTTTCCGGAACCCCCAAACCAGAGGAGAGAGAAGATACAGTGCGGCACATATCAAAAACCCGTGCAGTGGTGTAGCAAACATTTGGGCTCCTGAAGTCCCGTTTCCGCTGCCTGGATAAGTCCGGGGGGACCCTATTGTATTCCCCTACCTTCGTGTGTCAGATCATCGGTGCATGTTGCATTCTGCACAACTTTGCTATGAGAAAAGGCCTGCAGATTGACATACGTGATGACCTGACCCCCGACCCACACAGTCCCCACCTGCCAGAGGAGAACCAGTCTGCTGATGGAAGAGCAGTCAGGAGGGTCCTCGCCGTAGGCATCTTTGGACACTAAACAAAAACATTGATCACACGGACAATGCACGCATGCACACCACTGATGTCCCTAGATCACACACACCACATCCACATTACATTGGATTAGCCCAAGTCCAACATGTAGGACTTGGGAGCAGCAACGCCAGCGTCAAGGCCCCAATGATGTCGCTGTCCATTCATACACCTTTCACACGTCATTCATACAGCCGTGGGGTTAACTTCACCACCACGGCCGAGGGTGACACCCCTTACTGGCAGGAGTGCCACCCCCTCACATTCACACACCATTCACACTGCAACGTGTGCAGTATCAAAAAATAAAATATCTCATATCCAGAGCATAATCACAAAATAAAAATCTCATAACCTGAGCATTCAAAAAAAATAAAATAAAAATCTCATATCCTGAGCATTCCAAAAAAAGAAAATAAAAAAAATTCGGGGGCTCCTTCTGGTGGCCCCTCTCTGGCTCCTCAGCTGCCTGGATGGAGTGGGTGGGGGTGGGGGGGCATCTGGAGGTGGCTGATCCCCGGGTGGGCCACTCCTGGCAGGTGTGGCCTGCATGCCCTCCAAGGCCACGGGAATCCGGCCGAGGTACGAATTGGTCTGGGCCTGCACCCTGAGCTGCTGGGCCTGCATCCTGAGCTGCCGGGTGACCTGGTAATGCTGGGCCCGCCGACTCTGCCTCCCCTGGTCCCGGATGGCAGCAGTGTTTGCCTGGACGGCTGCAGTGAGGTGCCTTATATCACCCTGCACCTCCCCCAGACTGGTCACCACTGCAGCGCAGTTGCAGCTGACATCCTGCACTGCAGAAGATATCTGGGCCACGGAGCACAGGTTGTCAGACACTCTGTCCAGGTGCCCAACTATGTCCCCCATTTGCTGGGTCTGCCTGGCGTGATCCCTCGCCACCTGGTCCTGGACCAGATCAGACACCCCCCTGGTCTTACGGGTGGCCTTCCTGGGGCCAGTAGATGGTTGTCCCCGGGGGGATGGAGTCGCCCTTGAGGGGCTTCCTATGATGGGGGAGGGGATCTGAGAGGGTCCTGCAGAAGAGGAGGACTCCTCCAAAAATAATATTATGTCCTGCTCTGCCACAACAGGCTGCTCCTCAACGACCTCTGCAGGTGTGGTGTGGGCACTCTCCTCCATCTCGGTCTCTTCACCACCCATGGGCTCGGGCACAAGATGCCGTTGGGGGGATGGGGTGGACTGGCCGCCAACAGATGATGGCCCAGCTCCGTCATCTGTGGATGACACAAAGCAGACACATGTTGGGTGGTCCCACACACTTGGCACATGTAACCTCCCCCCCCCACATGCAACACACCAAATAGGGGATAAAAAACACTTACCTGTCCTGGAGCCTTCCTCCACAGAATCATAGCCTGGTACCCCCTCCAATTGCTCCCTCTCCAGGCAGCGGGCGACCACCTCCTCCTCTGTGGTCAGGCTGACCGGACATGGGGGTCCACCACCTGTGCCCCGCTCATGGCTCCGAATGGTGGCCACCTTGCCACGGACCTTGCGCCGCAGGTCATTTATCTTTTTCTGGATATCACCAGCAGTCCGGGTGGAGTACCCCAACACATTCACCCTGCCAGCAATGGTGTCCAGGATGGCCTGCTTCCTCTCCCGGCTGGTCTTCCTACTTTTCTTCCCATGCAGAAAATCATTATAAGTCTCCATAGCAGAGATGACCACAGAGACCTCCTGGGCATTGAAATTGAGGTTCCTCCTCTCTTTGGGGGTAGCGGGAGCAGCCATAACAGAGCAAAAGTAACTTCCCTGGGGTGGGGGGAAACGGAAATACTTTTGCGCCGGAATGGCGCTTCCGCTGGCGCTTTTATACGCGCAACGGAACACATTGCGCTGGCGTTTCCCGTGAAGTGGTGCCGACGGAAGTTGTGAGCATGCGCACAGGGGGCCGACTGAAGCCTCACTCACTGCGCATGCTCCGTGGATGATGCGCTGAACGTAAGCCTCTGCGCTGGGCTCCGCCCATCATTTACATATGATCACACCCACTTCCACTTGCGTCGGGTTGCGCCAACGCATCTTCGTTACTCCGTCGCAAATTAACGCCCATGAGCTTGGTGAATGCTGTACTTCACACGCTAGTTTGCGTCAGCGCAGCGTATATGAGTTGCGCTACGCTGGCGAAAAGATGCGCGCATCTACCTGAATCTGGCCCTATGACGTACTTACCTCTCAAAAGATACCCTCCACCTGTCAGTGCTAAGGCACATCACTCTGCCCAGTCTTCCTTTTGGGTTTGCGCTGTTCACCTGCTTGAATGACCAGGCTGCGATGACATCACTCATGTAGTATTATTAATATTTAATAGTATGTGGCCTAGAGTATGTCTTCTCCAATGACATTTTACTCACGCATTTGTCACTCTTTCTGTATAAAACATTGGGACAATTTTTAAACATTTCTTTCTATGTATTATCAATACATACATCAAAACATCTACTTAACCTAAATTTATAATTTGAACTTTGTAGGTTCCTTCTATCCATTCTCTCAATCTTCTTCCGAATTTGGCAAAACCTAAAAAAAACATTGTTACTTTTATCATACCCTGCTCCTTTAAGCAATCAAAAATTTGAAATGTTTGGAAGCATATCAATGACAAAGGAGGCCCTTAATTACCTCCTCACTCCTTTCCTGAAATTTTAGCTGTCGGTCTTTGTTGCTTTTTTAATCCTGAAGTCCCAAATGTTTTTTGGGAACCCATTTGCAATATTCTCAATCCATGAAATAAGACCTTTCCTAAAAAGTCAGTCTACCCAAAAATATCTAATTTTTAGGTAGAACCTAGTGCAATGAGGCATACTCTACTTCTTCTATCTCTTGATGACGCTGATGAGAATAGCTCTTGGTTCTGTTGCCATCCACAATGAGGTGCTCGGTGTTCCCCTTCTCTTTTGGGTGTTTCCACTTCTCCTTTTACATTCTCCAAAATACCACATAAGTTAAAGTGGAAGTAAAGGCAAAATCAAACTAATTGTAAACTTACTCTCAGCCACATTCTAAGCCTAATCTATCTAGCCCTGTAAAGAAAAAGATCGCCCTTCGCTCTGGTCCCTGGCAGTCGCAGAGCTGTCTGTAGTGGCAGTGTGCAGTGCAGTGTGTGGGAGTGTGCAGGAGAGGCAGTTGACAATGGAAGCTCCATAGTAACTCTATGGGTAGCGTTACTTCCTAGGCATTTCCCAGTCGTTGTTGGCTATCTCCTGCACGTAGAGAGCACCTCTGTAGACTGGACCGGAACGGCTCCAGAACAGGTAAGTATAATGATTTTTTCCTTACAAGGATAGATAGATTAGGCTTAGAATGTAGCCGAGAGTAGGTTTAGAGTTAGTTAGGTTTTGCCTTTACTTCCACTTCCAAATGTGGAAGCTGGCATTGTTAACCTCCTGGCATTATCAGTAACATCAGAATACTTGCTACTGTCCCATTTTACCTTTTCCCATCACCTGTGAACTTAGTTCTTGGGCACCCAATTTTCCCACCAGGACCGGATGATAATAACTTCAAACACCTATCCAAATTAGGCAATAGACTAAATATGACCTTATGAGGCTGAACGACATAGAATTAGACTTTTCCAAAGACTCCATTATATTTGGATAATAATAATAATAATGGTCATTATCCTCTGTTTGTTGGGTTTATTTTGTGTCATTATGTATTTCTGTTTATCTAATGTGGCCTGGATAACCTGTTTATCATCATCATATTTCTGCAATAATTTGTCTTTTAAAATGTCTCCCTGTATAATGTAATCTTCATTACTAGTGCAGGTCTTTCTCAGTCTATATAATTGTACTTTAGGGACACTGTGGATACATCTGAGAGGAAGTCCGCATGCTGCATGTAGATATGAGTTTCCTGACGTAAGTGGATGCGTGTATTGGAAATAATAGCTCCATTAATATCATAACTCAGCTCAAGTCAAAGAAAAGTAGAGTTTCTCTAACAACTACACGTGGGATGTGGATTTTTTACACAATAAAGGATACATTTTCATGGTTTTCAAAACTACGAACTCAAATGATCAGTATGTCATCTATGTATCTAGCAAAAAGGAATCAGGTTTGCCTCAAAATGGGCCCAGATATGCAAGTTCTCCCAATACCCCATGAATAATGGCATGATTGGAGGCAAAACTGGCTCCAATTGCTGTGTCCCCCCAATCTGCATAGAGAATTAATTAATACATGAAAAATACTTGTGTTAGTATGAATGTTGTGCCTAAAACAATTCTCTTATGCTGAAATCACAGCCCTGTCAAACAAATATGCTTTCTTGCTTTCTTTTTATAAAGAAGTAAAAAAAAAAAAAAAAAAACTTTGACATAGAAGTGGCTTTGGATATAGAATTTTTGGACTTTGCAAAATTGTTTGACACAATAACCCACACATGGCTATAGGATTAAAAAAATCTGTATGTAAATGGTTAAAGAATTGTCTAAAAGACAGAGGGCCAGATTCTCGTAGATCTGCGGTGGCGTAGCGTTTCCTATTTACACTACGCCGCCGCAACATAGAGACGCAAGTGCCGTATTCTCAAAGCACTTACGCCGTCGTATCTCCTTTCAGAATCTGGCCCAGAGTAGTGATCAATGATTCATGCTATGAATAGTCTAATGTTATTAGAGGTGTACTCCAAGGTTCACTGTTGGGACCCTTACCCTTTAACATATTTATAAATCATATAGAGTTCAGGATTAAAGTAACATTTCTGTGTTTGCAGATGACACCAAGCTATGCAGTGGAATAATTAATTCCTAGAATGTCTCCTGGAGGACCTTAACTATGAGGAAAGATTAGCTGAAAAACACAGCTGGCAACAAAAGCCTCCTCCAAGTAATCCCTCCTTCCACCTCATTTCTCTGCCTAATGAATGAGGGTGTAGCACCCTCCTAGCAGAAGATACTAGATACAATTAGTTTTTAGCTCCTTCTGCAATCAAAGGAGCAATTGTTTGGGCTAGTCTGTTCTGGGGTTTCATGGGCTGTGAGTTTGAATGCATACCCCTGTCTCTAGAAGAAGTTTCTAGAGCTTATGTAGGCAGAATTCAAACAACCAGCCTGAATATTGATTAAGGCCTAGCCAATCCCTGGGAGGTGTGCCCAGAGGGTGGTTGGGAAACTGATAAGTAGTTTGGAGCAATGGGGAAAGGATTTTTTTCCCAGGGAGGAGAATTTTAAGCCTCAGGGGGCTATTGCCCCGACGCAGACCGTGGACTGTGTTGCTGTTCTGTGAGGTCTCTGCAGTGGTGGTTTGTTCTTGTGTACCTTTTTATTTGTTGGCTATTCCTGAAGAAGGGGGAGTCTCTGTTCCCCTAAAATACATTGCCTTGATTTTACTTGTTGCTATCTTTAATAAATTGTCTTTTCAAACTCACATTTACTTGATACAGGGCACTCCTTTCTATCTACTTTCCAAGAGCTGGGACCTAGAAGTGATCTGGCACTGACTACAGGACTTCACCAAGGGGATCTGGTCTAGGGAAGGACTGTCTCACTCACTGGGATGTGTCCAGAGGAAGCTGGAAGGTGGCAGCTGGGGGCATGGCCTGGACATGAGACTGTGAGGACGCATCTAGTGTGAGCTCTGGCGCCGACACTTTCGTAATTAGTTTTATCGGTAACCAGCTATTGTCCTACCCTAATGGCCAGCATGGGCAGGAAGTCGGGAAAGAACCAGACCAGGAAGACCACAATGGAGGGCTCCATCAAGCGATTTCTCGCCGCAGAGCCTGAGGATCTCGCGGAGGCGGATGGACTAGGCCGCTCGCTGCGTGGGTCAGCACTTGGCTCCGCCTCCCGCAATAGGCCTGAGGCCAGCCGTCGGTCTCCCCTGTACTCGGGTGGCTCGGAGGGTGAGGGAAGCCCAGATAGGCGATCGGGCTTTGAGGAGCTGGTGAGCGGACTCCCCACCAAATCTGACCTAGCTTCTATGCTCCTGGCCCTGAAAGAAGGCCATCAAGAAAGAACTGTCTGGGGTGCGCTCCGATCTCGGCCAGGTCCTAGAGCGCGTGGAGGAGACGGAACATCGCCTAGACAGA
Organism: Rana kukunoris; assembly: GCA_029574335.1. Lineage (NCBI taxonomy): Eukaryota > Metazoa > Chordata > Amphibia > Anura > Ranidae > Rana > Rana kukunoris. The sequence goes on along the minus strand of CM056056.1, from coordinate 135,105,611 downwards.
CACGCCACAGCGATCAGAGATCTGCAGGCTTCCACCCGAGCTCTTGCCATAGCCCACAGGATGGCTATGTACAAAATTGAAAACCAGGAGAACCGGAACCGGAGAAATAATATCCGCGTACGCGGACTGCCAGAAGCGACGGGAGATGGGGACCTCGCGGCCTCGATCCATGGTATCTTTAACAAGCTGCTGGGTAATGACTCGGACTATCCCCTGAAACTGGACCGGGTCCACCGCACCCTCCGCCCCCGTAATATGGCCTCTGAGGTCCCAAGAGACGTGATCTGCCGGGTACACTACTATGAGGAAAAAGAGCTCATCATGCGGAAGGCCAGGGAGGCTACCACGCTGGATTTTGATGGCGCCTCACTGTCGTTCTTTCCGGACCTCACCAGAGAAACCCTGGAGCGCAGGAGAGCCCTTGGACCCCTGACGGAGAAGCTCCGAGAGGCATCTATCATCTACAGGTGTGGGTTCCTTGCAGCGTTGATCGCTTCCAGAGAAGGGAGGACAGCGGTGCTTCGTTTTCCGGAGGACCTGGAGGTTTTTTGCATGGACCTGAACATAGATTCCCCGGAACTCCCTGGCTGGCAGGATGTGATCCCTTCTGTTTCTACTGTGCCTGAAGCCCCATGGCAGAAAGTTACTGGCAAGCGCCGCTCTAATACCCCGGCTTCCACACAGAGGGTTACCTAAGTTTGTGAATTGCCTGATCGGCCTGAATGCCTATTCATTCGTTGGCCCTAGTCACGCAAGTATACATCTGCCTAATATGTTACTATCCCCCCTGTTTTATTTTTTCCGAAAGGACTGGATGCCTTCTCCACGGTTGTGAGACTGGTGGCGCGTTTTTTTTTTCTTTCTTTTTTTCTCTTTATTTATTTATTTTGTATTTTTTCTGTTTGCGCACGATCACCCTAAGTTTGGTTCTGTGGATGATATGTATCAGTGGGGAGAAGGATGGTTTCATGTGCTCTGGGGCCATATACCGTATAACAGTGTTCAGAATGTTAATAGGTTTAGTATTGTTATGACTGGTTACCTTTTGTTCAAAGGATTTGTGCCGGTGTCAGGCCCCGCGGTCTACGTGCGTCGGTTATGGACGCACGTGGTCCGGTTCGGGGCACGGCCCTGCTTCTTGGTGCGGGGCGGGCGGGGACCTGGCTATCCTTCGGGTTTATCCCTTCGGGGGTGGCTTCTGGCGGGGGGCTGGATCCTGGCCCGTCCCGGGCATTGCACTGCAAGATCTTGCGTGCGGCTTGGTGTTATTGCCTATGTTGTCCTGTTCTGTTCTCTCTCTGTCTCTTTACCTTCCCTAACTTCTTTTTTCCACCTGTCTTCTTTCTTTGTGCCCCTCCCCCTCCTCCTACCAGCACAGTGGGTTATATGTTGGCTGCTCTCCTATTGTGGGTCCTATGGCTACGATTAAGCTAGTCTCTCTTAACGAGAGGGGACTTCACGCTTCCGGTAAGAGACATTTGCTTTTCAGAGAACTCAGACGCATGCAGGGAGACGCATCTGACTCATACATCCAAGGTGAAGCTCTATGCCCATCACTATCCCTTGTGGTTTTACAGCCTTTTTGACGTATCAAAAGCAAAGGGGGTGGCAATTGGGTTCCACAGGGGGTCCTCCTTTGTTCTGGAGGACTCCCTTGTGGACCCCTATGGTAGGTTCCTCTTTTTGAAGGGCAGTCTGGGTAAACTACAATGTACGTTAGCTAATGTTTATGCTCCGAATCATGGCCAAGCGAGCTTTTTGACCTCTACCTTATCCAAATTAAATGAGTTTGCGCAGGGTTGCGTTCTACTGGCGGGCGATTTTAATATCCCACTGGAGCCTTCCCTTGACACCTCACTAGGCAGATCTTGTGTCCCCCATAGACACCTCACGTACGCTCGCAAGAGATTACATGAGGCGCAGCTGATTGATGCTTGGCGCATTATGCACCCGCAGGAAAAAGATTACACATATTTCTCTCGCCTACATAACTCCCACTCCAGGATAGATTACCTCCTTATGAGCCACCGTTTTTTGAATTTGCTTACTCACTCCAAGATTGAAGTGTCCACAGTTTCTGACCACTCCCCGATTAGTATATTCCTGCGCATACCATCTCTGAAAGTAAAGTCCACCAACTGGAATCTGAATGATTCCCTTATTACAGAGGAAGTAGACAGACAAAAGGTGGAGGCAGCACTCACATGTTATTTTCGTGACAATGGCCCCTCTGTCTCAGCTCCGGGGGTCTTGTGGGAAGCGCACAAAGCGCACATATGCGGTAAACTCATGGAGCTAGGCTCTAGGAAAAAAAGGGAGAGGATTCATTTGCAACTTCAGCTGGTGTCTGAGATAGGGGTGTTGGAACGGAACCATAAGGTATCCAGTTCCCCCACTGTCTTTCAGTTTCTGACACAGAAGAGAGAGGAGTTAAGAGATCTACTTCACAAAGAGAACACTGCACGGCTGCGTCTGGTATCCCAGCAATTGTATGAATGGGGTAATAGACCCAGCCAACTGTTAGCTAGGTCCCTGAAACAAAAGAAATCGGCCTCGTACATAGCCAAAATTAAATCCCCCTCTGATACACTAATATATGAAACTAGTGGTATAGCACAGGAATTCCGCACGTTCTATCAAAAACTTTATAACGTGGATAGGCCAATTTTGGATGGGGAGGATAGACCTGCTCTCATAAGGGAATACCTGGAACAGGCCCACCTACCAAAACTACCTGCTGGTGCGTTGGAGGCTCTGGAGGGGGAACTCTCCTCCGCAGAGCTTAAAATAGCACTCAAATCTATGGCTACGGGTAAAGCACCGGGGCCAGACGGCTTGACGGTGACCTACTATCGAACGTTTGCTGATACGCTCCTCCCTCTTTTGACCTCATATGCTAACTCCATCTCAGCGGGGGGGACCTTTCGCCCGGAGACTCTACATGCCCATATCACAGTCATCCCCAAGCCAGACAGGGACCCCAGCCTATGTGGCAACTATAGGGCCGATCTCCTTACTGAATATAGACGCCAAGTTATACGCAAAAGTCATTGCATTGCGCTTGTTGCCGTTCCTGCCCCAATGGGTGTCAAGAGATCAGACAGGGTTTATCCCGGGTAGGGAGGCAAGGGACATTTCGCTGCGGACGCTGTCTTTGATTGCCTATGTGCGACGGCGCTCCCAGCCCACCCTCCTCCTATCGACAGATGCTGAGAAAGCATTTGATAGGGTGGACTGGGAGTACCTGTTGACTACATTAGAGCATTTGGGCCTGGGCCCGAATATGTTGTCTAGAATCTCGGCACTATATAACACCCCGTCAGCCCAGTTGCGAATCAATGGCACCTTGAGTGACTCTTTTTTTCTACACAATGGGACTAGACAGGGCTGTCCCCTCTCACCTATACTATTCACCCTTTCCTTAGAGCCCTTCTTAGCTACAGTTCGTGCTGACCCCAATATTCACGGGATTACAGAAGGGCATACGGTACATAAATACGCGGCATACGTGGATGATGTACTTTTCTATGTCCTACAACCCCAAGATACGTTACCCGCTCTCATGTCGGCCCTCCACAAATTTGGCTCCTTATCCAATTTTAAAATAAACCTTCCCAAATCGGAAATTCTGAATATATCCATACCCCATCAAGATGTTTCCCAATTGAAACTGGCATTCCCGTTTGCTTGGCAGCCCCGCTCCTTAAAATATTTAGGCATATACTTGACCCCTAAGTTAGATTCCCTCTTCCGTGCTAATTATATCCCTCTGCTAAACACGATTAGATCAGATCTCCAGAAGTGGACTCAGATGGCTCACTCATGGCTAGGACGCATTAGCATTGTGAAGATGAATATTTTGCCCAGACTGCTCTTTCTCTTCCAAATGATCCCATACGGAATCCCCCTAGGGTTCTTTAAAATTGTGCAATCTCTGATCCGTAGTTATGTGTGGAACCGCAAGTGCCCCAGGATCGCCTACAACTAGTTGATTAAGCCATAAAGAGAAGGGGGCCTTGCGCTTCCAGACTTCAGGAGGTATTTTTATGCCATTGTTCTGACGAGGTTGTCCGATTGGAAATACCATGCTGATACAAAACTGTGGGTACAATTGGAAAATGCTATGTCTGGGGCGGGATTGTTTCCTATGCTGTGGATACCTCCCAAGTTTCACACCATGTCCTCGGAGGTGTCCCCCCTGTCTAAGTCATCGCTTGCAATATGGGACTCCCTGTGTAAGTCTCAAAAATGGCCCTACAATTCCCCATTGATAAATATTTTGGGACATAATTATTTCCCGCCAGGGAATATTGACCGTAGTCTTGGGACCAGGACTTCCCACGACCCACTACTATTGCACCATGTGACCTCTGCTGGGGGGATCGTGCCAATGTCAGACTTGTTTTCGTCCACGTCACTTACCTTCCTGGATCAATGGAAGCACCATCAACTCTCTCAATTTGTGCGGTCCCTTCCTCAGCCACTACGGTCGATCTCGGAATTGACTTCTGTGGAATCGCTACTTGAGGGCAACCTCCCTCCGGAACGGCCTGTGTCACTTTTCTATCATGCACTATTGGCCCTGCCTCCTGCTGCCGCTCACTCGTTCCTTGATAAGTGGGAAAGGGATCTACAGAGTCAGCTACCTGAGTCACAACGAATGTCTCTGTTTCATTTGACTCATGTTTCTGCCATCTCTTCCAAAACGGCGGAGGTTAACTACGAACTGCTAATGCGTTGGCACTACACGCCGGAAATACTTCACAAGACGTTTCCTTCGATCTCTGACCGCTGCTGGAGGGGGTGTGGGGAAAGAGGTTCACATGCACATATTTGGTGGTCTTGCCCTCTGATCAAACCTTTTTGGTCCTCAGTGTTGTACTGGATTGAACAGATTCAGGGGTCAAGGGTTCTCGAGGACCCGTGGGTAGTGTTGTTTCACTGTACTAACGAACCAGCAGGATCATATTCAAGGTCAATTACTCCCCATCTTCTTAATGCGGCCAAGGCGCTTATTCCCAGGTTTTGGAAGCAGTCGAGTACCCCCCACTCTCCGCCATTGGCTGAGAGAGGTAGATCATATTTACTATATGGAAGATGCTACGCTGACATTAAGAAACAAATCGGAGCTAGCCCGGAAGATATGGTCCTGCTGGTTTGCTTTTAAGTTCTCCGCATCTTATGCTGCTATTTTGGCACGATCCCCATAATAGGGGACGTATTGGAATGTGTACCTGTGTTTGCGTGTATCCTACTGTAGCTGGTGCCTGCCCTTCCCCTCCCCCTCTCCCTCCGCCCCCCCCTCTCCTCTGTCTATTCTCTGATCTGCTCTTCACTTTCTTCCTTTTCTGTCCCTCGCTCTTCTTTCCGTTGCAGCTCTGACGCACAGGTGTGATGATGCATGGACATTCGATACAGAATTGGTGATACTGTGTGGTTAACTGTCAACTGGTATTTTGAGTGGCTATCATGTCCTCTCGGTTTGGTTGGCAGGACCAAACAGGTCGTGGTGGTATCCTGGGTATGTTGTGTGAGAAGCCTTTTGTGCCTCATTCTTATCGAACCACCATGACCTGTGGGTCCAACTGGTAGTAATACACTTTCTGTCAATACAGTCCTCAACAGATTTTGTATACAGCTGTGTTGGAATGTGCTGCAATGTATTTCCTTTCTGTATTTTTCAATAAAAACCTATTAAACAAACAAAAAAGGAAGGTGGCAGCTGCCCTGGGCACTTGTGAGTAATGACCATAAATTGATCCCTGGTGACTTTTGGGATATACTGTAATTACCAGGGGTAGCTTGGACTGAGACATCTCTTAAAGGCTCTCCGATACTGGCCATTCCCCATCCTCAGCAGTGTCTGGACTGTGAGCTTTAAGAAAAGTTCCCTCTTGTACTATGCAGTGTTTCTGAGATTGCACCGAGTACCAATAGCTGTGTAGTGGTGCAGGATAACCAGATGCCAGAGAGATTTGTCTCATGGTTCACAGCAGTGAGACCTTAAACTATCCAATATTCTTACTTGGCCCGACCCCTAGAGGCCTAATGGTGACCTCCAGAGTCAGTCCGAACTGACATCCTTCTTTGTAGTGTGGGTTACTAGGCATAGTGGGTGTAATGCAAGATGGAAGAAAACAAAAGAGATTTATTGTTTCTTAAAGGAGTTGTAAAGGAAAAAATAGTTTTTGCTGAAATGACTGTTTACAGGGTATAGAGACATAATAGTTAACTGATTCCTTTTAAAAATGATTAAAAATAGATAAAAAATCAATCATATAATGTACCTGATGTTTCTAGTTTAATTTTTGGATGCTGTTTCCTGCTTCTGTGATGTACAGAGCCACCGAGCCAATACAGGGCAGTGATGGTTTGGAAAACTAAACTGATTGGTGCTGAGGGGTTTTAGACACACAGTAATCACACCTTCTTGATTAGTGACCACAGAGAGAAAGCTCCCAGTACTGTGGTCATCAGGAAACAGACAGACAGGAAATGTGGAGATCAGTAAAGAATTACAGCAACTTGAGAGCAAAAATGAACAATGAGGACATGAAAACAGCACTGCATTAAGGTAAAGGAAGTTATTAAGATAAAAAAAAAAAAATCCTTTACAAACCCTTTAACAAGAGCTGCGGAAGAGAGGCTTAAGGCCTGAAAATCCTTAGGCAGATGCAATAGCAATTGGCAGTCTCCGAGGCAAAATAGTCAGACAGCTATATGGGTTGTGGGCCTTTATGCTGGTTGCAGCACTGTATTTGTAAAACTGCTGTCTCCTATGGCAACTGAACTCTTCAACTTGAATGTAGATGCACACACTTAACTCACAGTGTCCACGATTGCAGATCTTCACTCAAATTTCACAGGCTCTTACTGTAGATTTTCTCACTGAGCTTCCAGTCTTCTCACCAGACCATTGGATCCCCTGAGCTTTTCCACAGCTAACCCGCTGTACACTCCAAGCATCACCCACGCTACCTGGCTTGGCTCTCAGCTAAACCCGCTGAATCCTCTTCAAGTGTCACCCATGATCACCTGCTGAGTCCTGGACTTGAACGCTGAAGCTTTCCCAACTTGTTCACCATCCCCAGCCAGTGAAAAAGGCTGCTCTGGTACTGCTTCAGTCTTCACAAACCTGGCCTCTGATGACAGAAGTAGTTGTCCCTTGTTGGTGGTGTCCCCTTTACCTCTGGTTCTCACTTGCCTTTGGTAACAGTAGCGGTCGTCCCATGTGGCAACTGCTTCTCCTTTACCCCTGGCAACACTCGGTTCCCCTTCTGGCTGAACCTCTGCAACGATCAGGCTCCCCTCGGGCTGAGCTTCTACACGTGGGTAGGCCCCAGGATTCGGGCATAACCTTCAGCTGCTGCTTTACAGCCAGCCCCGAGGCCTCAGCCTGGGGCTAAAAGAACACTGATCAACTGACTAATTCCCCTTAAATAGACTATCCCAGCATGCAAAATAGCTACTCTGATTGGCTAAGAAATTATGTCTATTCACAATCTGAACTCATTGTGGTCTTGTCATTCTAATGCCAAAGACAGCAGTGCCACCTATTGATAGAAAAGAGAAATGCACCAGATTCTGTGTTAGGGCAGCAAAAAGTCAGTGGATGCAACTACCAATTAGCCAGGCTAGTAACTACCTAGCATAACTAAATGTGTTAGCAATCCTGCCTAATTCCAGGGTGCTATACTTGTTCAAGGAGTAGGCTGTCCTCTAATTATTAAATACAAACTGTTTTGGAGTATTTATGCCGTAATCCCTGGGCTATTTATTGAAGCTGGAGTGAATGGACTGTTGCTTCGGTGGCCATTAATGCATTCTCTTGTAACACAGTTGACTACATCTTACTATTTTTGTTTTGCTCTTTATTAATTGACTTATAATCTCAATCAAAAAGAAATACATCTGCAAAGTAAGATTTTTAATACATAGATTACAATACAAGAATAACTATTAGTTTGGCAAATAAGTAGGGGCAAAATTAAGACTTTTCTAAGTTTTAAGTTGTTTAATACATAGATAGACAGATAAAGTGCTGGGATTGTTTAGTTTTTGCCTTTTTTAGTGTACCCTTTTCCCTCTTTTGGTACCTCCCCATCTCCTTGTTCTTGTAGCTTTGTAATTTGTGTTTCTTACTGTTTTTTTGTCCCCTTGTAACATCATCTGTGAGCTCCTGAAGCTCTCCTTTTTACCCCACTTCCATTTGCAATAAGCAATGCATGTTAGTTGCAGTCTAATGCATTGCTTTATGCACACTACAAACCCCATAGTCCATAGTCTCTAGTTCATCTTGGGAGCAGGCAAGAGAGGGTGGCTAGGGTCCTACATACACTGGGACTATGGAGAATGAATGTTGCTGCCTTCTAACAAAAAGTTGGATCACAACAACAACAAAAAAAGGAATTTGAAGATTTGAAGGAGGCTGAGGCAATAAGACGTTACTTTCTTAAAGGGTCACTAAAGGAATTATTTTTTTTTTTTGCTGAAATGACTGTTTACAGGGTATAGAGACATAAAAGTTACCTGATTCCTTTTCAAAATGATTAAAAATAGATAAAAATCAATCATATAAGGTTAGTTTCACTTTTGAACTGGCTTCATGTTTCTGCAAAGTAGAAATAGACACACATAACAAAAACAAACAAATCCAGGGCAGTGTTTTGTTTTTATAATGAATCTGATTGGTTCTGGGAAGTTTTAGACACACAGTAATGACAGCTTAAACCATTGTGAGGAAGCTCCCACTATGGTGGTTATAAGGAAACAGACAAGCAGGAAGTGTGGAGAACAGAGCAGGATTACAGCAACTTCAAAGCAAAAACGAACAATAAGGACATGAAACCAGTACTGCAGTAAGGTAAATGAAGCTATTTAGCAAAAAAAAAAAAAATTCCTTTAGTGATCCTTTAAGTAAAGTGGAATCTAAGAAAAGCACATATATCTGTAGTGTTTACTTATCTCTCTCCAAAGCTCTGTGTCATTCCTCTCTGGTGCTTCGTTCCTCTGTTATCAGCATGAGTTCCCTCTGAAGTTTTCCCGACGCATGACATAAATTTGTGTCGGGATGGGCTCAGCTTGTCAAATAAGAACACAATTTTTTTCTGTGTGGAGGGGAGTGTGTGCATTTCCTCCAATCAGCTCTCACACATTGTTAGACCCCTTTCACACTGGAGGCGTTTTTCTTACGATTTAGTGGCAAAAATAGCGCCTGTAAAGCGCCTGAAAAAAGCCTCATCTGCAATCTTAGTGTGAAAGCCCGAGTGCTTTCACATTAAGGCACTGCGCTTGCTGGACATCCAAGATTTTATCTTTTCAGTGCTTTATGAGCGGTGAATACACCACTCCTAAAGCACCTCGGCATGCACTTTTAACCCTTTATTTGGCCGCTAGTGGAGGTTCAATGCGCCCCGCTAGCACCCAAAAAGTGCAGCAAAAACAACGGTAAGGGCTCTTTCACATGGCAGACCGTTCAGATCCGCCTGCCAGTTTTTTAGGCGGACTTGAACAGGCGCTCCGTGCTCCTCTATGGAGCCACGGATGTCAGCGGTGACATGCCCACTGACATCCGACCCACTCCGATCCGCCAAAGTGTGACGGAGGAAAACCCTATTTTCCATCCGTCTGGCGGATCGGATCCAGTGACAATGGACTCTACAGTCCATTGTCATCCAATCCCCCATAGGGGAGAGCGGCGCTCTGACAGGTCGGTTCCTGCACAGTGTGCAGAGACAGACCTGTCATCTGCCGGCTCAGCGGCAATCACCACTGAGCAAAGCGGAGCCCGAAAATGGTCCGCCCTGTGTGAAAGAGCCCTTAAGCGCTGCTAAAACTAGCGTCGCTTTACCGCCTACTGCCTGGGCGATAGCAGTATGAAAGGGCTCTTAATGCAGCATCTCCGCCCCCTCCTCTGTGCTCCTAACATAGGAAGAAAGATGTTAACACTTTTCCGCCCTTTTGAAGGGTCGTAGCAAAGAGAAGACTTCAGATAAACAAGTAAAACCTATCTAGGAGAATTTGTTTAATCTCTGTGTATCATCTGAGGCTGTTCAGTTCACTGGGTATGTGTGAGGGCTTACAATCACTTTAAGAATACATACTTGAATAGATTTTAAGTATCACTTTAACCACTTGTCATCTGCCCGCCGTCAATTGACGGCGGGCAGACGACTCCATTGTTCTGACATCACGTCATATGACGTGATGTCCCTTTAAAGCCGCGGGCGGGCGCGCGCGCGCGCGTCGCCGGCGGCGCGCGCGCGCGCACCCGCCGCTCCGCGGGGATCCCGTGCGAGTGCCCGGCGGCAACGATCGCCGCCGGGCACACGCGATTGCTCTGTAAGTGAGCTGGGACGTGCAGCTCTGTATGTAAACACGGAGCTGCACGTCCCTGTCAGGGAGAGAGGTGACAGATTGTGTTCCTTGTACATAGGGACACAATCGGTCACCTCCCCCAGTCACCCCCCCCTCCCCCTACAGTTAGAACACTCATAGGACACACATTTAACCCCTTCCCCGCCCCCTAGTGGTTAACCCCTTCACTGCCAGTCACATTTATACAGTAATCAATGCATATTTATAGCATTTTTCACTGTATAAATGTAAATGGTCCCAAAAATGTCAGAAAAGTGTCCGAAATGTCCGCCATAACGTCGCAGTCCCAATAAAAAAATCGCAGATCGCCGCCATTAATAGTAAAAAAAAAAAAAAAAAAAATGCCATAAACTATCCCCTATTTTGTAAACGCTATAAATTTTGCGCAAACCAATCGATAAACGCTTATTGCATTTTTTTTTTACCAAAAATATGTAGAAGAATACGTATCGGCCTAAACTGAGGGAAAAAAAAAAATTTTTATATATTTTTTGGGGTTATTTATTATAGCAAAAAGGAAAAAATATTGCATTTTTTTAAAAATTGACGCTCTATTTTTGTTTATAGCGCAAAAAATAAAAACCGCAGAGGTGATCAAATACCACCAAAAGAAAGCTCTATTTGTGGGAAAAAAAGGACGCCAATTTTGTTTGGGAGCCACGTCGCACAACCGCGCAATTGTCAGTTAAAGCGACGCAGTGCGGGAAGCTTATATTTTGTCTGGGCAGGAAGGGGGTCTAGGTGCACAGTAGGTAAGTGGTTAAAGATTATTTTTGCCATTACACTTATATTTCCTGATTGAAGTGAGAATCCTCTCTCCCTGTCTTTGTGGAGAGCTGCTAATCACAAGGCAATTTGGCTCAAGTAATGATTTTGCCTGTATTTTGATAACATATGAAAATCTGTGTCCAGTGCCTATTTACCACTACCTCTTGGAGGATGTAAAATGTGTCTTAGGCCGGATTCACACTTGTACGTTGCGTTTTTAAACTCCGTTGTCTTTGTGAAGTCCTCAATCAGCTGTTCAGCGGATCCACTGCGTTTTAGCTGTGGATTAGTTGCGAATTTGGAGACCTGGGAGAGGGGAGGGGGAAGTGTATTGAGGAGAATGAGGAGAAGTGTAGGTGTATTGAGGAGAATGAGAGAAATCCTGTTGAGAAATGTACACATGTGCGAATCAGATGCGTGCCCATAGAAGATAATGGGCCTAAATTCGCACCTGAGCCACACCGCAATGCCTAAACAACACGCACACGTTTTTTTCGGCAATGCGCAGTGCGAATGCATTGCACATATGTGAACTAGCTTCATTGAAATCAATGTATTTTATAATTTTATGCGAATTGGATGTGATTTAAGCCGAATCCAAATTCGCATATGTGTGAACTCGGCCTTAAACAGGGACACCAAAGCATTTGTAATTTCTTTCCCTTCTCTACTTCATCCAAAGTTATATTTTTTTAAAGTGACCCTGTCATTTAAAAAAAAAAAAGCTTGAAAGGTCCCCACAAAAGAATGTCGAAGAGATTGGTGAAGGCTTACTTCAGGCGAAAGGAGGAGACATAGGAGCCACAAGCCACCACAGAGGTGAGTAGGTGAGTACACTTACTTTTTTCTTGCAGGGACCCCTTGGCAACGTTTTTTCTTAAACATGATATAGTCAACATGTCAGAATATTTAAAAGATTTATTTTGCCATGACAGTAATAAATACTGTGGAAAAATTAACAGCCAGCAAATTAAAACATGCTAAAATCAACATAGACGTAGCCTTACACAAAAGCATTATTCATTGTTAGGTGATATAAAAAGAGAAGACTAAAAAGACAGCTGTGTTGTCAATGTTCTGTAATACTTTGATTTAATTCATCAGCAGTTCTTTAATGCCATCGCTCATTCCTTTTAAGTTAAAATTGTTTTAAAGAATTGCTCAAAAGGAGGGAAAAATGTGATAGACAAAAGGTATGATATAGATCAGCTCCATTACCACTTGATAAAACTCGCAGTTAAACCCTGTGCTTGCTTTATTATTAGTGTTGACAGGTATCATAACACAATGCTGGATGTTCGTTATCAAAGTCACATAGCCGCTACCAAATGCAGTATGTTTTATTTGCCTAATCTTTGTCTTTCTTTTATTTATTATACTGAGCCCAAAGCGCTGATTCCTAAGGGCATAGTGTCAGGTGGCTGCTGTCCCTCACTATGACAATGGCAGGTCATTGCAAGGGACAGTGATGTTCTCTCAGTGTGACATAGAAAGGGATCCTTTTGCAGCGGGCCTGTCTGTCAGGCCTTTCTCAAGTCATAACAAATCACCAGCACTCCGCTCAGCCAGAACACGGCCATGATAAATGGCTTGCAGTCCTTTGAAGTGCCTTGGCAGTTGAGATGGGCCCAGGGTGCTGACAGAAAAATATACACAACAGCCTATCCAATAATGAGAACATTAAACATTCCTGCAGTGTGACAGGCAGTCTGAGAGGAGCAACCCTGCATCAATCAGTTCACAACATATAACCTTCACAATTAGCTCCGCTGTACAGCCCAGCTTTTTTTTTTTTGTGCATTCAACACACTTTTTACACTCAGCAGAAATTTAAATACTTTTCCTTCTGCTTACTAAGTATGCATTTCTAAGCTCAATTGCTTTGGCCTTATTTACTAAGCAGTTACTTTCCTAAGTCAGACCAATACTAGTTGAATTGTGATTGGTTGTTGCGGGTTGCTGCAATTAAGAATAGATATTTAAGGCCACCAGGAATTTTTTATTTGTAACTCTTTAACCACTTAAGACCCGGACCATTATGCAGGTAAAGGGCCTGGCCCCTTTTTGCAATTCGGCACTGCGTCGCTTTAACTGAAAATTGCGCGTTTGTGCGACGTGGCTTTCAAACAAAATTGGTGTCCTCTTTTTCCCACAAATAGAGCTTTCTTTTGGTGGTATTTGATCACCTCTGTGGGTTTTATTTTTTGCGCTATAAACAAAAATAGAGCAACAATTTGGAAAAAAAAACAATATTTTTCACTTTTTCCAATAATAAATATCCCCAAAAAATACATAAAATTTTTTTTTTTTTCCTCAGTTTAGGCCGATACGTATTCTTCTACATATTTTTGGTAAAAAAAATCGCAATAAGCGTTTATTGATTGGTTTGCGCAAAAGTTATAGCATTTACAAAATACGGGATAGTTTTATGGCATTTTTATTAATCATTTTTTTTTTACTAGTAATGGCAGACACATCGGACACTTTTGACACATTTTTGGGACCATTCTCATTTTCACAGCGAAAAGTGCTAAAAAAAATGCACTGAATACTGTGAAAATGACAGGAAAAGCGCCTCTGAGTATTCTGTATTTAATATTTGTGATAAAAAGTATCCAGCACTTACATCATAATCAACAATGGAAGCTGGTGTAGACGATCAGTGACGATCAGTGGAGCCAGGATCGAGAGATGTTACCATCTGAACCAGATTTCTGCAGCCGCTCGGAGCCGGGGGGAGCCGACTGTATCCGTGGTGATAGAATGCAGTTGGGCTGGAATCTCGTATGCTGGCGTGTAAAGTCAGCTGGACGGGGGCCGAGGTAGACCACGGCGCATTTCAGAGTGTGCGCGAGTCAGGGAGGAGACCTGCACGCTCTTTTTTCAAGTGTGACAATACATATAGGGCCAGATTCTCAGCGGCGCTACGCCTGCGTAAATGTATATGCGCGGCGTAATAGTAAATGTGCGCCTGCGTATCGATGCGCGGTAAACACAGAACCACATACGCGCGATTTTTTTTTCCGTCTGGGCGGCGAAAATGCATTAAGCTAGCGCGGCGTAGGCGCATAGTTACGCATCAAAAATATTCAGTTCCCATTGAATTAGCATGCAAATATGCAAATGAGGGAGATGCGCGTATTCCCGAAAGTACGCGCGTCCGGCGTTGGCTACTCGTGGTGCGCGTAACTCGAAAGCCTTGAGTAAACATACCCCTCATAAAAGCACGGGTAACTTTGCTCAAGGCCGTGTGCAAGTCAGCTGGAGAGCAACTACAGCAGCACCGTAACGGACTAGCTGAGCAATCACACTTACTGGACAAGACATTCATATGCCAATGATGCCAGGGCCAGCCATGGTCTTATCAATACTAAGGTATGCAGAGGAAGAGGAGCATAGAAGGAGGAGGAGGAGGACGGGGGCACGTGAGAGGATCTACCGAGCGCGCATGAGCCTCTTTGGCATGGGTGATGAGGAGGTGTATCGCATCTTCAGATTCAGCCCTGCTGCCATCCTGGAAATAACCACAGCCCTGCAGGATGACATCACCAGCCAGACATACCGCTCACGTGCACTGCAGCCACTGGTGAAGGTCCTGGCAACACTCCATTTCCTGGCCAGTGGATCATTCCAGCGTACAAGTGGAGTGGTGGCTGGGATGTCACAAACCAGCATAAGCAGATGTGTGCACCAGGTTGTCCCCGCAATCCTCAGACGCATGTCCAACCAGTTCATCAGACCCACCACTGTGCACCTGCGGCAGAAGGCAATGACAGATTTCTACAGAATTGACGGATTCCCACGCACCATCGGGGCCATTGATTGCACACATGTGGCACTCCAGCCCCCCAGTGCCACAGAGCACATATACCGCAATCGGAAGCATTGGCATTCCATCAACGTACAGGTGATAGCCGATGCCAAATACCTCATATGGCACGTCCGTGCCAAAGACCCTGGGTCCAGCCATGACAGCTACATCTACCGTCAAAGCAACATCCCCGAAGATTTTGAGCAGGACATGTATGGGGACAGCTGGCTGGTTGGTGAGTGACATGGGTGGCAGCCATGACTATCCCCTCCCATGATGCACAACAGAAGTGGCACATGCATGACTACCATCCTCCTGTGTTTTCCCTTACAGGTGACTCTGCATATACACTGGGACCCCATCTCATGACTCCTTTCCGGAACCCCCAAACCAGAGGAGAGAGAAGATACAATGAAGCACACATCAAAACCCGTGCAGTGGTGGAGCGCACATTTGGCCTCCTGAAGTCCCGTTTCCGCTGCCTGGATAAGTCTGGGGGGGCCCTATTGTATTCCCCCAACTTTGTCGGTCAGATCATTGGTGCATGTTGTATTCTGCACAACTTTGCCATGCGAAAGGGCCTGCATATTGCCCTACGTGATGACCTGACCCCCCAACCACACAGCCCCCCCCCGCCAGAGGAGACCCCGTCAGCTGATGGAAGAGCAGTCAGGAGTGTCCTCGTGTTACGAATCTTTGACCTTTAAACACACACATACAGCATGGCACACAGACAATGCACGCGTGTACACCACTGATGTCCCTAGATCACACACACCACATGCACATCGCATTGGATTAGCCCAAGTCCAGCATGTAGGACTTGGGAGCAGCAACGCCACGTCAAGGCCCCAATGATGTTGCTGTCCATTCATACACCTTTCACACATCATTCATACAGCCGTGGGGTTAACTTCACCACCACGGCCGAGGGTGACACCCCTTACTTTCAGGAGTGCCACCCTCTCACATTCACACACCATTCACACTGCACCGTGTGCAGTATCCAAAAATATATAAAAAAAGCTCTTATCCAGAGCATAACAAAAAATAAATAAGCTCTTATCTAGAGCATAACAAAAAATAAATAAGCTCTTATCTAGAGCATAACAAAAAATAAATAAGCTCTTATCCAGAGCATAATACTAAAGAAAACTCAAATTAATGGGCCTGGCGGGGGCTCTGCCTGGTGCCACGGGTCCTGCCCCTCACTTGCCTGGGGGCAGCCCTAGATGGGGGGGGGGGAGCAGGTTGAGGAGGAACATCCCCACGTCCCTCCCTGGCTGCCTGCATGCCCTCCAGGGCAACCGCTATGCGGGTCTGCACAGCAGTCTGCGCCTCGATAGCAAGGCGCAGGGCCTGAACCTCCCCCACAAGTTCTGAGGTGTTTTCCTGCAGCTCCCCCAAGCTGGTCAGCGTTGCTGCGCTGTTAACAGCAACATCCTGGATGGCATCTGTTATATTGTCCGAGGATGCCAGGCTGTCGGCCAGGCGCCTCATCTCCTCCACGACCTCGGCCAGGTGTTTATTTTGCTGGTCCTGCTGTCTGACCAGCTGTTCCGGCAGGACCTGGGATACACCCCTGGTCTTTGACGTTGCCTTGCGGGGAGTGGCAGGGGACCGGGCATAAGGGGAGGATGTTGAGGGGCCGGAGATGAGGGGGGGGGAAGAGAGGGACTGGAGAGGTTGGAGGGGGACACTGAGGGGTTTGCTACAGGTAGAGGAATAGCCTGGGCTGGTCCGGCCAACCCACCATCCTCCTCCACAACAAAATAGAGGGCCTGGTCCTGGACTACCACACCCTCCTCAACCACCTCCTCCGTTGAGGTGTGCCCACTTCCCTCCAAGTCCTGTTCCAGGGGGGCAGCCAGAGGGACTGTATCTTCAGGGGATGGATCCTGAGGGGCCCTGGCATCAACAGATGGCCCCGCTCCCTCCTGCACATCTGTGGATGACACAAAAGATGCCCATGTTGGTGGAGCCACACACTTGGCACATGTTCCCTTCCACCCCCATACATGTACACAACAGATAGAATAGAAAACACACTTACCTGTCCTCACGGCTGGCTTCTGGGACTCATAGCCCCCAACTCCCTCTACCTGCTCCGTCTGCAGGCAGCGGGCAACCACCTTCTCCTCCTCAGTCAGGCGGACAGGGCAGGGTGGGCCCCCTCCAGTGCCCCTGGCATGCCGAGCTATGGCAGCCAGCTTGCCCTTCACATGACGCCGCAGGTCATTCATTTTCTTTTGAATGTCCTGCGGTGTCCGGACCTCATGAGAGAGGGCATTGACCTGGCACGCCACCCTCATTAATATCTGATCCCTCCGGGACTTGCTGGTCCGGGCACTGTCAGCACCATGGAGCCGCGAGTCATACTTCTCCATGGCCCGTATGACAATGGCCCTCTCCTCTGGGGAGAAATTCTTCTTCCTCCTCTCCTTAACAGCAGTTGCCATCTTGTCCAGCACAAACTTTCGCCGTCACTCTCTAAAAAATGGGAGACGTTTGCGCTGCACGGGCGCATGTGTGGGCGCATTATATACCCTGCGCCGGCGCATCGTAGGGAGGCTTTGCGCATGCGCAGAAGGCATCCACGTCACGGCGCGGGTCAACCACGTCATGGCGCGGGTCATCCATGTCACGGCGCATGCTCCGTTCGTCCCGGCCTGCATTTGCATGGGGTCACGCTTCATTATAATGCAACACGCCCACTTCCCTCCTACTTTGGAGTTGCGCCGGATTACGCCCATGATTTTACGCGACGCAGGCGCATCTTGGAGCGCATTTACTTAGGGAATACGGTACTTGCCACTCCGTGTTACGTCGGCGTAGTGCATCTGAGATGCGCAACGCCTGCATAATTAGCCGCGCATCTACGAGAATCTGGCCCAGAGTCTTTAATCGAAACACAAAGTCTTGTGAGAGATCCAATACTTTAGTAGCGCTCCTGTCAATCATTTAAAATGTAACTGGCGTTCATATGTAGATTAAATGAGATACAAAAAAGTGTGACATTTGATGATGAAAAAGTTCTGTTGGTGGGTGAAGATCCTAGTTGGTATTTAGTGAGTGTGCACCATACACCAAAAGTCCCACTCCCCTAGGGGTTTAAACTCACCATCAAGTAGTTAATCACATGCCTTGGATTATCAAAGATATCATCAAATTGACAAGGTAAACTTGAACAACACATCACTCCATCGGTTGTCGACCATGTACCATGGAAGGGAGTGTTTTTACATTAAAAAACGATAACTAAAAATAAGATATTCAAATCAATATTGGTATAAATAAAAATTTGACCCTGTCTAGTTGATGGAGATATACTGGGTCAAGCTGGACTGGGAAGGTCCGAATCCCACAATCTCAATTTTTATTACACCTTTTTCTTTTGTCTTCGGATCTGATTTAATGATATTCCACACCATATATACACCAATCTTTTGTTATTATGTTCTTGCTGGAGGTGGAGATTTTACATGTAGATGAAAATGTACAGACAGACTGCACAATCAGTTTGAAAATACTGGAAAAAGACCTGAATAAATCCTAAAATTAATGTCAGTTTATCCTTTTTTTTTTTGAGTTAGAGCTGAAAGTAAAATGTTTGTACTTACCGTAATTTTTTTATTGGAGTCTTTTGAGGCACACAGGAATTTAGCAATTATTGGACATTCTGCCATAATATAATATTTTAATTATACTGCCGCCCTAATGAGGTAGGGATACCCTCAAACAAAAAACATTATGCCTGCCCCATATAACTCTGACTCCAACCATCATGTTTCAGTTTTTTTGAGGAAGCAGTACATAAGGCCAATAACTCAAAAGGGGGATATGTGTCCCTTAATATGTTTCAAGAAAAAGATTTTACAGTAAGTACAAAAATCTTATTTTCTTTATCACCCATACAGAAATGTAGTAATTACTGGACATTCGGGAAGCCCAAAAGCAGTGTAAATGAGGGGTGGGCATCCTAGCAAATGTTGGGTGGGCATCCTAGACAAAACCTAGTCAGGCAAATATGGAAATTGACATTACCCAGGGGGAAGGCAAAACCCAAGACAGGTAAATACTGGTACATGAAGCATGATGGGCCTTAATTAGCAATCTGGAAGACAAAGACTTATTCACGATAAGGAAAATAGGTGGAATAAGAAACTACCTGCTCAGGGTAAGAAAACTTGGATCGGCAGATAATGTGTTCCACAACAAGTAAAGCTACTAGGGTAAACAACTAAGCCTAGAATACCTAATCCATTATTTCAAAGAAGGAAGCTAGGATTGACAAGGTATGTCCTGAAATAAGACCAAGCCGATTACAGCGAGAGAAAAGTTAAATCATTGACTTCAAGGAGGGAGAGGTTCATAATTGTAGGGTGATAGACAGGTAATCTCTTAAGAGACCTCAGTGGTTAATGCAAGCCTTAAGTTAGGGGGGGGGGAAGGGTAGTAAACCTGAAATCTTAGAGAAATGAGAAGGTGATATACAACCAGAAGGAGTGGGCTCCCTCCAGGCAAGCCTGCCCTTAATTTATCCACTTCTTTATACAGTATGCTCAAATTTGGAGACATTCAAAAATATAAAATCAGGACTGCAGAATATGGAGTAGCCTTGGCGTAGGCACTGTGTCTTCCACATACTGTATATTTGTAAATGTGTGCAACTAAGACCTCTATTTTATTTTGGGGGGGGGGGGGTTGCAGGCTAGCTGGTAAGTGTGCTGTGATTTTTTTTCCCTGGGTGTACTGTACAACTATATATTATAAGGGGTATGCAGTGATGATGACATAATGTGGCACAAGTGCCATCCAAGGATATAGGGACAAGATGCATAAGAAACAGGGAACAGCCCAGTGGGAGTGGTCTCCCCGCTGGGCATGCTGGGGAGGGACACTTAAGGGATCATGCTGGCCCGAGGCTGCATTTCGGCCTGGTAGGCCCAGTTACACTGACTGGGGCCTACGCCATGGAGGTGATCCTGTGCTGTCTGTCCTGCCGGAGGAAGCCACTCAATGGAAAAAGCCAGGGGAGGACCTGTCCTGAAAAGGACCGAGCAGAAGGCTGGTAATTTGGGCCTTGGCTTAAAGGCCCTAGAACTGTAAGGCTGGATCTCCGGATATCAAGTGTTGTGGGAGAGGATTCCGGAGTCCCTCATCTGAACTTGCAACCAGTCTGTGGCAGAGACTGAGATTATTCTTGTCCGTACATCATCCCGGCTG
Organism: Rana kukunoris; assembly: GCA_029574335.1. Taxonomy (NCBI): domain Eukaryota; kingdom Metazoa; phylum Chordata; class Amphibia; order Anura; family Ranidae; genus Rana; species Rana kukunoris. The sequence continues at coordinate 135,085,429 of CM056056.1, read as the reverse complement.
CTAGGCCAGGTGAGAGGGGCCTATCCGGGTGAGCAATACCCACTTAAGAGAAAGTGGCGAGTGAGTAACTTTGAAGTTTAGCAATTCTCCAGTGATCTGTTTTGTGCACCTGAACCTTCCCCTGATCCCTCACCCCTCTATCTCTACAAGTTTTTTGAGAATAAAAGGGAAAGAAAAGGATCTATAACTTGTGAACTTTTTGCTGACTTTCAACCCCTAGACGACAAGGAATGAGGTAACGTGCAAGTCCCAAAACTAACCAGCAGCTCCTACGGGGTTAGTGCTACAGACACAAATGGTAGAGAGGAATGAATGTAAGGGAGACTTCCTTCAAAGATTACAGTTTAAATGCAAAAAAAGATCTTCTGACCATCCAGAGAAACACATGACTTATTTTCAGTGAATACCTGCTCATTCTTCAAGGTGGAGGTGGAAATTAGGAAGCCAATATTTTGAGAAATAATAAACAGGTCGAGAAAGAGATACCTAACACTATTCAATGTAAGAAATAAATCACCCAGTTAGATACTTGGAAACTTCACAATGGTTTCAGAAGTGAAGATCTAGCACATTCCAGGTGAGATCCAGCAGAGGTCACATTAACTGACAGACCAATAGAGCGATCCCCAGCCAACTGAGGAAACTGTCCATTCTTTAAAAATAGATTCATGGAGCAGGCAAGCAAATATATCTATTAGGAGAATCCTCACAAGAAGTGAGAGGGGTAATTCTCACCATGGCCAAAATCTGGCAATGGAAAGTCTTTTTGTTCCAAAGGATCAGCTTAGTGCCTGTCCAAATTCCATATTCCCTAACAGCAGAGGAAGATGAACAACGTTAAATGGAAAGCCCTAACAAAAATTAATCCTCAACAGGTTAGGGAGCAAAGGTCTACAATAATTGTAAAAGATAGGACCCGAGCCTTACCGTGAAATGAAGGCAACTAGGACACTGACACTCTTTATTGAAGGTCTCCTGAGCGTCCCACAAAAAGAATGCCAGTAAAAAAGCATTAAGATGAGCATAAGTGTCATTGCTGTTTACAAGTAGAAATAGGAACTGATCCCTGATAATTATGCAGGTCAAGAAATCCTTCAGGATAGGGTGGTAAAGAGCCATCATCATTTGTGATGGAAAGGAGAGCCAAATCCAGTGGAATGGAATTACCAATCGTATGCTGCTACTAGAATAGGAATAAGAGATACCAGGATGAGATACAGGACTTCTAACTTTGATATATGTGGCCTAAGTGGATGGTAAACTGGTTCCTCTTTCTAATCCCAAAATCTACTGTGTTTCAACCAACATACAGCCCGGACGCCCAAGGCATAGAGAATAACAGTGTCAAGGGAAGAACTGAAAAAACTCTTAACCATAAAGGCAGTGGAGTATTTATGTTTTGTGCTGCCCTAGGCCTGACAAAACACATGCAACACCTAATTTATATATGATCCACCCCTTCCTGTCAAGGTCACACCCCTTCCTGTTTAAGACCTGCCCTGAAATTTTCCAGTGGGGACACTAGTTCTGAGGGCCACACCCCAAAGCTATATAAGAACTGTCAGACATGGGAGCTGCCAGAATGGCAAAGCAATTGTCGGGGAGGAGCGTTTTTTTATTGGTTCGGCGGTGGAAGACATTGTGATTGACGTAGGATCTACAACAGGGGACAATAATTATTTTTAATAAAGGACTGCCTTATGTTTTTTGTTACACTCCACAGATTTTTTGGGTGTGAATGGGTATGGGTACTAAGCACACATTTCTGCAAAATGTATGGAGGACTAGGGTTGATATAACCATGCCAGTGGTGCAGCAGAAAACCTGTAGCACAGTGATGGAGGTATGTGGTCCAGGCAGTGAGCAAAGGAAGGATTGGGGCAGGAACAAATAAATCCATCTGTTTATTTTTCTCATCAGCAATAAACAGAAATAAAATTAAGATCCCTAATATGTACAACTGACACAAGCAAAGGATTGCAGGAGAGTCCTACTACCTACCTGCCAGGTATAGATGACCATGTCAGTGTCCCTTGTGTCTGCGCCATCCCTTAAATACCGGCAGCAGTGCGACCACTTTATGTGGGCGCCAGACCGATTTGTCTTGCGGCTAGTCCACCTCATAAGACTGGCACTAAACTAAAAGTGGGGACTCTTTTTCATGCTGCCCCCCTTTAAAGTGCTGCCCTAGGCCCGGGCCTTGTTGGCCTAGGCCAAGATACAGCATTGCATAAAGGGCAAAAAAATTAAATGCTCCCTAATTCTATCTACAAAGTACCAGGCACCAAAGCAAAGCAACCCACATAGCATAACAGACATTATTCCAATGCAAGACACAAGCTTAGATGCTTGCAGGAAACCTTTTCAGATAAACCACTGGACTCCTGACATTTGTCCCAAAAGCTCCAGGACACAAGGGGTTGTCTATGAGATGGAGGGTGACGCGTCATATTCGGCTCCCCATCACACAATGCTACGGAAGTGCCGTAGCGGACAACTGCGCATGCGCGATGCATTCCAAACGCAATTGTGATGCGTTCCAATGGATTAACGACAGTGCACACCAGCGAAGCCGTCATTCTTGGTGACGTGGACTTAGAGGTAAGTGGCCGGTCGGCCTCACGTCCTCGCTTCGATCGGACGGCTCGCTGCACTTGCTCGGCCTCCTGGCTCTTTTTAACATCCTCCAATCCACGGGGATTTTAAGGAAAGAGCCTGGATGCCAAACGAGGTTTTCGCTGGTCTGCACTTGTAAATTCGAGTCATTTGCTCTAATACAACCTCTTTAAGACTTTGAGAAACCTGAATCAGAGCTGGTAGTATGGGCCTTAGGGACACCCTTAAAGGTGGAGGGCAAGTAGAGTCTTATGTGATGAGGGCAAAAGGCTCAGTAAAGGAAGTTACCTAAAATGTGTAATTAAGTCATGCAGTTGACTGTAAAATGAGTGGACACAGTGGGGCACATTCAGGTCTATAGTTTAATATACGGTATATTGCTTTGTTTAAAATGTTTTGCCTTTGCAACTGGTGACACATTTCAGAACAAAGTCAGTTTAGTGAGAATTAAGTGAGCTGGTCCGTGGAAAGAGTTACATTTAAAGTGGATAAAATATAAAAAGTCATCTTTAAAAAATGGTAGAATGCATTTGATGAGAAAGAAAACAATATCTATCTGTCAGTATAAAGCATTCTATGTAGGTTTTATGAATGGTTTATGCTGTTTAAGATCTTTCATCACTTGCCTAATATAATTGAATTTTTTTTAACAGGCAAGCAATAGCCATGAATGGTCCTTTAGCCTTTGTGTTATTTTAATAGTGTGCAGAAAAGCAAATACACATTAAGATTCCCTTAAGAAGCACAAAGAGACAGAGGCTGTCATGTCTGCCTTTCGTCAACCAGCTTCATTCTGGCCATACACAAGCAGATATTTGACAATAAATCCAAGAACTTCCCACTCTCCAGACATTTGGAGCAGTGCCCATAGCATCTGCAATTACTTTTTTTCTGGCTCGGATTTCTCTTTTTTTTCATAGTGTATGAGCGTTCCAATTCCTCTGATCTAAATGAGTATGGGCTCACAAAATTTCCAGCATGAGGACCAATATATGTGACCACCTTTCCTTTTCATTTTCACCACTCTGAAGTACTCATTTCAGAAGGTTGACTTTAAAAAGCTAAAACACCAGTATAATGAAACCTGTCTTCAAAAAGTGACAATTATTTTCAGCTAAACCTAAAAATGACAGAAACATACCTAAAAGTAAAATTACTTATTTAACCACTTCAATACAGGGCTTTTATACACACCTCCATACCGGGCCTATTCTGGCACTTCTCTCCTACATGTACAAATTATAATTTTTTTGCTAGAAAATTATGCAGTACCCCCAAACATTATATATGTTTTTTTAGCAGACACCCTAGAGAATAAAACGACGGTCATTCCAATGTTTTATCTTGTACGGTATTTGCGCAATCATTTTTCAAACGCTTTTTTTGGGGAAAAAAATTGTTTCATGAATTAAAAAAATAACAAAACAGTAAAGTTAGCCCAATTTTTTTGTAAAATATGAAAGATTTGGTTACACCGAGTAAATAGATACCTAACATGTCACGCTTTAAAATTGCGCACACTCATGGAATGGCGCCAAACTTCGGTACTTAAAAATCTCCATAGGCAAGGCTTTGAAATGTTTTACAGGTTACCAGTTTAGATTTACAGAGGACATCTAGTGCTAGAATTGTTGCTGCCACTCTAACGCACGCGGCGATACCTCACATATGTGGTTTAAACGGCGTTTACATATGTCGGCGGGACTTGCGTGTGCGTTCGCTTCTGCGCGTGAGCTACCGGGGGCAGGGGCATTTTAATTTTTTATTATTATTTATTTATTTTACATATTTTTTTTTTTTAAATGTATTACTTTTATTCCTATTACAAGGAATGTAAACATTCCTTGTAATAGGAATGTGTGTGACAGGTCCTCTTTATGGAGAGATGCGGGGTCAATAAGACCCCACATCTCTCCTCCAGGCTGGAAACCATGAGATCGGTGAAAAAAATTCACTGATCTCATGAATACTGTGGCTTACAGCAGCAATCGCGGCTTTGTTTACTTACGGGACCCGGGCGTGACGTCATCACATTGTGCCCGGGTCCTCCGACGGCCATCTGGTCACCAGTCATCTTTATACTTCCTGCAAGCGCCGGACGATTCATTCTCCGGGCCCCCGATGGCACGGGAGAGCCTGGAGAAGCAGCGGATGGCGGCGGGAGGGGGGGGGGATGTTTCCTCCCGCCGCCTGTAAGAACGATCAAGTGGCGGAATCGCCGCTATGATCATTCTTATGTTATGCAGAATCGTCGGCACAAGAGATAGATATCTGGATTATGCCTCTCGCTGCAGGCATCATTTAGATATCACCCTTCAAAGTCCAGGACGTCATATGACGTCCACTCTGAATGGGAGAGACACTTTGTGGATGTCATATGATGGTGGCTGGTATTGAAGGGGTTAAAGGGGTTGTAAAGGATTTTTTTTTTCATAATAAGTATCCTTTACCTGCAGACATTCCTCTTTTCACTTCCTCTTTGTTTGTTGCTCTATTTCTTCTCTGTTCTGTTCACTTCCTGCTTGTCTGATTGTTACTCACCACCATGAAGGGAGACTTTACTGCGGTGGTCAGTGACCTGCTCGCCCCCCTCCTGGGAACTACATCTGTGCGGCAGGATGCTCTCTACGTGTTAGAGACTTCAAGGAGGTGTGAATTACTGGGCGTGCCGCAATGCATACTGGGAAATGTAGTTCTTACATGAACGAGCGCCGCAAACCAGGAAGTTAATGAGAGAACAGAAACTAGAACGCCGGAGGTATTTACTAGTTTTTTAACAGAATCATTACAGAATAGTCTGTCTGTCTACCTTGCAGACATTCATTTTAGGCAAAACATTTTTTTCCTTTACAACTCCTTTAAAGGTTTGTGATTTGAGCCTTTTGCATTGTGCAGATGTCCCATTTGCTTTACAAAAGTAAAGAGTAGAGAAATTCCCCCTAAAAACAGAGGGCCAGATTCAGAGAGCCATTACGCCTGTCTAACTGGTGTTAGACTGGAGTACTTTCAAATTACGTGCGCCGTATCACTAGTTTGAATCCTCAAACCATGATACGGCAGCGTTGGGCTTCGATCTGACAGGCTTACGTCTTCGTACGCCTTCGGATCTACGCTGCAATCTTTTTGCGGCCGCTGGGTGGAGTTCGCGTCGTTTTCAGCGCCGGGGTATGCAAATGAGCTTTTTCCGGCGATCCACGAAGTTACGAGCGTCGTTCGCAATCGCGTACGTCATTTTTTCGCTACGTAAAGTTAAACCAGCTATTAGCTGGTCTAACGTTACGCGGCCCATGTTAAGTATGGCCATCGTTCCCGCGTCGACTTTCAATTTATTTATTTTTTTGCGTAAGTCGTCCGGGAATAGGAATGTCCGTAAACGACGCTACTCAAAAAAAAATGACGTAACTTTCGCGCAATGCACGGCAGGAAATTTCTGAACGGAGCATGCGCAGTTCGATTTAAATGCCTCACGCCCCCTAATCGCGTAGTTTGATTCCGCCGGGAGAAATACACTACGCCGCCGTACCTTATGGGCCAAAATCTCTCTGAATTCCTCCTAGAGCCAGGTAAAGTACGGCGGCGTAGAGTATCTCTGATACTCTGCGGCAATCTAATTCTTTCTGAATCTGGCTCAGAATGTTTACTTAGCTTAGTGATTTAATTTCCCTTACATGTGATTGGACATTTAACCTGAACACAGCTTTACCATATTCAGTAAGCTTGGTAATCATCTACTTTGCAAAGTAAATATTTTCTACCACCCTCATGATTTAGCCCTACAAACTTTACTATCCCATCTTATTGAACTCATGAGATGGTTGGGATGGAAGAGACGAATACTGCATCCACCATAGCAGGTAGTTTTATAGCCGTATCTGCATTTACTCAACTTGCTCAGATGCAGGGGAAGTCCCCTTTAAAGATGAACTCCAGGGAATTATTTTTTCCCACTTTTCATAAAAAAATAATTTGATGATGGCTGCTGCTACATTTTTTTTTTTTTTTCAAATATAACGTTTTTTATTTCTTACAAATTAAACAAGACATACATACATGCATACAATAAAAAAAAAATACAATACAATACAGTACAGTGCTGTCCACCGGGAGGGGCCATGAAAGAAACATGTGCATTCTTATCCTGGGGCGGACCAGATATTCTCAAGTGTACAAAGCAAACATAGGACAGTATCGGCCCTATATCCCAAGGCTACCCAGATAACCTAGATAACCTCCTCCTCCTCAGCTGGTCTGTATCATATAATAAAGACCCCATAGGGCAAATCACGCCACTATCCTATGACCAACTGAAATTCAATTGCCCTGTCCAGGTCTCCCCTGTCACTTGCTACAGCAAAAAAAAAAAAAAAGAGGGCGCCAGCGGGGGAGCAGTGGGTATAGAGTGAGTAGAGGCCCAGTGGGAGGGGTATAGGGAAAGATAGATAGGGATAGAACGAAAAAAGAGAAGTGAAGAGAAGAGCGAAAAGTGAGGGGGGGGGGGGTGACCCAGGGTTGGGGGGCGAGCCCCCACCGTCGCAGACGGCGGGGCCAGGTCTCCTGCTCAAATTAGGAAGCAAGCATTTCCAATCCTTCATCTGATAGAATATACATATTCCAGAGCCTCCACGCCTGAGAGTGCTTCTCCTGCTTGTTCTGGGAGGTGAGGACCAGGTCCTCCAATCGCCTGATATCTTCCACCCTCCGCATCCACATGCCTACCGATGGGGGCGATCTCTTTTTCCACTTGAAAGGAATGCAGGACTTAGCCGCATTCAGTAGGTGACGTACAATTGACTTCTTGTAGGTCCGTTCCGGGAGTGGGGTGTCATTGAGTAGGAAAAAGGCCGGATCGTTCACCATTGCCTGGTCTGTAAACTTCTGGGTGATCGTACCGACCGTTGACCAGAAGTGCTGCAATTTGGGACAGGACCAAAAGATGTGGAGGAGCGTCCCCATCTCCGCTAAACATCTCCAGCACAGGTTGGGGGACGCAGGAAAAAATCTGTGTAAGACCTGGGGGGTATAATACCATCTGGTCAGGATCTTATAATTGAGCTCCTGAGTTTTTGTACAGATCGATGTTTTGAGGGAAAGGCGAATTATCTTCTGTCTTTGGGCATCCGTGAAGGAGCGCTGCAGTTCGGCTTCCCATTTCTGTAGGAAGGGCAGCTCAGGTTGTATCAGGGGAGAGTTAAGTAATCCATACATTTTGGACAGCACCCGTGGCATTGGCCCTTCTTCCCTGCAATATTCCTCGAAGGACGTCAACTCCCGCTGATAGCGCGCTGGATTCTCAATAGAGTGTAGGAAGTGGTGCAGGCGTATCGCCTTCCAGAACGGGAGTCGGAACTGACCGGTGTCGTTAGTCAGGGCCTGAATAGAAGGCCAATGATCTCCCTCCAGGAAGTGGGAGGCTTGGACCCTCCCCGTCGATGTCAGTGTCTCGTATTCTGCTACCTTCAGTCCCGGAGGGAACGCTGGATTCCCCAAGATCGGGTACAGTGGAGAGTCGCCTGACGAGAGGTGGGAAGAGAGCAAAGTTGCCGCTCCCACCCCCAGGGTAGTGCCAATGACTGGGTGGGAAGTCATGTCTGAGGGTAATCGGTCAGCACACCAGGGTGCCCCTCCCAACGGAATCTCCGCCTGTGCCTGTTCCAGATGGACCCAGAGCTTGGATTTACCGTTTCGGTTCCAATCTATAATTCTGCCCATATGGACTGCCCTGTAATAATTCCGCACATCCGGGAGGGCCAGCCCTCCGAGATGTTTAGGCAACGTTAGGAGACTCCTACGTAGACGGGGTTTGGAGCCAGCCCATACAAAATTGGTGAAGATGGAGTTCACCTGTTTAAAGAATGAGGGTGCAATCTTGATCGGCAATGCCTGGAATAAGTACAGGAACTTGGGTAGGATCGACATCTTGATTAGATTGCACCTCCCGAACCAGGAGTGCAATCCCTTGGTCCAGCCTTTCAGTAACTCCCGAACCCTGGCCAGCAACGGCGGGAAATTAAGATCGAAAGTGCGCCCCAGGTCTCCTGAGATCCGAGTTCCCAAGTACCCGAGGGAGCAGTCTGACCATTTAAATTTAAACTGGGCCCGTAACAAGCTCAACCTAGCGGGAGGAACATTGACCCCCATTGCCGCCGATTTGTCGAAATTTATTTTTAGATTGGACAGATTCCCATATCTATCAAACTCCCGAAGTAAGTTCGGTAGGGATATCACTGGATTGGTCAAGGAGAACAGGAGATCATCCGCGTACGCCGAGATTTTGTACTGCTCGCCCCTCACAGTAATCCCTGCAATGTCTGGCTGTGCGCGTATTGTACGTAGGAACGGCTCCAGGGCCAAGGCAAAGAGCAGGGGTGAGAGCGGGCACCCCTGCCTGGTCCCGTTTGTAATGGGGAAAGATTCCGAAAGGATTCCGTTAGCCTTGACCTGTGCCGTAGGTATGGAGTAAATGCTAGAGATCCAGTGAAGCATCTTGGGTCCTATGCCTATACGTCTGAGAACGGCAAACATAAATGCCCAGTTAACCCGGTCAAATGCCTTCTCGGCATCTGTGCCGAGGAAGACACAGGGCTCTTTGGTTTTGGTTGCCACGTGAATCAGGTTAATCACCTTTGTGGTGTTGTCTCTCGCCTCCCGGGAGGGGACGAAGCCCACCTGGTCCCAGTGTACAACGTCCGGCATGAATTGAGTCATCCTGTTAGCTAGGATTTTGGTAAATAGCTTGAGGTCAGTGTTCAATAGAGAGATAGGTCTGTAGCTTCCGCACGCCGATGGGTCCTTACCCTCTTTGTGAATCAGGGTTATATGAGCCCGTAGAGTATCCCTAGGAAGGGCTCCTCCCTCCCCAAGGCCATTAAACATCTTCACCATATGGGGACCTAGACACGGGAGGAAAGTCTGGTAGTACTGTAAGGTGAATCCGTCTGGTCCCGGTGCCTTACCGGGTTTCATGCCACCCACCGCTCGTTGCAGTTCCTCTACCGTAATAGGGTCCTCTAAGTCCGTTCTCAGCGTCGTTGAGAGCTGGGGTAGCCCCGAGGTCTCTATATAGTCATTGATCGTCGTTACGCTGGGGGTCCCAGCCGTGAGATTGTACAAAGAGGAGTAATAAGACCCAAATTCTTGTGCTATATGGGTGGGCAGAGTCTTCTTTTGTCCAGAGGGTGCAATTATGTGGGGGATGAACGCTTTAAGTCTGCGGTTCTGAACTGCTCTGGCAAGTATCTTTCCGCATTTGTTCCCAGATTCATATGTGAGTTTCCGGCAAAATTGTAATGCCGCCTTAGCCCTGTACTGAAGTAAGTCAACCGTCCGTCTCCTGAGTGAGAGCAATTCTGCCTCCAGAGAGGGCGTAGGCGTCCGCTTGTGAGTGGATTCCACCACGCGGATTTTGTCCAAGAGACCCATCAATAGCTGCTCTCGCTCCCGTTTAATGCGCGCGCCTCATTTGATCAGAATACCTCTGATCACCGATTTATGTGCTTCCCACAGAATACCTGGGTCACAGTTTCCAGTGCCATTGGTTCTGAAGTAGTGTTGCATCTCAGTTGTGACCTCTGCTAATACTTTCGCTGTCTGAAGCAGGCTTTCATTCAGGCGCCAGAATCGTGTTCTGGACCTCGAGGTCTCATTAAGGTCATAGTGCATGGTAATAGGTGCGTGGTCCGACCACGTGATGTTCCCAATCGTTGGTGCGTGTACTGCTTCCAACTGCCCGTGAGGGATGAAAAAATAATCAATCCGCGAGTATACCTTATGCGGAGAGGAGTAAAAGGTGTAGTCTCTCGCCCCGGAGTGGTGCAACCTCCATACGTCAACCAGTTGGGCGTTGTGTAGGTCCCTGGAGATGCGTTTATGCGTCCCTGGTCGCACAGAGGAATGTCCCGATGAAGTGTCTACTGATGGGGACAGAGGGATGTTGAAATCCCCTCCCACAATCAATTGTCCCTCCCGAAATTCCGTTAGTAGATCCAGGGTATCATGTATAAAGGTGTCTTGTCGGTCGTTGGGTGCGTACAGGGTGGCCAATGTCACTTTTTTGTCCCCTATGGTCCCCTTGATAAACATGTAGCGACCTCCGGCGTCCGCCAGGGTGTTGCCACACTTCCAGGGCACCTCTCCAGAAATAAGAATGGACACCCCTTTGGATTTGGCTGACTCGTTGGTTGTGTGGTACACAAAGGGGAAAAAGCGACTATTCAAGCACGGAGGCCCCCCTGTCCTGAAGTGCGTCTCTTGCAAGAATGCTATGTGTGCTTTAATCCTTTTAAGATCATTCAGGAGCATACGGCGCTTTTCGGGCACATTGAGTCCCTTTGCATTTAGCGAGAAAATGTGAAGACTGTCCATCTTCCCCGGGTCGCCCAGAGGGAGCTAGTAGGGAGGGGGTTAGGTAGAGAGGGTAGGGGGGGGTAGAGAGCACAGTCAGGCGCAGGAGTGGGGAGGGAGAGAAAGAGAGAAGGAGAGAAGGAGAGAAAGAGAGAAAGAGGGAGAGAGAGGGAGAGAGAGGGAGAGAGAGGGAGAGAGAGGGAGAGAGAGGGAGAGAGAGGGAGAGAGAGGGAGAGAGAGAAGGAGAGAGGGAGAGAGAGGGAGAGAGAGGGAGAGAGGGAGAGAGGGAGAGAGAGAGGGAGGGGGAGAGAGAGAGAGAGAGAGAGAGAGAGAGAGAGAACACAAATGTAGCACTTGTAGAGTTATTTAGACAAAAAAAAAAAAACCTGAACAGTGGACAGCATGCACCGTCTATCCTACTAAGGAGTGCAAGCGTTATGCGCTTGCGCAAAAGAAAGCACGCCCCGATTCACACCAGGGGTGGTGCTTCAGCCTATTGGGGAGGAGGTTAGACAGGACCGAGAAGAGCCACTACGGTCCAGCCCAACCCCCTTCACATAACATGACCAGACATTCCTAAGAGAAAATAACATGGGAAGGGGAAACAAACATGGATATATTAAAATTTTAACTAAACACTTAACAATCAACTGTGTGGTTACCGCTGCAAGCCTAAATACCAGTAGCAGTCCCCTACCCCGGGTCCCTCGATCCAGCGTCAACACAGGAAATATCCCTCAACTAAACAGACCTCCCCCCCCCCCTCCAAGCCATCAGCAGAAGAGAGCGTGCACAGTACATAGATCGTAATGACATCCAGAGGGGGATACAGTCCATATATGCAGTTGATTCCCCACAGTCCATCAGCGATATCTCATCTCTACGCCTGGTGGCATTCCCGCACCATATGGTACATTTCTAATTCCATCAGCCGTCTTCTGCCAGAGCTGACCCCGCCACCCCCCGCCATCAGCGTACCTCTTAGTCAGTAGTATAGAAACAGGGGGGGCACAAAGGAGCCAGCCCAAACAATATTACCACCCTCCACCCCCCCTCCCACCGAGGGACCCCATCTCTAATCCAGATCAGAACAGCAGCTGCGACGGGTCTAGGACATCCGCATGTACGGTGTTCCATATAGTGACATACAGTTCTAATAGAATGTATCAAATAACTGACTCCATTTTAAGTAGAAATTAGCTTTTCTATATGTTTTGACATAATTAGCTTAGCTAACAGTTTGCATAGAGTCACACCCTGCTACTGTTAAGTCATTGTGATTAAGCATGGAACAGCCTGATTGTATAAGCAAAGTCATCTTTTAGCCATTGTTAAAACTAAATTCAGCTGGTTTAAATCTTGATAAGAATATACTGAGTTTTGTGTAAAACTTACAGACATATGCAATAATATGCAGCCCCTCCTATCTTTCATCTGTATATAAGTCTGTTGAGAGAATACAGTTTTAGAGATCTTATGAACAGCACATCTGTCTCTGTGTCATTTGTCTCTCCGGATCCGTGGGTCATTGAAGCTCTTCTTTCATTAACTGAAATACACCTGGGTGGCAGTACCTGTTTACCTCTACAGAATGGTGGCAGCTGTGTGGGGTGAGATAATCATCTTTGGAAGTAAAAACTTATTTGTCTTTTAGACGGACTGTTTTCTCTTGCCTTAGCTCTGATTTAAATTTCATCTTAAACTAAATTTATGTAGAAGAGGTGTATGAGCCACGCCTTGGTGTATAGGGGATTTTTTGGGGAAATCCGCCTTTGAAAGTACCTTTGAGAAGGTCTTAATTGAATAATACAGTACTGTACAGTCCTTTTTGGGGAAGGAGCTGAAATAGTTAATGAGGATTATGCTTCAGTGACCCAACCTACTTTCGCTTTTCTTTCTTTCGCATAAAGTATAAGATAATTTGTTTGTGTGGGAGAATGAAGTCTGTAAGGTAAGACAGACAGACTCTTACTGTCACTATTTTAATATGGGTCTAAATCATAGTAAAAAACCTCCCTCATATCCTAATCCCAGAGAAAATTGTAAAGATTATGTAGCCAGGGTTTGTAGTACAGATTATGAATTTATAAATCCTTGGGTTTGTAAAGTATACACCAGTTTACCTAAGGAGGAAATACACTTCCAGGCTGGACATTATGCTGTACAACAAAGAACCCAAACCCCACCTGCACAGGTAGGTGGAGTATCTGTAGGCGGAGCGCCCACATCAGGTGCACCGCCTCATAGAGCTTCTGTGGTCACCCAAGTAGATCTTGTATCACAAAATCCTGTTTTGGGAACTCCTGGAGGCTCACCTGAAGGTGGGGTTTCAGGAGATTCTGATTCCCCTGTTTTTCCATCAAAAACGTCTCCACCTGGGAACGAACAAGGTTCTGGTCAGGAGGAACAAGTAGATAGTTCCGTAAGAGAAATGTTTCTCAGAGGATTAACAATTGTAGCATCTGATACCATGAATACCCCACTCGTACGCCCACAGGGTAGCCAAATGGAATTAAGAAATCTACCAAATAGACAGAGGAGACTAGATGATGATGAGATAGAGGGAACGCAAAACTATCCTTTATTGACAGGAAACGACATGTTAAACAAGGTGATTGATATTAAAAATATCAACCGCATTGTTAAAAATTGTCCAAAACCAACTGAGTCTGCCTCTGCAACCTTGTCCTATTTGAAAAAGGCTTGTAAAGGGAGAAGTTATACACAGGAAGATATGCGATCGATTGTAGATGGTGTCATTGGACACACATCCGCATTTGATTGGACTAAAGTAGCATCCATAAATGATATTGAAGATCCAAAAACAGTAAAGGCTGATGCACATAAATTAAATACTGAAAGGGAAAAAAACACCATGTGGGATCAATTAGAAGCGGAATTAAATAATGCCTTTAAAAACAGAACTTCCCTTCCTACTGCCATAGCTTGTAAACAAAAGTCAGGAGAAAGTGTTTTAGAATTTTGGAAGAGATTTATGGCTGTGTGGACACAGGAAGCTGGATTATCAATACTACCGGATATGAATAGTCTGATGATTCAGATTTTCATTAGTAACCTAAAACCACAACATGGTTTAACGGTTAAGCAAATAATTTCTGATTGGCCTACAAAGACCATACCGGAATTCACAGAGAAGGATTCAGCAGGATGTTTGGAGATACCGAAAAGTTCAGGTACACATTTCCAGGGAGGACTGCCACAACAGCAGCAGTCCCACCTGGGGAATGGCACACAGCAGAATAGGGGTAGGAGCAGAGGGAGAGGATGAGGTCGAGGCCGTGGTTTCCCCAGGACACAGCCCCCAAAAAGAGGTTGTTTTAACTGTGGGGACTTGGGTCATTGGAGAAACCAATGTCCATATGGCATACCTTAACAAAATAGCACACAAGTTACACAACCCCCACAAACCCAACAACATCAAGGGCCAAAATACCCCATCCCCAATGAGGATACCCTGAAGATAATATCCCAGCATTTCCCCTGGTTTCATCCTCTTATTCAGAGCAACCAATTATTATGTTGCATGTGAATGGAATGGAAGTACCATTTTTCCTCGATTAAAAAGCCACACTGAAACCGGAGCCCAACCTATTTATCAAACAATATCCTCTTTCTAAAGAAAAGGAAGCGGGGATTGTGCCTATGATTGAACATTTCCTGAAACATGGCATAGCGGGAAAAATCACTGGAAACAAATGGAATACACCAATTAACCATGTAAAGAGGCCTGATGGTTCTTATAGATTTGTGCAAGATCTTAGAGCTGCAAATAATTTATTTGTCCCTATAGCTCTTATAGTGTCTGATGTGCCATGCCTTCTTACTTCTATACCATCCGATGCAGAATATTTTTCTGTTATTGACCTTACAAATTTTTTCCGTCCCTGTGGACGAAGAGACACAGCCTATTCTTGCATTCTGTTTTCAAAACCGCCAAATTACATGGTGTAGAATGCCTCAGGGCTATGTGGACTTCCCTGTAGTCTACTCAGTTGTGCTCCAGGCCACTATGCGGTCCTGGACTCCCCATCATGGTTCTGTCCTACTCCAATATGTATCCCAAGCCAGGTAGCCTGCAAAGAGAATGGTTTAGGTCTGCTACATTGGTTGGCAGATAATGGTCATAAAGTTTACAAAAATAAACTTCAGTGGTGTCAAGAAACTGTTGAATACCTTGGTTTTACACTCACAAAAGGTGAAAGGAAAGTCAGTCACAAGAGAGCTGCGGCTCTCGTGGGTCTAGCCCCCCCACAGACCAAGAAGGATATGCTGTCCTTCCTTGGCATGATTGGTTACTGTCGCCAATGAATACCTGACTGTTTCTACTATGATAACATTTTGAGACAAACCACAGGTACCGACATGTCAGATTGTATAAAATGAAATGTATAATGCTTTTGTATACCTTAAAGCTTCTATGGTAACAGATCCTGGTCTTGGCCTATACGAGTATAGCAAGGGGTTTCACCTATTTGCTAGGGACAACTGTAAAACCATGGTGGGAGTCCTAGCGCAAGAACATAGGGGCAAACTGCGCCCTATCGCTTTTTTCTCAAGAGTAGTGCCTATGCCGGTTCAGGGTATGTCGGTGTGTCTAAGAGCTCTTGCATCCTGTGCTATGGTTGTGGAAATGGCCCCATCTTTCACTTTAGGTCACCCAACATATGTCCGCACAGCGACTGAGTGGGTGTGAGGTCATTTTTGCTCTCACCTCAGGCCCAGCCCTATTCCTAAATGCTTTCTTGGGATTAAAATAAATAAAAAAATAAATAAATGAGTAACATTAATGTATTTAAGCTATACAGCAGGACACCTCACTCAAGGAGGATATGTGCTCAAGTTCAATCTCGGGAGCTCAAAATGTGTTTGAGATGGGTCTTGCTCAAGACTTTCTCAAGACCAGATGACCATACTTGATGTATGCTGGATATGCTATGGTCCAGCTCCCTGACATTGTATTTGAGGCAAATCCAGTCCCATTTTAATCTGCACAAGCAGCTTCCAAACAAAAGACCACTATTTAGATGCCTTCTCTAGCCCCTGAAATACCTTTATTTGATCAAACACTTTCAGATTTACAAACATATGCCACTGAAACTGACATAAAACAATGGAACATTGCAGGTGTGCAGAAAAGTCCAGAGTCTAGGCTTATCTGCAAAGAGGGGAAACCATGTATACCTATAGCTAGTGCCCCATTGTTTATCTCTCAGTACCATGGGGTGGGACATAGAGGCTGGCAGATGACATATGAATTACTGGATAGGGATATTTTCATCGCAGGTCTTCCCTCTCTTGTGAAATCATATGTCTCTAGATGCATCACATGCATCTGGAACTAACCAAATAAATCCACACAAAGCAAAACACGAACACTTGATATATCCATCCTCACCATTCACTCATTTACAGATTGATTTCACCCACATGCCCAAATTAGGCAAACGACAGGAATATTTACTTGTAATAGTAGACATGTTCTCAAGATGGGTAGAAACATTCGTAACTACAAGAGAAGATGCTCAAACAGTGGTAAAAAAATCCGCTCGCAAGAAATCATCCCTAGATGGGGATGCCCGCTCCAAATAAATTCTGACAATGGTCCTGCCTTTATTTCAAAAGTGTGCCAAGATTTAGTGAAGAAAAAGAAAAAAACAGAGGGCGCCTCCAGGTTAAGCGTTGCAAAGCTTTATTACAATACAGATGGCAGTGTAGACTTACATTAAAAACAAGTGGAATCCAACATGTAGATTCGATCGGGAAGTTCTTGAATGGGGGGAGATGTGGCATCTTTCCAGGCTAGATGTATTGCTGATCGTGCTGCCGGGTGAAAACTCCTAAGTCTCACCGTCCATAGAGCAGGTTTAGTGAAAGCACTTAAAATTGACTGGAAGTTTCACATTCTTTACCATTCTCAAAGTTCAGGGATTGTAGAAAGAATAAGATCAGGAAGGCTACAGGTGGAACTTTTACCAACTGGAAAAGGGTGCTGCCGACAATTCTAGCAGAGGTAAGAATGACCCCAAATAACAAGACAGGTTATTCTCCCTTTAAAATTCTTATGGGCAGACCATTTCCCACTCCCTGGGCCAGATAACCCTTAATGTTAGAAAGAGGGGATCTTGATCTTATTCAGGAAGAATATGTAAGAAAATTAATTGAAACGTTGGACAAAGTTGAAAGAAATGTCGCTCGCACCTCTCCTTCTTCTTCACAGGAACCAACACACCCCTTTAAGGTCGGTGACCTCGTAGTGGTCCAGCAGCTGAACCGAACAAAAAAAGCAGGAATATCCTTTTGGACCTCCAACCACCGTGATCGCAGTGACCAGGACAGCCATCCTCGTGGAAGGACAACAGTCTTGGATCCATGCCAGTCGGGTAAAGAAGGTCAACCAGGACCCTAAGAGGCAAGGCAAAGATAAAGACAAAGGAGGTGAAGAAAGTAGTGAAAATCCTCGAATACTGAGTGAAGAAAGTGGTCAAGTCTCTGAAAAAGATGACCTCGCTTATTTCACCACAGACTTCTGGGAAGGCATTTTGTCTCCTGTTCCTAATCTCTCTGATAGTGTTCCTACCTACGTGGATCATAACTCATTGTATTTATCATCCTGAGGACTTGGGAGCCCTTAAAGTCATATGTGGGTCACCCAATAACACCATCAATAATACACATATCAGACACAAGAGAGATACACAATCACATAATGAAGGAGTTAAAACAGATAGTTTTACAAACATGTTGCTACTGAAATTTAAATATAGCTATGCCCAGAAGTCTGGATATGAAAAATGTTGGATATGTAGTAAACTCCATCCTAGCACTGCTAGGATCCCCCTAATGGTAGTACCTCTAAACTTCACCCCCTCCTAAATGGCACACCTCCTGTCGTCCTTACAAACGTCACAAAAACGCTTTCAAATAATACCCTTATTTTCCAAAATATTGGTAGAAGTCATTCCCCAGACTGGTGTTTTAGGTTGGGAAACTTCACAAAGGGAGCTGAAGTGTGTCAACAATCTAAAATTAACTTTTCAATGACTTCAATTGAAAACCCTTTCTTCCACACTTCAGAACCTGCCCTAAATACCACTCTAATAAACTTTCTCATCTCCAGTTCCACTTCCACAGTAGGAAAATTATTGTCAAGTTTAACCTTTTCCAGTCTTTCTGATGAAATGATGACAATATTCAAATAACGATCCTTAGCTCTAGGAAGCAGTATTTATATTTGTTGTGGAAAAATCTGTCACTGCCCCTCCCCCTTTGTATTCCATGGACAATTGCTATGAAGCTGAGATTATCTGCTTATTGTTCTATAGTTTTATATGCTTAGGATA
This sequence comes from Rana kukunoris, assembly GCA_029574335.1. Classification (NCBI taxonomy): domain Eukaryota; kingdom Metazoa; phylum Chordata; class Amphibia; order Anura; family Ranidae; genus Rana; species Rana kukunoris. Next base: position 135,067,112 of record CM056056.1, on the reverse strand, counting down.
ATGATACATTTATGGGAAAGTAGCCCAGGTGAATGTAGGGGGTTTCAGGGTTTGTGATTATCACCTTTGTGATAAAAGAGGGGATTCTAATAGAATGTATCAAATAACTGACTCCATTTTAAGTAGAAATTAGCTTTTCTATATGTTTTGACATAATTAGCTTAGCTAACAGTTTGCATAGAGTCACACCATGCTACTGTTAAGTCATTGTGATTAAGCATGGAACAGCCTGATTGTATAAGCAAAGTCATCTTTTAGCCATTGTTAAAACTAAATTCAGCTGGTTTAAATCTTGATAAGAATATACTGAGTTTTGTGTAAAACTTACAGACATATGCAATAATATGCAGCCCCTCCTATCTTTCATCTGTATATAAGTCTGTTGAGAGAATACAGTTTTAGAGATCTTATGAACAGCACATCTGTCTCTGTGTCATTTGTCTCTCCGGATCCGTGGGTCTTTGAAGCTCTTCTTTCATTAACTGAAATACACCTGGGTGGCAGTACCTGTTTACCTCTACAACAGTGATCCAGCATAGTGGCGCCCCAAGGACTGACCAGAAGGGGGTAGGACAACGGGGGCGGACCGGGGGGGGGGGCCAGGATTGCGGCCGGTCAATGGGGGGGGAGAGAGGCACAAAAGTGATAGAAAGTTAAGAAGAAAAAAAAAAAACAACCTCGGGGGAGAGGAGCAGGGAAGGGGGGGAGATATAAAGTAGTAGAGGGAGAGAAAAAAAAATATATATATATATAGAAAAAATACCAATAGTCATCCGGGGAGGCAGGGGTAAAGAGGAGACATCAAAGGGCTCACCTCACGGCCTGCTGCATTCAGGCTTCTCTCAACTCCTCGGCCGGGTTATATCTCGATCTGCGGCGATCTCTCTGTGGCCTGGGTGACCTGCCTCTCCGGCGCCCCGGTGGACCAGATCGGGGGGCTGTGCGATGTAAGGGCTGTAGCCAGTCAGGGATCTCAAAGGGCTCCGTATCCAGGAACAGAAAGAGGTCTGGCAGGTCTGACGAGGATCGCAGGGTGAAAAACTGTTGGGCCTTCTTAAAAGTCACTGATAAGGGAAACCCCCATCTGTACGTGATTCCAGATCTCCGGGCCACCTCCAGTATCGGCTTCAACATGGCTCTGCGTTGCAGGGTAGCCTTAGAGAGGTCGGGGAGGATGCGGAGTGCGGCGCCATCGAAATCCATCTCTCCCTTCTCCCATGCCTTCCGTAGCACCAACTCCTTCTGCGCGTAGTGGTGTATTCGGCAGATCACGTCTCTTGGCCTGTCTGGATCATCCGAGCGAGGGCCCAGGGCCCTGTGGATCCTGTCAAAGGACATGCCAGTTGGGAATTCTCCTCCCAGCAGATCCCGGAATATGCCCAGCACCGATGCCGTCAGGTCTTCTGCCTCCGTGGCCTCCGGCATACCCCTCACCCGCAGATTGTTCCTCCTGCTGCGGTCCTCCATTTCCTCCAGCTGGAGCTGCTGCGTGAGGGCCGTCACTGCCTGGGTGGATTGTTGTGCCTCCACCGCCGCAATCCGTCTCTCTAGTGCAGCCACCGAGGTCTCCCCCACCCCCATCCTTTCCGACAGTGTCTCTACCTCACCTCTCACGGCCGCGATCTCTCTGCTGTGAGCCGTCTCAAGCCTGTTAGCCAAGGCCTCAAAGTCGGATCTCGTGGGGATCGCCCGGAGCAGTTCCCGCAGTTCCTCATCAGCACGTAAGGTAAGCGGGGTGAGATGCTGATCCTGTGGGTCCCGGGGTTCCGCGGTGAGGATCGCTGGGGTAGTGAAGTCCATCCCAGGGGTAGAGGAGGACGCCGGGGGCGAGGAAGGGGCCTCCATCTGCAGGGCACCCATGGAGCTGTACCTCGTGCCATCCGCCATTTTGGTGGCCGGAGAAGTCCCACTGCCAGTCAGGAGGAATTTGCGGATTTCACCGCTCTGATGTAGTTTAGGAGGAGTCTTCCGCTTACTCTTCCCTCTCCGCTTCCCAGCAGAGAACATACCGGGGAATATCGGTCAATATCACTGAGATATCACTGCAATAGGCCGGGCCGGACCGGGAGCTCCACAAATGTGCGACTCTACTCGTCCATGTCCAGACCACGCCCCAAGGCTGCTGCTACATTTATTACAACTTTCAAACAACACTGTAACTGCCGAATTTCCACCATAGCATATTACAGTTTTGGCTCTACTATTCTAATCATCATGGCGGCACGTCCATAGGGGGTGTACGAGCACCCCCCTAATCTACATGCATGCATTTTTTATAATCCCATGATTAGAGCCTGAGGCTTTAATTGGCTTCAAAAAAGGGTGGGCTCAGGGTGCAGAGCAATTATTATTCGCTATTGTCTTCCTGATTCTCCTCCTGGGCCAATCAGGAAGCAGTTCCTGCGACCCCATTGGCCAGGGAGTCTTAGGCGTTGGCCCTGGAGCAAGAGGCTGCAGCCCGGTTCCATGTCTGCCTGATTTGGCTCTTTCCTATGGTAAGGAGACCTCTGATAGCATTCCCGCCATCGCCCATGTGGAGGGGATTGCCACATTACCATCTGTCTCCCACAGGGGGGGAGTGTTTGGCATTGGTTCACCACCCCCTCTAAAATATTGAGTACCGGTTGGCACTGCTAATCATAATGGGTTGCTCACTGTACACCTCCTTCATTAATTAAATGTCTTGCATTCTTTTCACAGATTTTAAAGCAGGACATTGTGATGATCGTCTGCACCTCCTCCATTCACAGGATGCCAAGATCTTGATTGTACGCAGATATTGCTGTAACTTTCCTGATCCAGCAAATAGCTTTCATACATAGATACACATAGTCCTTAGTTCTTATTTTAACTGAAGCCTCGAAGAAGGAGTTTTTTTCTTTGGCTGTTTTTATAGTATATATATGTACTAGGGGTGCAACGGATCGTCACCGATCCGTGATCCGAACGGGCCACCCCGTTCGGATCGGCACACCCCGCGATCCGCAGAGCGCTCCGTAGCCTCAGCCTAGGAAAGTCCCCAGCTTCGGCCTAGCTCAAGAGCGGCGGCCATCTTGCTACACCCGGCGGCGGCCCTCCTCTCTGTTCCCACCCACAGAGGAGGAGGAGCCCGCGCTCGAGGGAAACACACGCCGCTGTCTGAGGTCTGCACTACTGTGGGGGTTACTGTCTGAGGTCTGCACTATTGTGGGGGTTACTATCTGAGGTCTACACTATTGTGGGGGTTACTGTCTGAGGTCTGCACTTTTGTGGGGGTTACTGTCTGAGGTCTGCACTATTGTGGGGGTTACCGTCTGAGGTCTGCACTACTGTGGGGGTGTCTGTAATGAGGGGGGGGTCTGTACTGAGGGGGGGACCATAGTGGGTGGGTGACACAATTTTTTTTTTTTTTTGCACTGAGTGACGCCACTGCAGTGGGGGGGATGTGGATATTACAGTGGGGGAGATTTTTATTTTTTTTGCTGATCTGAAAAATGATTTTTTGATTTTTTGATCCGTTGTACCCCTAATACGTACTGTATAATAACGTGTAGCGCTCCTAAAAAAAATGGTAAAAAACCTTTAGTACATTTCATTTAAAATAAAGTGATTCAATCTGCATCAACTGTGTTTCACAATCCTTATGTATAGACACCTGCAGATCTTCAACATAAAAGCGAAAAAAGCAAAAAGTGAGTCACTCGATCTCCACAGTGATTGCAGCTCCACCACATGAAGCTCACCTATTTTGATGGACCTCCTTTTCAAGTAAGGTCAGTCACAGCTCAAAATGTTGTTTCTCCTACAGAGATTCTATAGCGTATGGTACAATTTCGCTCCTGAGATCCTCACATTCCCCCCGCTTGTAACCACCAGCCCGGGCTGAACTCACTAAAAAACAAGAAAAACGACATAGTGCATACTATCCCTTTATTTTAAAACTAAAAGTAAAAAATGCACTCACAGTTTTCCAATATAAAAGCGCTTGTCTCAAAATGTGATACTGTCATGTAAAACATAAGCCCCCAGACAGAATACCCCTGTGTCCTTTCAATGTGATGACATCATGCTTTGCATCCATATGGACTTTCTCAAAGGTAGCCTACCTACAAAGAAGGATTGAGAAGCACATTTGATTTTGCTCATTTTTTTTTAGGAGCGCTACACTTTTTTTAATGTATATATCAGTCTGTGCTTATAGTTATTTCAAAGGAGTGTTTGAACTGCTCTGTAGGTAAATCATATATTTATTTAAGAATCACTTAATTTAGGTATAGGAATAGGTGAGGTAGCAAGGGGGTATTTATTAATTTATATGTTTTTTAGTATAAACTAATAAACTCATTTGAACTCCTTTATCCTTTGGTCTGTTGCACCTTCCATTTGTGTATGTTTTTTTCTAGTATCCTACTTGTTTTGAGCAGCCTTTCCTGTGCCAGTGATCTTTTTGAATGTTTTTTTACTCTCACTACTTTGTATGAACTCACATCATAATCCCAGTGTCTTTTAGATGTTTTTTTCTTCATTAGGTCTTGATGATGTCGGAGGACCTTAGACCGCCAGAGCCTAGGGGAGAGGAATATAAAGCATCTTTGCTTAGAAGAGCAATGCAGTGTGATAGGTCCACAACACAGGTGGAACACAGTAACAACTATACTATGAATAAATAAACAATAAGTGATTGCGTTTGCCGAATGATGAAATTAAATATAACTGGCGTCAACTTTTAATCAGTATAAATAACTAAGGCCGCGTAGACACGATCAGTCCATCCGACGAGAACGGTCCAAAGGACTGTTTTCATCGGTTAACCGACAAAGCTGACTGACGGTCTGATGTGCCTACACACCATTGGTTAAAAAAATGATCGTGTCAAAACGCGGTGACGTAAAACACGCAACGTGCTGAAAAAAATGAAGTCCAATGCTTCCAAGCATGCGTCGACTTGATTCTGAGCATGCGCTGCCTTTTGACTGATGCCTTTGCATACTAACGATCGGTTTTGACCCATCAGTCAGGCATCCATCGGTTCAACTTTAAAGCAAGTTCTCTGTTTTTGGACCGAAGGACAACCGACCGATGGGGCCTACACACGATCGGTTTGGACCGATGAAACTGAACTTCAGTCCGTTTTCATCGGTTTTGACTGATCGTGTGTACGCGGCCTAACATTTAAGTGCAAATCATCTGTTCGTTTTCCCGCCGATCGCATGTACCCGACGGACATCGCGGCCACCAGGTACATGCATCGGATCCCCAGCGATGCGGCGGGGCAGTGTTTACCCGGGTAATGCACAAAAATCACGTCCAAAGACGTCTAGTTGGCGCCTCAGGTCCACGCTGTTGACGTATTATGTCAATAGCGCGGGTCTGAAGTGGTTAAAGGCTATCTCAAACCTCAAAGATGTACTATCTGCCCACATTTCATGTGAGTTTCAGTGTTAAGAAAAGAGAATAAACACGTAGAATAGTCAAACACAGAATATTCATACACATAACCTTACACACACAACACAAACACCAACTAGAGAAAACACTGTTTCCAAATTTTTAATGTAAAATAGGAAGCTATTTCAATGGTCACATGATCTATGTCTGTCAGCTCAGTATTTGACATTCAAATAGTTTTCATTGAGTGTGTCTTTACCACTTAAGACCCAGATCTTTAGTCAGCTAAAGGACTCGGCCATGTTTTGCGATTCGGCACTGCGTCGCTTTAACAGATAATTGCGCGGTCGTGCGACGTGGCTCCCAAACACAATTGGCGTCCTTTTTTTCCCACAAATAGTGCTTTCTTTTGGTGGTATTTGATCACCTCTGCGGTTTTTATTTGCGCTATAAACAAAAATAGAGCGTCAATTTTGAAAAAAAATCTATATTTTTTACTTTTTGCTATAATAAATATCCCCCAAAAATATATAAAAAAATATTTTTTCCTCAGTTTAGGCTGATGCGTATTCATCTACCTATTTTTAGTAAAAAAAAATCACAATAAGCGTTTATCGGTTGGTTTGCACAAAATTTATAGCGTTTACAAAATAGGGGATAGTTCTATTGCATTTTTATACATTTTTTTTTTACTTCTAATGGCGGGCGATCAGCGATTTTGTTCGTGACTGCGACATTATGGCGGACACTTCGGACAATTTTGACACATTTTTGGGACAATTTTAAATTGCATTGTTTATTGTGAAAATTACATTTGTAGTTTGGGAGTTAACCACAAGAGGGCGCTGAAGGGGTTATGTTTTTCTCTAATGTGTGTTTACAACTGTAGGGGGGTGTGGCTGTAGGTGTGATGTCATCGATTGTGTATCCCTATCTATCTTTTAAGAAACACATACTTATCAGCCCAAGAAGTCCAGCCAGTTCTGCTGTTTTTGTTTGTGTCTGAGGGAACTCCCATTTCCTGCTGAGGAGCTGCCGGTGACTGCAAAAACGGTTGTGTGTACGCGGCATTAGACAACCTTTTTGCATAATACTAGATTAGCAACGTGAATTTAGTCTAACTGATATGTCTTCCTATATATTTCAGAAAATTGTCTTTTCCCTATGGTTGCAAACTTGTCCCTTTGACTTATGCTCCAGAAGGAACCACAATCACCCAATTGATTTAAATATTTCTGTGGTTTTAGAGCATCTGGTAGGCACACATCCTCAGTTCATTATCTGTTAAAATGCTTGTAATGCTATATTTATGAAATTTATCCTGACTTTATTGTACATATATTATAATTATCTATTTATCTTGTAGTATCAACTTAATGCAATACTTTCAAAAGCTCCTGAGCGAAACATGTAAGAAGTGACTACATTGGTGTATGAAATACTTCATTGGTAATTTAAAAAAAAATTGTTGTTAAATTAATAAAATATGTTTTTAAATAATTATTCGTATGTTGTCTTGGCACCTTAAAAGTCCCGTCTTTTTTCACTGTTTTTATTTATACAAAGGAATGTGGTGCTTGATCTTAAATTCCCAATCGCCCTAACCAGCATTTAAACAAATCCTCCTATTTTAGATGCAGTTGTTGGAGAGGTCTCCACACAAAAAACATCCCCTTCCATCCTACATTTGCAGGACAGGCTCAACATTACAGTAATTCAAACCCAAACAGACATTTTGAGCCTTTTTAAACTACATGCATGCGCAGTGTGTGGTCTCCAGTCCAGTTGTGCTCAGTAGTGCACACTTCTGACCTTGTTCAGAAATGCAAATGGCAGGATGGATGGGGAATAAAGAGCCAGTGGATATTGTGGAGAGGCTCCCCAACCGCTGCATCTGAAATGGGAGGATGTGCACCATTTACAACAGGAAAGGCACTGCTATGCACTGTTCAGAGGATATAGATCTGTATGAGGGGGGTTTGAAAAATCTAACTGAAGTTTCTCTTTAAAAATTTCACAACATTCTGAATGAGAACACTCAAATAACAATTACAAAAATAATCAACAGTATTGTTTATCTACAGTTGGGAATTTTATCTTTAATTTATTAGAGACCAAAATGTGTTGCTCTTGCTATGATTTGATACATAAGTGTTTCTGCATTTACTTTGAACATCTTATTAAATAAACAAAAACCCTGCTGCTTAAATAAGAAATGACATTTAATTGTATAAAATAAACAGAATAATATTATAACCACTGCACTGGGACTTGAAAAATCTGATGGTAAATCATTTATGGAAAAGCATTAAATAGTTGCACAATATTCTGAACTAAATAAAAGTAAATATGTCAAAGTAAAAATGCTGCAATCTAGTTTTACAAGTTCATTGGTGCAGTTTATTTGTCTTGGCAGAAAACAGGGTCATTACACTTTGTCTTTGCCACCAACTACACCCAATTAGCTATGATGCCTTCACTCCTGCTAGGTCAAGATAACTTCCATAAACTTCCAAATCAGGGGCGGATCCAGGGGGGGGGGGGGGCAAAGAGGAAATTGCCCCCCTCCAGAAAATAATACAGACTCCAAGGTTTTCTCCCTCTGCCAACTCACCAGATTTGTGTTACGAGGCATCATCTAAATGCAGCTGCAGAGACTTTATTTCTGCTTTCCCCAGCTCCCAGGTGGTCTAAGATATATTCCCTGGTCCCCATCAGTTCATTTAGAAGGGCCCAGTGGCATCACTATGGGGGGGTGGATTGCAGTGACACCGGGGCCGCTGCTACACACTGACAGAGTTGCAGCAGAGCGGTGCGAGTGTCACTGCACTTCTCTGTCAGGCGGAGTGATCTCCACCCGACAGGAGCTTCCTAGTCCCGGCAGGTGTGACATCACGATTTAGAGGCCGGGAGCTTAGGATTGAAGACAAGATGCTGCTGATGGAACCTGTAGGCCTCATTCACACAGAAGGACTCTGTCGCAGACCGTCGCGACGGAGTCCGCCTGCTTCCGCCAGCTCAGCGGGAGATCAGTCCGCAGATCTCTGCTGAGCCGACGGATGACAAGCTCCTCTCTGCTCACTGAGCAGGGAGGGGCTTGTCGGGCACCACTGAGGCCATGTACACCCAATCTAATTCATCTGCTGAAACTGGTCCGACGGACTGTTTCAGCAGACATCTCCGATCATGGGTACGGGCTAGCGGACATGTTTTCCCAGTGGACAAATTTCAAAGCATGCTTTGAAGTTTGTCCGCCAGAGACATGTCCGTCGGTTATGTCCGCTGGTTAGTACACTAACCAGCGGATAGAAATCTCTGCGCATGCGTCGAATGGATTCGACGCATGCATAGAAGTATTTTACTTCCTGGAGTGGTGACGTGGCGGCGTCAACGTCACCGCCACGTCACCGCGTCCTCAGCCCGAGGGGATTTTCGTCCAATGGTGTGTACACGCCATCGGACCAAAATCCGATGAGACATGTCCGCTGCAAACGGTCCGTCGGACATGTTTGAGCGGACATGTCTCATCGTGTGTACGCGGCCTGATTGCTATGGAGCGATCTGATGAAAATGGACAGCATGTCCGTTTTCATCAGATCTTACCCGATCCGATCCACATGGACGGATGGGGACGAATCCCCCATCTGTCTGTTTTTAGCGGATCGGGTCAGATGTCAGCGGACATGTCTCCGCTGACATCCAACGCTCCATAGGGGTGCATGGAGCTGCCGTTCAGGTCCGCCGTCAAAACTGACAGGCGGACCTGATCGGTCCGTAGTGTGAATGAGGCCGTAGCCAGAGCTCAGGGCACTGCAAGTGAGTGATCATGTAACTCGTTAACATAACAATACCTTAACTAACACCTTGTCTTAGATGTGTGAAGTGGTTAATTCTTTGGGGGAGGGGAGGGGGGAATAAATAAATAATAAAATAATAATAAAACATTTACAATGGTAATTGTAATATGGCACATGAAGGGGTTAATGTACTCATCAATGTATTAGGCGGCGTACACACGATCGGACATATCTGATGAAAACGGTCCGCGGACCATTTCCATCGGATATGTCCGATCGGGAGTTTGATCCGATGGCGTGTACACACCATCGGATCAAATTCCCCGCCGCCGGACGGCGCGGTGACGTGGCGGTGACGCAGCGGTGACGTTGACGCCGCCGCGTCACCGCCACGTCACCGCACCAGGAAGTAAAACACTTCCGCGCATGCGCCGAATCCATTCGGCAGCGACGCGGCGGCGGTGGGGGCCGACATGTCTGCTGGTAAGTGTACTAACCAGCAGACATGTCGGGCGGACAGATTCCCACCGGATAGATTTCAAAGCTTGCTTTGAAATCTGTCGGGTGGAGAAATCTGTCCGCTAGCCCATACACACGAGCGGAGATGTCTGCTGAAACGGTCCATCGGACCGTTTTCAGCGGACATATCCCCTCGTGTGTACGCCGCCTAAGTGACCAGTGGCATTTATCCCCTTTGTGCTGCATTAATGACAGTGCTACAGCATGAAGGGTTTTATAAACACTGCCACTAGTGCCACTAATGCAGCACAAAGGGGTTAATTAATTGCCACTGGTCAGTAATACATCTCTGAGTAAATTAACCTCCTGCATGTGCCATATTGCAAATACCAATCATCACCATTATCATCATGATAATCTCACAGTAAAGGTGTGTCGCCCCAATGAGGCATAGCATTTATATATAGATCGTTTCTCTGAACCATTTTTCTATGAATATTATGTTTAGTTCACATGCTGCCATCTAGTGACCTTTTGTGGTAATGCACCTATTTTCCATGTTTCTTTCTCTGATCTATGACACGTTTCCTTTGTGTGTAATGCTTCACCCATTTTTGCACTTCCTCTGTCATGGCTGAAGCTACAGGCCACATGTAGCAGGGCATGTATACTGCATAAGTAAGCTACAGACAGTATCATCTTTTGACCGCATAATACCACAATCTATTCATCTGTTGTATCCTGTCAAATGCTGTAACGAATTTTCAGATTAAACACCTCTGTGGCTGGAAATGGTATTGGTGAGTTCAAGCTATCTGATGAGGATTGTCCTCAGTGATTATATCTGCTTATACAGGGCTGTCATATTGCTTCACAACAATCGGAGTCAGAATAACAGGTGCATGAAGCCACAGCACCTGTATTGTGTGATTATCATGATAATAATGATGATATAGAATGACAGAAAAATATATCTTTAGGCTACTTTCACACATGCAGGGCTGTCTTTTACTGGCTTGGGGATGCATAAAGTGTTACATGCATCCCAATGCCGACATCCCTACTGAGACACAGTGCCGCTATATCCCAATATGTCATGCGTGCGGGTCCCAGAATGCACGCAGGGTGCATTCAGGGACCCGTACCAGCATGACATATTGGAATAAAGCAGCTGTGTGTCTCAGTAGACTAGACCCTGGATCCGCCACAGTTCCTAATACAGTTACCTAGTTCCATCAAATCCCTGCATTTTGGTTGCATCTATTGGCCATAGACTGGTGCAATGAGTATTTATACACCCTGCCCAGGTTGCATAGTCTGCAGCACAAGGTCCTAGGGCACCAGAATACCATAGAACACTTATAAAGCATCCTTGAGAAGTGACTGCTAAAGGTGAAGAGAGTAGAGAAGTGTTTGGGTAGCTTGATCTAGTATTCATACTTTACAGATAGCACTACTTATGTTGGTGTTTATTTAAAGTAGCACCAGGCTAGGTTTTTTTTTAGGCTCCATTCACACTTGAACGTTTATCCTCTTGATACCCTATGCACAACTATGCCTAACATGCAATATCTCATTATTTTTAATTGTCTCTGTTCACACTTTACACTTGTATGTTATATGTCAGTCTTTTTCAACCATGGTGATGTGGAATCCTGGGATGTCTTCGGGGATTTTAAGGTGTGCCTTGGCTAAATACAAAAAACTTGCTTCAAATTGCACACAAAATGTCAACAAGTCAACAAGTGGATTGAGCCTTCCGTTTTTTGTTACACAAAGCTACAGGTTATAATTGGGCATATTACAATTTTGGGCACCCAGCGGGCCAGCTGCTGGCAATTTTATAACCAATAATGGCATAGGTTGATGTTAGAAATTCTGTATATAGCCCTACAGAACAGACAATCCACGTAGGTTTTGCTGCTTGACTGCAGAGAGGAAATAGGAGCTTTATTATCAGAGAAAAGACATAGAGCATACCATAGACGCAGCTAAAAACATATAAACGCTGCCATCTACTGGCTGATGTGGTTGTTGCACAAAAATACATGGACATTGTATTTCAACAGTTCCTGGACATCCCTGTTTGCCCCTCTCTCCGTTAGCACTGGGTTCACATTAGCTGAATAAGAGATATAAACTGAAAGAGAGGAGAAACTCTGGAATACAAGTCAGTATTGATGGGAAAATGTATATTTGCTTCGGAAAAATAAATCACCTCCAATGTTGGGTGGCCTACATGTGTCGATACTGCTGCATTCTATGAAACTATTGGTTTAGTCTTTTACATTTTAGAATGTGGTGTTGATTTTAAAGGGCATCTTGAATGAAGACAGGTTGAAAAACACTGCTCTACATCCTACACTCAAATTAGCTTTTTTTCAGCTTATACAAATGTTTTTGGCCCCATGAACCTTAGGCCGCGTACACACGATCGAACATGTCCGCTGAAACTGGTCCGCAGATAAGTTTCAGCAGACATGTTCGATCATGTGTACAGCCTATCGGACCGTTTTCCAGCGGACCAAAGTTTTAAAACATGCTTTAAAACCTGTCCGATGGAAACCTGTTCGTCGGACAGGTTCGATGGTTAGTACACAAAATCATCGGACCAAAAACCAGTGCATGCTCAGAATCAAGTCGACGCATGCTTGGAAGCATTGAACTTCGTTTTTTCATCACGTCATGTTCTACGTCACCGCGTTCTGGTCTGATCGGATTTTGGTCCGATGGTGTGTACGCACATTAGACCATCAGACAAGTTCAGAGTTGTCTGATGAAAACGGTCCATCGGACAATTTTTATCATACATGTCTGATCGTGTGTACAGGGCCTTAGGCCTCGTACACACGATCGGACATATCCGATGAAAACGGTCCGCGGACCATTTCCATCGGATATGTCCGATCGGGAGTTTGATCCGATGGCGTGTACACACCATCGGATCAAATTTCCCCCCTGCCGGACGGCGCGGTGACGTGGCGGTGACGTTGACGCCGCCACGTCACCGCCACGTCACCGCACCAGGAAGTTAAACACTTCCGCGCATGCGCCGAATCCATTCGGCGGCGGCGCGGCGGCGGTGGGGGACGACATGTCTGCTGGTAAGTGTACTAACCAGCAGACATGTCGGGCGGACAGATTCCCACCGGATAGATTTCAAAGCATGCTTTGAAATCTGTCGGGTGGAGAAATCTGTCCGCTAGCCCATACACACGAGCGGAGATGTCTGCTGAAACGGTCCATCGGACCGTTTTCAGCGGACATATCCCCTCGTGTGTACGAGGCCTTAGAGTGCCTCTAAATGAGAAATACACGATGCTTGATAATACCAGGGCTTTTTTCTAAGAGAATAGGTGCAGGAACTTCTCACTTCTGAGTCACTTCTTGTCTCCGCTCCTACCCACCTCCAAGCACAATTCCTTTATTCCACCCCTACCCACCTCTAAGTATCGCCCCTTTTAGAGAATAGAGAACCAGTATCATTTTGTGGTGATAAGTAATTTGTGTAGAATTTGTTAACAACAACAAGAAAAGCAGTAATGGACCCCAACAACAATAGATCCTGGCAGTAACAACAGATTTCCAGCCCAGTATCAATAGACTCTCCAGTAGCCAACAACAATAGACCCCCTACTTCAACAGTAGTTGTAGTTCCCTTCAACAATCGGCCACCCAGCAAAATTAGCCCAACCAGCAACAAAAGATTTCTCACCAGCATCAATAGACCTCCCTAGTAACAATAGACTGATACGCAAAAATAGATGCCCTCCAGCAACAATAGATTTCCCAGCAGCCAGCAACAATACACCCCTCCTCAACAATAGATCTCTTCCAGCAACAATTGACCCCCCGCCCCCCCAGCAAAATAGATTGCTTACCGGCAACAATATACCTCATCAGTAACAATAGATTACCATGCAAAAATAGATGCCCTCCAGCAACAATAGATCCCCCAGCAACACACACCCCTCCTCAACAGTAGATCTCTTCCAGCAACAAATGACCTCCCCTAGCAACATAAGCCCTTTCCCCCAAGCAACAATAATAGACCTCCCCAGCAATAATAGACCAGTATGCAAAAATAGATGTTCTTCAGGAACAATAGATTCTCTAGCAGTCAGCATTAATGGACCCTTCATCACACCCTAGCACCCCTTGCCTTTACATACGCACAGTGCTGAAGGTGCCGAAACTGTGTTCCCCCACGTTCCTGCTCAAAAAAAGCCCCCTGGATAATACACATGGAAAAATGTGCTTGTAAAATATCTGTAATATGCCTAAAGATCTCTTGTAAAAAATCTTTCAAAAACACAATACACTCTGCGCAGGTGTGAATATTCTTAAATTGTATTTAAAAAAAGAGCGGAAAAAAGCTTTAGTTCTTAAAAATAATCTTACTTTGAACCAGCGGTAAGACAAATTTGAAAAAGGTTACTTATCTCTACTGTCAAATAAAAATGCAAGATAAGCTCTTTGCCTACTTCCCAACAGTGCCACCTTTCTTTATTGCTCTGTGTCCGTAACATTATCATCTAGGTTAATGAAGAAATTGCTGCTGATCTATAACTTTACGCTGGTAAAAATAGTTTATGCATAAAATTAATTTCTTTCCGTGACCATGTTTGCGTGATTAAACCGGCAGACTATTTAAGTCCCTAATGACAGATAATAATTTACCGTAGCCATTTGTTAAACTAAAAGGATACAAGCTTTTCCTTGCTGCAGAGTTTAGTTACAGCATGAGAAATGATCCCAGCTCAATAAAGATTTCCCCTGTTTGACTTCATAGCTGTCAGTTTGTAGACTGTGGGCAGACTTTCAAGAAATCCTTTCCTCCTGCCTGCTTATTGGAAGACAGACAAGGGTTATGCGGTGCTCTGTCTTCCAGTTACAAAAGCCTACCTGTAATCCAGCTGTATAATTAGCAGCCCTCCAAGATGATGTATGACTTTGCTTACCACTTGGGACTAAAGACTAAATGAGGACACTGCTAATTGCTGTGCAAAGCAGTTTGGCATCAAGGAGAAAAATGCAACCCTGTATCTCCTGCCAGAAAAGACTCAGACGCACCCTCGCTTTTATTTATTTTTCCGCTTACCACAAATACATATACACACAAAACCCTAAAGAAAGACTTAGACATGCCCTTACACAATACAGACACACACTCATACATGCACACATACAATAACTTAATGTATATGTGCATACACACACATACACACACACGCTCTCTCTCTCTCTCTCTCTCTCTCGCTCGCTTTCTCTCTCACCCTAATTTCCATTCTGCAGTCATGGCTCTTTTTCAGAGCTGAAAGAGTTCACTGTATGTCTATAAATCATACTGTACTTATAGCTGAATCTGCATCACCCCTTCCATGAGTTTTGAGCTGAGTGAGAAATTCCAGCATGACACCATCAGAATGAACTTTTCTGAGGACTCTCCTCCCACTTATAGGATTTACAGGAATTTATTAACAAGCCAGTCGCTGAACTGTATATTTTATCTGCAAAAGAAAAAAAAAATGAAAGCATTTCTGTGCCCAGGATACATAAGCAAACCACAACACTTGTTTTATTGGAAACAGGGTTACAAAATGTAGCAGGTCCCAAAAGCGGTTATGTTCTTGAACTGTGAATAGCAAAGGGGCGTTGGGTGTCTTATCTGAAATGAGCTAAGCGATGAAGATGCTGTTATGTCTATTTTAATAGTAGTGTAGTCCAGCTGTTTTTAAATGAGCTTTTTACGGTAAGAGAAGATATATGGTTTGTGCAGCCTGTACTGCAGAGTGGACCCAGATGGATTACTACATTTCAATGCACTTAAAGAGACTCTGACACCTTGGGCATTCAGGGCAAATTGACAGTGTCTGTGGAAAGCCCACACCTTGACCACTTTATACTGTCTAGTACGGTAGTACCCTCCCCCCAACATTGCAGCCATTTTATACTCCTTCATACCAGGAACTACCAGGCCATTCTTCATTCCTGGCAGCTAAAAAAAAAAAGCAAAGCGGAGAATGACTGAAAGTCAAAGATTTGCTGCTGTGGAGCCTGTCTGGGCATAACTCAGGTTTGTGTTAAGACTGCCAAACTCTTCTGAATGTAGCCATATGTATCTGGAAAGGGTGACCCCATGAGAGCACAGCTGGTATACAGATGTGCTAGGCAGGGCCTTGACAAAAAAATAGAATCCAGACTGAAGAAAGAACAGAGCAACACAGCTTTATTGCACAGGATGGAGAGTTTGGCAAATTTCAGCAGTATTATGGGCAGTACATGGGGTTAGCACTTCTGCCTAGCAGACCTAGAGACATCAGTCTGAATCCCAATCATGACACTACCTGCCTGGAGTTTGCAGGTCCTCCCTGTGCCTGCAAGGGTTTCCTCCAGGTACTGCAGTTTCCTCCCACACTCCAAAGACTCGCTGGCAGGTTAAATGGATCCTGTCTAAATTGACCCTAGTATGTGTATGCATGAGTTGGGGACCTTATATTGTAAGCTCCTTGAGAGCACAATAATGAGTGAGTATAAAATATATACGTGAAAGATTAGCTTGTGGGGATCGCCTTTTCTGAAAAATGAAAGTCAGCATGCAGGCAGCCGGGTTTCCAGCTTTATTTAGAAGGAATTTGCAAAGTCATAAAAACAAACAAAAACAGTAAAGTAAATCCTTGCTGTAAAAGACTAAACAGTAGACTCCTCTCTATACAGTGTGGGGCTGGTTCCCATCACCCACAAAACATGTGGTAAAGCAACCCTTCTTTTAAAATCCAAACAGAGCTCCTCTCTCAGATTCCCTTCTGAGTCTCAAGCCAGAGCTCTGCTGTGCTGTCTTCCTTCTCATTTAAAGTCCAACTGAGCGTGGACTCGATTGGACAACAACAACCGGACCGGAAACCAAACCTGCCACAAATTTGTAAAGTGCTTGGTACTTATATGGTGCTCCAAACTTGCAAAGTGTGAGGTGCCACACTCCCCCATCGGTGACCCCATTCACCAAAAACAATGGACCCTCAGCTTTGCAGTCTGGGGTCAATAAGGCTGTGATCTATTGATCTGGGATATGTAGGATGGTTGCTCAAAAAACTCTTCTAAGAGGGTACTTAATAACAGAAATTATACACCACACTCCAAAGATGGGGGAACAAAGAGAAAGCTCATAGTGAAATACTGCAACAAAAAAAAACTGTAGAGTGCAATCTAGGCGAGATTTACAGGATATCTGGCAAAAACAGGCATCAGTGAAAACATCCGAGTTCGCCTCTGTATGGCGTGCATTCCACGGAGGTGGAAATTGCATAAATGGTTAACATGAACCGGAAGTGCGTCAATGCATTTTTATCCCTCCTCCAGGGCGCCATCAAGGGACATCACTTCCGGTTCAATGCAATCAATATATAATCGAGGGGAGATCACTCCTCCCTCTGGGAAGTGACCATTTACGATCAGTGTAAACAAACATCAACTTCCTCCTCTATGACATAATTCTCTGTTGCCAGACATATAAAAAAAACTTAATATAAACATAGGCGTAATATCAAATATGCCATTTGGCTATCATACTAAAATTAATCATATAATGCTATAGACATCACAAAACATTTCCAATACATGATTAAAAATTCATTACATACAAAAATGTATAAAATGAAAAAAAGAAAAAAATTAGCTTTCTCTTTGTTTCCTCATCTATGGAATGCGGTGTATCCTTTCTGTTATAAAGTACCACATTTGCCGGCGTATAAGACGACTGGGCGTATAAGACGACCCCCTATTTTTCCAGTAAAAACATTTTTTGGGCTATACTCGCCGTATAAGACTACCCCCTTCCGAGGCAACACCATTTAGAAAAACCATCAGAAACATAAAAAAACAAAAAAAATCAGAAACATAAAAAAAAAAAAAAACTTTAGAAACATTAAAAAAAAAAACATCAGAAACATAAAAAAAAACATCAGACTTAACATCAGATTTGATTAAAACACTGTAATGTATTACTTATTACTTACTGGTAAACTTTTGATGGGGCTTTTAAATAAATTACCTTTGTTATTACAGTGTAAAGATGTTTTTGTTACTGTTCCAAGAAACCCACTCCAGGTCTTTATCATCTTCTTAAATCTGCTTTAAACGGTTGCAGTCTTATCACAAGTACATTACTAGTACAGTACAGTAGTGCCAGGCAAAAGTAACAATGCAGAATACAGTGTGCACCGCTAAGCCAATCACGGCCGGCAATGCATTTTATTAATCTTTTGATAAATGCAAAGCCTGCTCGGATTGGCAGAGCCTGTGACATCATCAACCTGTGCCGCTCCAATCCGAACAGGCTTAACAAGCTCTGTTTTCAGCAAAGTGCATCGCCCGCCGGGATTGGCTGTATACAACAATATTACCGCGCACCCGGCGGGCTTCAGATCCATCTGGCAGCAGCATCTGCACCCGGAATCCATCTGCAACCGGCATATAAGACGACCCCCGCTCTCTGGCAGTGTAATTAAGGCGTAAAAGGTCGTCTTATACGCCGGAAAATACGGTACCCTCTTGGAAGAGTTTTTTGAGCAACCATCCTACATACAGTGCCTTGCAAAAGTATTCACCCCGTTGGCATTTTTCGTGTTTTGTTGCCTCACAACCTGGAATTAACATGGATTTTTTTAAGATTTGCATAATTTAATTTACACAACATGCTGTCAGTGAACTCCTGTGAGACGCTTTGCACACAGATGTGCGCCAGAGCTCGCAATTGCGGCCACGTATGCGCACAGATACGAGCACGCGTGAGCACGTACGAGCCTAATCCCGTTTGGCGCCTGACAGCCTATTTAAAGGGAGTCTGGGCTCTTGTGCTTCGCTGACTGATCTTCAGCTGTGTTCCTGAATCATGCTCTGATCCTGTGTGTCTTCCCAGTATTCTGACCCGGCTTGCTCTTGACCTTGGCTCTGTGTTCCTGTATTGATGCCCATCCCTGACCCGGCTCCGTTCCTGACTCTGGCTCTGTCTATTATTTGGTACCTCACTGCCCGCTAGCTGACAAACCTGGCTATCCCTGAGACCTTGCTCCTGTCCATGTTCCTGGTTGCTGTTAGCCCTCGGTTACCTGCCTGGCTGTTACCTGTTCCTGCGCAGCTCATCATAGTCTGCTTCAGGCCGCCGAACCCTGCCAAGCTGTGCTCCCGGGACCTCCTGCTCCAGGCACTCATGTCCCTCTTGTCTTTCGGCTTCCTCTGTCTCACCTTCAGCGGAGCCAGGACAGGAGATATAAGAGAAGCCGACCTCATCAAATCAGTCTCCCACCTGATCCCTGACACATGCCCACAACTGTGAAGCAAACAACGAATAGGAAAGAATAACAGAAAAAGTCAATGTGCATAACTATTCACCCCCCTAAAGTCAATACTTTGTAGAGCCAACTTTTGCAGCTCTCACAGCTCCAAGTCGCTTTGGATAAGTCTCTATGAGCGCGCCACATCTTACCACTGGGATTTTTGCCCATTCCTCCTTGCAAAACTGCTCTAGCTCCTTCAAGTTTGATTGGTTTGCGCTTGTGAACAGCAATCTTTAAGTCTGACCACAGATTTTCTATTGGATTGAGGTCTGGGCTTTGACTAGGCCATTCCAACTCATTTACACGTTTCACCTTAAACCACTCAAGTGTTGCTTTAGCAGTGTGTTTGGGGGTGATTGTCCTGCTGGAAGGTGAACCTCCATCCTAGCCTCAAATCACACACAGAGTTGTACAGGTTTTTCTCAAGAATATCCCTGCATTTAGCACCATCCATCTTTCCCCCAACTCTTTCCCCCAACTCTGACCAACAAACTGCTGAAAAACATCCCCACACCATGATGCTGCCACCACCATGTTTCACTGTGGGGATGGTGTTTTTTGGGTGATGTGATGTGTTGGGTTTGCGCCAGACATTGGGCCAGATTCAGGTAGAGTTAGGCTGGAGTATCAGTGATACTCCAGCCTAACTGTCACTTTAAGCCGGCGTTTCTGTTTTCTGTAACCAGAAAACAAGAAACGCCGGGTTGGAGTTCCGATGCGATCGGCATAATTGAATTTCGCCATCGCATCGCAACTTTAATTTAAAAATGGCGCCGGATTTACGCTGAAAAAATATGTTAATCAGCGGGAATCGGCAATTCACGATCGTATTCGGGAGCGACGCAGTGACTTTCCGACGTTTCCGTAAGCGATACGCAGCGTAAAGTTAAAGCAGCCCCCTAGTGGAGTATCCTATGTTAAGTATAGCCGTCGTCATCGCGTCGAAAAAAAAAAATCGCGTCACTTGCGTAAAACGTCCATGAATGGGGATTTGACGTCATTGACGTTCACTGACAGAATTTGGAGCATGCGCACTGGGATGCATTGACAGTCGACGCATGCGCAGTACGTTCGCCGCGGGATCGCGCTTAGTTTAAATAATACACGCCCCGTACCCGCCCAATTTGAATTCCGCCGGCTCATTTACGATACGCTGCCGCAACTTTAGGAGCAAGTGCTTCATGAATAACAGCACTTGCTCCTAAAATTTCGCCAGAGTAACGTAAATGAGAAACGTTACTCCAGAGCAAAGATGCTCCCATCTACCTGAATCTGGCCCATAGTGTTTTCTTTGGTGGCCAAAAGATAAAATTGTAGTCTCATCAAACCAGACCTCCATACATTTTGGGAGTCTCCCTCATGTCTTTTCACAAACTTTAAAACATGCCATTTTGTTTTTTGCTGAAAGTAATGGCTTTCTTCTGGCCACTCTGCCATAAAGCCCAACTCAATGGAGCGTACGGCTTATTGTCATCCTATGTACGGATACTAATGCTCTCCTTGCCCGTTCCGTGAGTTTTGATGTTCGGGTATCTTTTGACACATTTGCTGTTGTGCCATGTTCTTTCCATATGGTTATTATAGATTTGATGGTGCTCCCAGGGATCATCAAAGATTTGGATATTTTTTTATAATCTAACCCTGACTTGTACTTCTCAACAACATTGTCTAGAGAGTTCATTGGTCTTCATGGCAGTGTTTGGTTAGTGGTGCCTCTTACTAAGGTGTTGCAGCCTCTGGGGCCTTTCTAAAAGGTGTGTATATGTAATGACAAATCATGTGACACTTAGATTGCACACAAGTGGACATAATTTCACTAATTATGTGACTTCTGAAGGTAATTTGTTGCACCAGAGCTTTTTATGGGCTTCATAACAAAGGGGGTGAATACATGTGCACATGCCAATTATCATTTTTTTATTTCTGAAAAATTGTTTTATATATATATTTTTCTAATTTTAGTTCACCAACTTAGACTATCGTGTTCTGATGAAAAAGAGGGGTGTACTGTGCTAATTCGATAAATAGTAAAGCGGCGACTAAAATGTTATACAACACTAATAATAATGGTCAAAGGAAGAGCTGCGCTGTTGTAAGCTAAAATGTGACACTAGTGATAATGAAGTGCTATATAAATATCAATTAAAATATGAAACGCAGACTGAGTGAAAAAAAATTATATCTGTAAATAGGTCTGTGAGACCTCAATAGGATAACACGAAGGGGTTAATTCCTAAATTAGGTAGAAACCTGAGAATTATCAAGTGAATAATTAGCAGTTGGTGTGAAGAAACCCCAAAAAACCTTAGGAATACCATTAACAAAGCGTCAAAGGTAAAAAATTTGAATATAATAAAAATGAATGCAGAGTTTCCTTATAAACTTAAATATCCCCAGTGTTCAACGAATCCAATAGTCCAGGAAAAAGTGCTGACAGGATAGTGCCTCCACCAAACAATAACACTGCCGCTTACCAGATGGACGTGATCTCTAATTATAGAAGATCAATATGCGCATATGGTTGATATCCCAGCCTGGGGTCTCTATTGGTAGCAAAAATCCCTCAGTGTGGTTGCACTATGCACTATGTATTGCATAGAAGATGTCTCAAACAACGTAGCATCCCAGGATGTACCACATAAAGTAAGTAAGTACGTAACATAAAAATCCACACTTACATCGAAGAAGTAAGATATGGCATATAAAATACAATCAAGCCCGCCGGCTCTTCAATTCAGCAGCCCAGGTGAACATAGTAGTTGCAAGGAAACAGGATCCAGGGGACAATTGGTTAGGTGGGCATCTGAGAAAAGTTTTGTAGCCTTTTCAGTAGTAGCCAGTTCAAAAGAGGAAAGTGTTGATTGTTCTGTTAGACAAGGTATGAAGTGGGGAAGATAACTGTACAGTGCTGGTGTCCTCATGTATTGCATCAATATTGTCTTTAAAGTGATTGCCAATCTCTTGGGCAGTGAGTGAGTTATTGGATAGAAGGGGTGGGGGACAAGGCAGAAAGTTAAAGAAGGGAAAAGCCAAAGCCAACGAGGACTGAATGACAAGGTATATGCCTGTGGCAGTGGGTACTGTACACGATCTAGCTTCTCTGTTGGTGATAAAGTTGGTTTGCCATTAGAAATATTTTTCTTCTCTAACACTTACCTAAACTAGGTTTAAAATTTAAAGAATTATCATCAATCATTTAAAAGAAAAATGCCTTTTATTTTATTGTTCCTTTCTCTTGCACATTATTGGGTATTCAAAGTAAAAACAACTTTACCATTATTATTAGGTGAACATACACTGAACATGCAGTTTTCCAAGTGAACAACTTCTACTCCTCAACCACTTCAGCAACTTTTTTTTGCAAGGAGGTTTGCTATAGCTAGTACCTTGTGCTGTGTGATTTAATTATATTATTTTAACCACTTGCCGACCGACTCACAACGATATATGTTGGCAGAATGGCATGGCTGGGCATATCAACGTACCTGTACGTTGCCCTTTAAGACGCAAGCTCCGTGAGTGTGACCACTGGTCTCACTAAAACCTTGTACACATGCACGGTTTTCTCAGCAAGAAAGCTGCTGGCAGAGCTTTCTTGCTGAGTACACCGTGTGTGTGAGTACGAGGCTTTGAGAACCTGCTCTCTACTTTCTCGTCATGATTCTCGGCAGTGTTTTCCTGCCGAGAAACCCAAGCGTCTATATACTTACCTGTCGCCATGGAAACCCTTGCATGCTCGAAATGACTTTGACGCATGCGCGATAGCTTCCAAGGCATAGGTAGGGTGTAGTAAGATGGCGGCGATGGCATCGAATGTGACGAGCGCATGCTCATCGTAGTTGATGACGTCACGAACGGCGGTTCTTTTGAATGGAGTGTGTGTACACTCAGCCGGCAAGACATTCTTGCCAAGAATCTCATCAGGAAAAACACATTTTTTTTCCTGACAAGATTCTGGGCCGGGTCTACAGGGCTTGAGAGTCCCGCAATCATCTCACGGAGAGGAAGAACAGGGAAATGCTGATGTAAACTCTCTATGTTCTTTTTCTCCACCCTCTCTCTCTTTCTCTCTTTGGCACCAGATTGTCATACCGAGATTGACTAATTATTACTACACCTTAATTTTAGCAGTGTCTTCTGAAATTCCTTAGGCTTCTTTTATAGACATGTGATTTACCAGAAAAGTACAGCGCAATAATATAAACCAAGATAAATAAATAATTAAGAAAAATTGCGGATAAAATATCCAAATTGATGTAGTGAACAGTCCAAGAAAATTGTCATGAATAAATAAAAAATAAAAATTAATTAAATAAGAGTCCACAAAATCTTCCACCAGTGCTGAAGAATTCACAGATTGTGACAATCCCTCCACCTTAGGTCTATCTGGGTACTCTCACCTTCCAGCATAGACCCCTGACTCAACAGGAAGTCATGCAAGCAGAATAAACATGGATCAGATGCATCAATGGCGTCTTCTAAATAACAGCTTATACTCCGGGAAATGAGCTGTCTCCCAGATATTACTGGAGACACCCACCCACTACTACACCCACTGACCAATCCAGCAGCACCAGATGCAAACATGGAGTTTGGTGACAAACATCTAATGAAAGATATGTCTTTAACCCAGTAATATCTGGGAGACCGCAGAAAGCCTTTAAATAAATATTTAATAGGTTGATATTAATTGTCTTTTTAAAAACATTATCATCGTTTTTTTTATTGTATGCTCCAAATTTGATCAATCCATTTGATAAATACATATCCATTGTATTCATTTTTGCAGCAGCTGAGCATTTAAGGATAAATACTGCTGTGCTACATCTGAGTTGCTCAACCATTTGGAAACCTAGCATCTAGATCTGAATTAACCAAAAACACCAAAAAGCACTAACAGCTTGGAGAAGAGTGCATTGCTCACTGAGTAAATACTGACTGGAATAAGTAAAGAGGGGGAAGAGGGGGGAAGAGACAAATCCATAAACCTGAGTCAGATTGGAATACAGTAAAGAAAAAGTAAGAGGAACAGTTCAAAAAGTTACACCCATTTGGTTGAACTTGGGAATGTAAATTTAGGGGCAGCAGGATGCCAAAACTGTGGCTTATGACCAGTGTGTTGTCTTTCGGATGCTTAAATTGGCATATGCCAGATTGACCAAATGGATTGATTAGGGTTAAGTGGGTAGGTCCCTGGTAATGGTACACATTATTATTAATGACAAAGCTAGAGGAAAATAGAAGGTTCTCAAAAATGTATTCAAACTCAAGACCTCCGAAATAGTAATTTCAGATGTATACCAGTGCCATTTTCTACACCAGTCAATGGTTATGGTTCACATTATTATTAATGACAAAGCTAAGGGAAAATTAAAGGTTCTCAAAAGATTAATTCAAGTACAAGACCTCCAAGATAGTAATTTCAGATGTATACCAATGCCATGTTCTACACCAGGCAATGGGTGCTGTGGGAGTTAAGAAAATGGCTGAAAAATTGGTGCAGAAGAAAATAATATTATTCTTTAGAGAGCTGGCATGGTGGTGAGGTTGAATTTGTGTTCAGGGAAGAATGGTTAAAAGTAGGGTTGTCCCGATACCGATACTAGTATTGGTATCGGGACCGATACCGAGTATTTGCGGGAGTACTTGTACTCGCGCAAATGCTCCCGATGCTTCTGCCGATACTTTTTTTGTATTTATCAACATGTTCTGTGAAAATTCTTTGAGTTTTTTACTACTGCGTGACAAGCAAAATTTGTATTCATTTTTATTCTTTTATAATGTCTTGAGTTAGAGTTCTTCATAATTCTAAAGAAAATATCCTTAGTCTGTATTGTGGTTTGAAAACTGTCACATGACATTTAAAAAAAGTATCGGTATTCGGTATCGGAGAGTACATGAAAAAAAGTATCGGTACTTGTACTCGGTCCTAAAAAAGTGGTATTGGGACAACGCTAGTTAAAAGATAAGAGGAATCTGGAGAGAGGGTAGGGATAGGTAGTAATAGCATTAGAAAGCTTGGGAAAAGTAGAGAAACTAGGGGTAATTGGGAGTTAGCAGGGGTGCTGGGTATCAAATACAACAAGGTAATAAAAACTGTTTAATAAAATAAATAAATAAATAAATAAAGCATGTCAGTAAAAGCATAAATTGCATGACAGCAAATGCAATAAATGTTCCAAACAAAATTAATGAGCAATTGCTGATGAATGCGTAAATTAATGATATACATGTAGCAGGTATAATGGAAACCTTGCTGGTTGAAAGTCATGTTAGATATTACATTTGGAATTCTATAGTGTTTCAGAAAGGATAAAAATACACTTTCAGGTTTTATTTGTTTGTAAAATCTTGTTTTAGAGCAGCTGTGAATAAAGATCCCTTTGAAAACTGTAACAGCGAGGAGTCTCTCTACTGTATTATCTAGAAAATGCTACACATTAGTGAGCACAATGTACTTTGTCATTTACAGTACATTTATATTTAATATAGTCAGGGGTCCCGTGTTACCAAAGATCTTCCTTTTAGGCCCTGTACACACAATCAGACATGTCCGAGGAAACATGTCTGACGGAGCGTTTTCATCGGTCAAGGCGGAATTGTCTGTTGGTCTGATGTGCGTACACACCATCGGACCAAAATCCTCTCGGACCAGAACGCGGTGACGTAGAACACAACGACGTGATGAAAAAACTAAGTTCAATGCTTCCAAGCATGCGTCGACTTGATTCTGCGCATGCGGGGGATTTTGGTCCGATGGTTTGTGTACTAACCATCGAACCTGTCCGACGGACAGGTTTCCAGCGGACATGTTTTTAAGCATGTTTGGAAATTTTTGTCCGCTGGAAAACGGTCCGTACACACGATCGAACATGTCCGCTGAAACTGGTCTGCGGACCAGTTTCAGTGGACATGTTCGATCGTGTGTACGCAGCCTTAGGGCCAGATTCAGGTAGATGGGCGAGTCTTTATTTTGGAGTAACGTTTCTCATTTACGTTACTCCGCCGAAACTTTAGGAGCAAATACTGTATTCACAAAGCACTTGCTCCTAAAGTTGAGGAGGCGTAGCGAAAATGAGCCGGCGGAATTCAAATTGGGCGGGTAGGGGGCGTGTATTATTTAAACTAGGCGCAATCCCGCGGCGAACGTACTGCGCATGCGTCGACTGTCAGTGCGCATGCTCCAAATTCTGTCAGTGAACGTCAATGACGTCAATCCCCATTCACGGACGTTTTACGCAAACAACGCGAACATTTTTAAATTCAACGCGATGACGACGGTTATACTTAACATAGGATACTCCACTAGGGGGCTGTTTTTTCTTTACGCCGCGTATCTCTTACGGAAACGTCGGAAAGTCACTGCGTCGGGCCTGAATACGATCGTGAATTGCCGATTCTCGCTGATTAACATATTCTCGGCGTTAATCAGCGGGAACGCCCCGAGCGCCATTTTTAAAATTGCAGTTCCGATACGACGGCGAAATACAATTACGCCGCTCGTATAGGAACTCCAACCCGGCGTTTCTTGTTTTCTGCTTACAGAAAACAGAAACGCCGGCTCAAAGTGAGATTTAGGCTGGAGTATCACTGATACTCCAGCCTAACTCTACCTGAATCTGGCCCTTAGAGTTCAAATATTTGTAAAACCTTCTGGAATATAATTTTGTATTATTAGCTATCTGAATCAGTATGATACCCAGGTATTTTCAGAACAGGTAAGCTTCAGTACACATTTCAAGTCAATAAGACTTAGTGCCTCTTTGAGTTGTGTAAGCTTTACTTTCCTAATGTTCATGGTTTTGGTAGCTTCCTTGCCTGGTAATTATTTCAATATTGATTAAAATTTTACCGTACCATGGAAGGAATCTTTTGAAAGAGTATTCGTTTTTATGAGTAGACAACTTAAAATCTCTATGTTGGAAATGCTAAGGATATGATATATTTGTATTTTGCTAAAGCATTTGATTTGGATCCTCCTCAAAGCCTGGCATAGATACAAGAGTTAGGGAAAAATGTTTGTACAGGGGTAAAAAACTGGTGAAGAGATAGAAGTCAAAAGCTAAGGGGAAAATGTTTGTTTAAGGCGGCGTACACACGAGGGGATATGTCCGCTGAAAACGGTCCGATGGACCGTTTCAGCAGACATCTCCGCTCGTGTGTATGGGCTAGCGGACAGATTTGTCCACCCGACAGATTTCAAAGCATGCTTTGAAATCTATCCGGTGGGAATCTGTCCGCCCGACATGTCTGCTGGTTAGTACACTTACCAGCAGACATGTCGGCTCCCACCGCCGCCGCGCCGCTGCCGAATGGATTCGGCGCATGCGCGGAAGTGTTTTACTTCCTGGTGCGGTGACGTAGCGGTGACGCGGCGGCGTCAACGTCACCGCCGCGTCATCGCCACGTCACCGCGCCGTCCGGCGGCGGGGAATTTGATCCGATGGTGTGTACACGCCATCGGATCAAACTCCCGATCGGACATATCCGATGGAAATGGTCCGCGGACCGTTTTCATCGGATATATCCGATCGTGTGTATGGGGCCTAAATAGCTGGTACTAAAAACAGAAGACGACTATAAATTGAACACTCAAAATAAGCTAAATTTAAGAGTTCTGGCACAGCTCTTTTTACCATTTAATTATGATCTGATGGGTGAAATTAAAAGCAATGGTGCAATTTTTTCTAATTAAGCAACAATATATGGAAAGATTATTGGTATAGTAGCATGTTAAAAGGATCTTGATAACATTGGCAGTTAAAGTGTTACTAAACCCAAGACCCTGTATACACTATGGGGTAGATTCAGGTAGAATTGCCTATCTTTAGGCATGCCTAGCGTCTGGTATTTACACTACGCCGCCGCAACTTTTTCAGGCAAGTGCTTTATTCTCAAAGCACTTGCCTGTAAAGTTGAGGCGGCGTAGCGTAAAAGACCCGGCCAAATTCTAATTCGGTGGGTAGGGGGCGTATATTATTTAAATGAAGCGCGTCCCCGCGCCAAAGGAACTGCGCATGCGCAAGCCGTGAACTGATCCCAGTGCGCATGCTCCAAATCTTGACGTCAATACGACGTGTAAACGAAGTGAACGGCACTTACTCAAAGCCCTATTGGCGAACGTTTTACGTAAACGAAGTGAAAAAAAACGCTGGCACGCTGTCCATACTTAACATTGGCTGCGCCTCATATAGCAGGAATAACATTACGACGGTACTACGCTAACGCAAACAACGTAAAAAAATATCGCCGGCCGGGCGTACATTCGGGAATCGGCGTATAGGCTCATTTGCATATTTTAGACGGGAACGCCACCTAGCGTCCAGCCTAAAATATGAAAATAAGATTCAACGGCGTAAGAGACTTATGCCAGTTGGATCTTATGGAAATCTATGCGTAACTGATTCTATGAATTAGGCGCATAGATAGGAGGGCTCAGACGCTGAAATAAGACGGCTTATCTGGAGAAAAGCCGGGTTATTTCTTTCCTGAATCTGGTCCTATATCTGGTCTCCCACGGTACAAAGAACATGGACATGCAATTATTTTAGTAAATATAAACTGCTAAATACCTTTTCTCATCAGCAGAATATAGCAGTCTTATGACTTCTATCAGTGTCTGGTTAAAGCTTGTACGGGAGTTTTTATTCTCCTCTGATCGCCTATGAGGCTGTAGGACCCGTGACCCTCTGTCAGAAAGTTCACTTACCAAGGCCGAGATGCTGAGGGTGGCTCACCTTTGCGACCTGATGCGATCTGCCCCCTGGGATGGGAACAGAGGGACAGACGCACCGGGAGGCACCGGTACCAGCGGGAAGATGAAGGTCAGGTGCGTTGAGCAGGTACAGGCAGGTCACCAGCTGGAAGGCTGCAGCAGATGAAGCAAAAGTCTGTGCACAAAGGTATATCACAGGAATCAGGTACTTCGTAGGTCAGGACAGGGCTGGAAACAGGTCCGGAAGACAAGCCGTGGTCAGGGGTTATAGAGACAGCAATAGTCCAAGTTCAGGCCGGAGGTCAAGGGCAGGAGAAGATCGGGTATCCAAAGTCCAAGCTGGGGTCAAGGGTTCAAAAAACCATCAGTCCAAAAACGAAGCCAAGGGTCAAGTATCACAGGAATCCAAACAGGTAGTTTTAGCAGACAACACGGAAGCTGTTTACAAACCAGCAACCAGAGAGGAGGAAGGGGCTGGTTCAAATAAGCCACTCAGGCCACTGATTGGCCGAGAGCGGGACGAGCCTGTGCGTGCACACGCGCGCCCGAGCACGGGCGCGCGCTCGTGCCCACGCGCGCGGCGTGCAGACGCACCACGTGCGCGCGCCGCCCAGGGGAGCGCGACAGCGCTGGCCTGTCACGCAGCTGAGGAATCAGAAGGTGAGGGGAGCTGATACCCTGACACCCTCTGTCTGAACAGTGATGATTGGCCCTGTGTTGATCACCTGCACAAATGGATTGGGGACTGTGGAAGAAGAGGAAGACCAGAGAAGACAGGCTCAAACATCCTTTTTTACACAATGTGGAAGATTAACACTTTAAGTTCCACAGCAAGTATAACAAGCATTTTTTACTCACAAACAGCCGTGCAGTGGTAAAGGTGAATATCGGGTCAAAGATTGGTGTATAAATTACAAACATACCTTTCCATAAACTACATAGAGGGAACATAAATATATAATGTCCTTAAAATAGGTATCAGCTGTGAAGGAAAGTGCACAAAACCAATATATTAAACCTTCTCTGGGTGTTCCATGCAATAGACACACCAGGGGAAGGGACGCAATTTGTGAAAAGAAATATCCCGTACTGAACCCAATGTGAGTCACACACGCTGCTTACCAGATGCAAATGACCACTCAATTACAGGTGGTCTGACAAAGCGTGAGGAAATAAGGTCTCCCTCAAACCATACAGACTTTTTCCACTCTGACCATTCCAGCGGGACTCAGAGATAAAAGGAAAGACACACTTCCATAGTGTCATATGATAACACCGATTTATTGATAAAACAAAGTTTTGCACTACCAGGAATCCAGATAAAAAATGGCATATTCTTATAATCCTCATGTGTTATGCGGCGTCCCTATGGGTTTCTATCCAGGCTCGCTTGTGTATCGGCCAATCAAGGATAGATCATGTGATGACGTCATCATCATAGGCCCAAACTTACGCGTTTCATCACAACGTACGTCGTCTGGGGATGGGCCGGAATTGTACCAGGTTGAACTTGATGTAATTGTGCCTGAGTTCTAACTTGAATGCTGATATGTACAAATGTCACTGGATAAAATTATCAATGCAGCTCAGCCCTATAATTTTACTTTGTGCTTTTGTTGCTGCCCGAATTCCACCTGCCTTGTCCATAGCTATTTATGAACTATACCCTTGTTAATTACCTTGGAACATTGCTTTAGTTAAGTGATTGCACAGTGCCACTGGAGAAAATCTGAAGGATATGAGTTTAGAGGATTACACAGTAAAAGCCATAATTCCTTGTATGTGTTCTGGTTGAATATATACATAGAAAAAAGGAGTGGAATCGCGCTAGATTAAGAAAATGTGTCCTAATAAAGGGGCACAATGTGATAAACACAGTCAATGCGGGATATACCCTGTAAACCCACAGAGACACACTAAACTACACCACAAGACACATTGGGCCAGATTCAGGTAGAGTTAGGCTGGAGTATCAGTGATACTCCAGCCTAATTGTCACTTTAAGCCGGCGTTTCTGTTTTCTGTAACCAGAAAACAAGAAACGCCGGGTTGGAGTTCCGATGCGATCGGCGTAATTGAATTTCGCCATCGCATCGCAACTTTAATTTAAAAATGACGCCGGGGGCGTTCCCGCTGATTTACGCTGAAAAAATATGTTAATCAGCGGGAATCGGCAATTCACGATCGTATTCGGGCGCGACGCAGTGACTTTCCGATGTTTCCGTAAGCGATATGCGGCGTAAAGATAAAACAGCCCCCTAGTGGAGTATCCTATGTTAAGTATAGCCGTCGTCATCGCGTCGAAAAAAAAAAATCGCGTCACTTGCGTAAAACGTCCATGAATGGGGATTTGACGTCATTGACGTTCACTGACAGAATTTGGAGCATGCGCACTGGGATGCATTGACAGTCGACGCATGCACAGTACGTTCGCCGCGGGATCGCGCTTAGTTTAAATAATACACGCCCCATACCCGCCCAATTAGAATTCCGCCGGCTCATTTACGATACGCTGCCGCAACTTTAGGAGCAAGTGCTTCATGAATAACAGCACTTGCTCCTAAAATTTTGCCAGAGTAACGTAAATGAGAAACGTTACTCCAGAGCAAAGATGCTCTCATCTACCTGAAACTGGCCCATAGAGAAGAAAATCTAGAGGTCAACTCTATTTAGATAATTGTGGCTATGGTCATATAGAAACAACAACATAAGTGATATGAGTATATAGTGAAAAAAATGTTGTTTTTCTACAGCCTCAACCTAGTTGTAAAGACCAGGGGAGGTGGAAGGTGGTTTTGAAAAGACCACCTGGTGGTCACGACCAAACTGTTCAAAGTTATTGGTGAACCAGGGTGGGATCTTGGAAGGAAAAAAAACCTTGGATTGAGGGTGGGTGGTTTCTCCCAAATTTGATGGTAGATAGATCAAAGAAGCAAATCCTCCAGGTGGTGATCAATGCAACAGTCACTACGTTGTCAGTCACACTTGGGCTTTTGCAGATTTGAGTCTAGATTCACAGCACCAAAGATATAAAACACAAAAAAACTTGCATATTGTGAAAACTGACAGGCAGCGTATGTACAAACACCCGTGTGGGACAGTCATGAAGTTGGGGGGGGGGGGGGGGATAGTGCAAACCCACCACCACTAAACACACTGACCCTTACCAGATGTTAGATCCCCTAAGGGTACATGCAAACACTTATGATCAGGTAGATAGATGCGACCTTGAGAGTGAGACCCTTGTGATTGGATGCAGGCACCTGGGATCGACTGGTTTACAGCAACCGCGGGACATCAGCAGATAGCAATAGTGATGTATTGTCATGAAACGACAGAAGTACTCACATAGTGTAAATCCGATACATTTATTAAAAAGAGTGGAATAAAAATGCACTTACAGACGAGCAGGGAAATAAAGCTTTTAAAAACAAAGTGCCGGCCGGCTTAGTCGAACGCGTACGTCCTTCCGTATGGTTGCGATGACGTGGGAACGTCTCCTCCCAACGTTTCGTCTTACACAGAGACTTGATCACGGGATTGATCAAGTCTCTGTGTAAGATGAAACGTTGGGTGGAGACGTTCCCACGTCATCGCAACCATATGGAAGGACGTACGCGTTCGACTAAGCCGGCCGGCACTTTGTTTTTAAAAGCTTTATTTCCCTGCTCGTCTGTAAGTGCATTTTTATTCCACTCTTTTTAATAAATGTATCGGATTTACACTATGTGAGTACTTCTGTCGTTTCATGACAATACATCACTATTGCTATCTGCTGATGTCCCGCGGTTGCTGTAAACCAGTCGATCCCAGGTGCCTGCATCCAATCACAAGGGTCTCACTCTCAAGAGGTCGCAGCTATCTACCTGATCATAAGTGTTTGCATGTACCCTTCTGGTAAGGGTCAGTGTGTTTAGTGGTGGTGGGTTTGCACTAACCCCCCCCCCCCCAACTTCATGACTGTCCCACACGGGTGTTTGTACATACGCTGCCTGTCAGTTTTCACACTACGCAAGTTTTTTTGTGTTTTATATCTTTGGTGCTGTGAATCTACACTCAAATCTGCAAAAGCCCAAGTGTGACTGACAACGTAGTGACTGTTGCATTGATCACTACCTGGAGGATTTGCTTCTTTGATCTATCTACCATCAAATTTGGGAGAAACCACCCACCCTCAATCCAAGGTTTTTTTTCCTTCCAAGATCCCACCCTGGTTCACCAATAACTTTGAACAGTTTGGTCGTGACCACCAGGTGGTCTTTTCAAAACCACCTTCCACCTCCCCTGGTCTTTACAACTAGGTTGAGGCTGTAGAAAAACAACATTTTTTTCACTATATACTCATATCACTTATGTTGTTGTTTCTATATGACCATAGCCACAATTATCTAAATAGAGTTGACCTCTAGATTTTCTTCTCTATGTGTCTTGTGGTGTAGTTTAGTGTGTCTCTGTGGGTTTACAGGGTATATCCCGCATTGACTGTGTTTATCACATTGTGCCCCTTTATTAGGTCACATTTTCTTAATCTAGCGCGATTCCACTCCTTTTTTCTATGCTTGTTTATGTTGTATAACATTTTTGTATCGCAGCTTTCTTTGACACATTTTTTGGTATGCGCAATTTTTTTTTCTCCTAGTTTGAATATATACATGCTCTTTAGTGGCTGCACATTGGAGGAGATCATACTTTCTGCTGGAAGAGGGACAACACTCACCGATGACTGGACAGATAAAAACAAATGCAAAATTAACTCTGTCTACATGACATTTTCCTCACTCAGTTTGAGGTTCCAAATTACAGCTTCACACTAGAATGACTATTTGGTTGTGGAGCCATAAAATTCTAATATCCAACTTGTTGGATATATACTGAGAGGTGGTCCATTTCCATTTGAAATTATGTAGTTATAAATAATTTATCTCCACATCTCTGAAAACAGTCAACTGTGAGATTAATGATTGTTTGTGGTGATGGCATGTGTCTTGTCTCCTGTGTCACTCCCCATCACTTTAAGCCTAACTTGGGGTTGTGACGTCCACATTTAGCAGTAGGACGTGCAGCCCCTCCTACTTCTAAATATATGATGGGCGTTTACGCAGTACTGAGGCCTATACTATAAACGTACGTGTTGTACTCACTTCTGTTTTGCACTGATAATTGTTGGTATTGCAATAACAAATGTTGAAATTTGTGATGACCTATGCAATATTGTAATAACTCATTTTTTAACCAATAAAAACCAATTGAAAAGAAAACAGTCAACTTCTCCCCCTCTAACCATGGTTTTAGAAAATAGATTTGTTTATGCTTCTATCTAGAGGAATAGACACACAATTTCCGAATTACACAACAACATTATGCAAAGTATGTGCTTAGAGGCTGTAACATCTAATGAATACATGTCCAATATAATAGATGATACAGTCTGTGTTTGACCAAAGTAACCAGTGGGCGATTGAAATGGTTCCAACGGATGGCGTCATGAAGAAAGCAGACGAAGAGATAAGAAGTCACCAGCACTTCTAAAATTTGTGTCACTCATTTATTGTGGAAACAGCATCACATGTCGCCTTGAGAAAGGGACCATGCAAGGCACTGAAACATTGGCTATCGTGATCTGTTTCCACAATAAACAAGTGAAACTAATGTTTTGGAGTGCTGGTGACTTCTTATATATTTATTATGACAGATGAATGTTATAAACTATTGGCTGAATTTGTCTGTTTTTAAATGTTCTGGTACACAAAAAGAACTCTGTAAGCCATTCCTTAAATCAGGCTTGGCCAACATGCTCACTGTGAGAAAGAGTTTTAACAAGTATTAACTGACATTTTAAACTGTTATGCCCCGTACACATGATCGGAAATTCCGACAATAAAACCGTGGATTTTTTCTGACGGAATCACACGGTCACACAAATCCTGTCT
Organism: Rana kukunoris; assembly: GCA_029574335.1. NCBI lineage: Eukaryota > Metazoa > Chordata > Amphibia > Anura > Ranidae > Rana > Rana kukunoris. Next base: position 135,032,509 of record CM056056.1, on the reverse strand, counting down.
GAAATTCCGACCCTCAAGAACACTTTGACGTAGAAGGCGTACAACGAGCAGAGATCAATGAAGTTCAATAGGCAGTTCTGCTCTTCTGCTTGATTCTAAGAATGCGTGTTTTTTTCGGAATTGCATACAGACGAGCGGATTTTCCGACAATAACTTTTTCCGTCGGAAAAATAGAGAACCTGCTCTCAATCTTTTGCCGGCGGAAATTCTGACAGAAAATGTTGGATGGAGCATACACACAGTCAGAATTTCCGATCAAAAGCTCACATCCAACTTTTTTTGGCAGAAAATCCAATCGTGTGTACAGGGCATTAGTAGCACAAGCACAACAGTTAGTGTATCTCACTACTGCACAGTAAGGCCTCGTACACACGAGGGAATTTATCCGCTGAAAATGGTCCGACGGACCATTTCAGCCGAAAAATCCGCTCGTCTGTAGGGGCCGGCGGACAGATTTGGACGGATTTCTCCGGCGGAAAAGTTTCAGAGCATGCTTTGAAACTTTTCCGCCGGAGAGCTGCCCGTCGGATATGTCCGCTGGTTAGTACACCTAACCAGCGGACATATCTGTCCGCACATGCGTCGGATCCTGTGAATGGATTCGACGCATGCGCGCGGAAGTGTTTCACTTCCTGGTGCGGTGACGTGGCGGTGTCAACGTCACCGCCGCGTCACCACGCTGTCCGCCAGCGGGGAATTTGATCCGATGGTGTGTACAGCCATCGGATCAAAACAGCCCGGCGGACATAACTGATGGAAACGGTCCGTCGGACCGTTTCCATCGGATAAATCCTATCGTGTGTACAAGGCCTAAGTCTCACTAGAGGCAATAAGCATGCACTGTAGAGAAACCAGTTTTGAGTATTTACCAGCATTGTTTTGGCCAATTCAAAACACAGAATAGAGAAAGTACCAGTGTTAACTGATATAATCTAAACAGACAGTTTTTACCATATTATCTTCAGAGAAGTGGGAATATCTCCATGATGATAGAACAGTTCTTCTTTATTTTAGGTTTAGTGCAAAGAAAGAAGTATTGATAATGTGACGCTTCCCTTCTGTCATGATCTGGAGTCAGGTCTCGGAGGCCAGTAGCTATAGCAGTAGCAAGACACCCACTGGCCAGTTGGATACTGTACATAGACAGGTCACCCTGGCGGATGACATGGGTTCACCTGAGGTGCAGATTCTAAGTACTAACATGTGTTCACCAGAGCTCCTGATGGTGGAGATGGGTTTTGCTGTGTGTTAGTACCAGGTGGCGATCCTCAGGATCACCCCACCAGAAGGTGAGCAAGCTGGCGGCCTGGGGACCAGTAGCAGATATATGTCAGGGTGATGTTCAGAATAAAAATGAGCATGTGCTGAAAAGGAGAGAGAAGAACTAAAATGTGCACGTGCTGAGAAAAGACCTAGCATAGTTGTCAATACTTTACATGGTCGTGCTTGTTTGCTCAGAAATGTGCACAATTCACATTCACATTCACACAGGCGCATGTTCACACACACTTGCTACCAGAACTGGTGCCAAATGCACTTAGACTTTGCTGGATGATCTGCATCTACCAGTACTTCTTGCTCCTGTTTTTCTTGTATTATTTGGTTTACCTGTTACCGACCCAGCTTGCCTCTGGACTCCTCTGCTGCCTGATCCCTGGTTTTGACCCGGCTTGCTCTAATGACTCCTCTTGACCCGGCTTGCTCTAATGACTTCTCTTGCTCTACCATGCATGACCCTGGGTTTATACTGACTATCCTTCTGCATACTCCCTGGCTTGCCTTCCTGTGTATGACTTTGGCTCTCATCCTGATTAAGCCTCTTCAGTCCAGTCCTGCCAGCCTGTTGCTGCTTCTTTCTCGGGTGCCACCTAGCCTGTGGTTGCTGCTTTGGCTCCGATACACACCTGGGGGTACAAAGGTCCTGCCATGTGCCCTGAAAGACCAGCTGACAGCTATCTATTTCTGCTGTGCTGCAAGCTGCTTCTAGCAGCTCTACCTAAACAGCATACATTCTTTTTTAAGTCAAGCACTCCACATTCTCCTTTTCAGGGGTGCTTGGCACTTAGCCGCAAGGGAAGCTCTCTCATCAAATCGGCCATAGACCAGGTACATGACAATATAGCAAGAAGAAATAAGCAGAAGTGTAGTTAGTAAACAAGCCAAAGGTTGGTAACAAGTGGTTGCAGATTTGAATCAAACAGCGTAGTCGAGGAACAATATTAAGGTTGGCAATGAGTGGTAATGAAGATACAGATAAAAGCAAAGAGTGAGATATTGGTTGGAGAGAGCACAACATTTTGCTAGAGACATGGCTTAAATCAGGAAGTTCATGGGAGGAGTAAAGACGTCAAGGTTCAAGAAAAACAGGTTTAAAGGCAAGATCATTCAAGGAGTAGTACAGGGAGCTGTCCCACACACCAAGTAGCTCAGCAAGAAGAGACATCTCCAAACACAGCAGACTTTGTAGGTTCAGATTTGGGTCGGGACACCTTTACGCCTTGGGTCAGGCTCTTTTTGACATTTCAACAATTTGGGCTCAAGAAAACCAACATACATCTTAGATTTCTCAAATGTTTAATCTTGTACCTTCCAAAAACATGGCTACATTTTTGTGGAATACAACATTCTTATTAGGCTACCTTCACAACAAAGAGTTTGGTCACCGTCCTACAGACCAGTTCTGGTAAAAAGTCATCTTTATTGTGATGTTACATTATCCGTATTACATTATTGTATTTGGTAGCCGTAGAAAACCATGTACTAAAATGATAATTTTTTTACACATTTAAAAGGAAAAGCGTAAAAAAGATTCTTGCTGATCTTTTTCCAAGCAGGTGGTAGAAATGAGGCAATGGGCAATGAGTGACACCTCGGGAAAGACATGAAACTTTTGCTTATTTTGGGCACCGTGTCTCCTGCCTGGCAAAGCACTAGGTTGAATTCCAACCCTCTTGTGAGGTGTTCCTGAAACTGCTGACTGCTGAATAAGACATTAAACTGTCAACAGCAGAAAACCATCACTTTTTTTTAACTTGTACCACTATTTAACTTTTTTTGTGCCAAAAAAAAGAAGGAAGGTCTTTTTTAGATGATGGCTACATTGTAGACTGGTATTTACACATGTACTATAAGGGCATTTAAAGTTTTAGGATAAGTCCACCGCTATCTGACATTTAAAGTTTTACTTCACTTTCTCAAAAGTCGAAAATTACCATTTTTAATCTTAATGCTGCTAGCATTAGGAATAGGAAATAGTAAATTAGGAATAGAAAAGCATATTGTATTTAAACTTTATTTTAGCATTAGCATTTAAACTTTATTTTAGCATTTCTTCAGTTACTTCCTGGTTTCCAGGCCTAGGAAAATGATGTCATACGGTAAATCTCGGGAGTCTTCAGGAAAGGAGGAGGGGCTTTCTCCGCTAAGCACACCCTCCTGTCTGCATGCCTGAGCTAAGGGCAGGAAATAAATGCTATATGAATATTCTGCCCTTACTCACGATAACCATAGGGTGATTTCTCAGCAAAATAAAGCATGATAGATGGATGGGGAGGTTTGCCTTGAACATTCAGTTTATGGTGCTCAGATACAGTGTAGTTCCACATTCAGGGCCAGATTCTCAGAGGCGCTACGACGGAGTATCTCAGATACCCCGTCGTATCGCCGTTTTTTTTGGCTCGTATCTATGCGAGTGATTCTTAGCATCACTTTGGCATAGATACGCTTGAACATCCGACAAGTGTAATACTATTACACTTGCGGATCGTAGTTGTAATGACAACTCCGGCCACTAGGTGGCCTTTTTACGTTGTTTTCTCATTTGCCTATGCAAATTAGGCTACTACACCGATTCCCGATCGCTTTTACGCCGCATCGTCGTCACGTATGTTGTTTTCGTCCGCGTAAGGTTACCCCTGCTTCTATGAGGACTAACCTTATGAAGTACCGTCGGATGCCATGTTAAGTATGGCGTCGGGTCAGCGTCGGCTTTTTCCATCGCTTACGTCGTTTTACTAACTCGTTCGCGAATAGGGCATTGCGTAGTGACGATCACGTGGTTTTGACGTCGGTTTCAACGACGCTTTCCGATGTGAGCTGGAGCATGCGCACTGGGCTTTTTCCCCGGCCGGCACATGCGCAGTTCGTTCGACGGGGGGGGCGCGCTTCATTTAAATAGAAGCCGCCCCCTTTGAATTACGCGGGCTTACGCTGGGCCATTTTCGCTACGCCATCGCAAACTACGGAGCAAATGCTTAGAGAATACGGCACTTGCTCTAGTACGATGCGGCGGTGTAGTGTAAATGCGTTAAGCTACGCCGGCGAATTTGTATGAGAATCTGTCCCTCAGTCTTTAGCGCTATCTCTGACTAAATCTGGTTCTACATGAAACACATCAGCAGGGGTGACTTCATCAACTTGGAACTTTGGTACACCAAATGGGTGACTTGTATCTATGATGGACCAAATAATAAAAAGTGTTATGGTGGCAGTATTCACGCTATATCTTTAAGTGAATTTTTGTCACTAATAGTGACACCCAAACTATTGACTTTTTTTGGTGTATACTGAATAGTTTTATATGATAGCACTGCGGGATATAATCACAATCGCTGTTGTATTTCTGGAAATGTGATTGACTATCATTATACCAAGCTATACCCTTAGAAAATATGAATTTACATCATGCTGAGGCAAACTTAGTGTGGTCTATGTGTTGTATCTATTTTGGCCTAATTTGGTCCTGTTCCTTTAAAGCAGTGATCTCCAAACTATGGACATCCAGCTGTTGTGGAACTACACGTCTCATGAGGCATTGTAAAACTCTGACATTTACAGACATGACCAGGCATGATGGGAATTGTAGTTCCTGAACAACTGGAAGGCCAGAGTTTGGAGACCCCTTGCTTTAAATTATGAATAACAGCACAATGATTGTGCTGTGTAATTTGGCCCCTTATATCACCTAAATGGCTGCAGAGCCTTGACACCGTGGTCAGTTTACATGCCTCTGTCATCCGCAGCTCTCCTCTGTCCTCTATCCCCCTCCCCTTCTTCTGCTGAAATAACTTAGTGATTATTAGACAATCCCCTGTCTTCTTGTCTTCCATGATGCTAAGTGTCCTATATATGTGCCTTATTTAAAAATAGATAGATAGGGGAGGCTGATCCAAGGATTTATCTGATCGCAGATTTGGGGAGAGTAAAGCCAGCCATACATGGATCAAAATTCAGCCAGTTCAGCAGAGACCAACCAAATTTTGATCCATGTATAGGCACTGTGGTTGTGCAGAAGTCAATCTCCTGATCAACCTCTGTGCAACCACTGTGTTGGATTTTTCCCACGTGATCAGCACTGCAGGCTATAGCCTGCAATACTGATTAGTTTATTCTGACTGCGGGGAAATCTTCCAACGGCCAGAATACAAAGATTCATCAGAGAGGATTCCCTCATCCACCTCGTACTTGTGGATGAGACAATCTAGTCTGTTTTAAAAAACAACCTGTGGCATATACATTCAATAAAACCACCTACTATAGACTATCACATTATATCAATAGTAGGGGGTGCAATCAGCGCAAAAATAACAAAGAAAACAAAATATATAATGGTAATATGATAATGTTAGTAAATGTAAGAATGAAAAACAACTCCCAGAGTGGATTTCATATGGATGCAAGCTGAACACCAAAAAGGACAATCACAAAATCCCAAAAGTACATATATATATAAAGAAAGCAGTGCAGCGCAAACCTAAATTCAAATGATAAAAAATATACTCATAAAAGTGAAAATGAACACCAAAAAAGGAAAAAATAGTCCAAAATGGTAAACAACATGTGAAATAAATCCTGCGACCAGATAATAAGAGTATCTTCACCACGTGACTGGAAAACCAATTCAGAGTGTGATCCCTTCACCAGTAAAGATGGGTACTCTCACCTCACAGAAAGACCTTTGTTTTACCAAAGGTCTAATGAGCTTAGATCAATGGTGGAAATCCGGATGGCTCAGGGGTGTATACTATTCAGCCGTAGGACCCGGAGATGTGTAAGTATCCTCAGTGGCACCAACGAACAAGTATGTAACCGATGATATGTAAAGAAAAAACTAAATCTAAGAGCTTCCGTAAAACCAGGTCAATTTATTACGTTTAAACGTGCAGGTTACTCACATTTGTGATGAAAATAAAGGCATGTAACACCATGAGACAGGTAGCTCAGATGAAAATATGGGACGACAACGAATGACGTGGAGTGGTTCCTGACCCCGGACCCGTATCGTAATACAACTTCCTCAGCAGGGCGGAACCTTTTGCTTCACATCCTCGGTTTAATATACACTGCCGTATACACAGCTCAATTCCCAATGTGAACGTGATGACGCGGTAAGGCACGTCCCGCGTCACACTCTGTGCTTGCGAAAAAACGTTATTGTTCCCTTTACAGCAACAATAGCGAAAAAAATCTTCAACGCCATCTTGTGGACGAAAAAGAAAATACAGTTTATGTAATGACATCACTCTATGTTGTCCCAGGTTTTCTTACAAGAGAATAATAAACATTAAATGATAATACATAACCCAAGTAAAAATACTTTATATATATACATCATACATACTTATAAAATTAATATTAAAGAAATTAATATTAAAGAATGAGAAAAAATATTATAAAAAAAAATATATATATTATTAAAGGTAAATAAAATATATATATTTTTTAATATATATAAAATATAAAAAATATATATAAAATATAAAAAATCTTTTAAAAGAACCTTTACTATTATCATGATTAAAATGAACATGATAAAATAGCCAAAAAATCCATCCATGGCAAATGCAATCATAGCAATTTCCCTAGAGGAAGAGAATGCTATGAGAATAGATAATTAAAGCTTAAAAATGAACACCTATTTATTCGAAATAAAGCAATTCAGGTCGAAATCTACATTAAGACCCTCCGGAGTAAGTACACAAGCTTCATAAATCAAGAAGGATTCCCTCTGGCTTATTCGTCTGATATAATTACCCCCTCTCCAATGCTTATCGACTCTTTCCAGGCCCCAAAGTTTGAGACATTTAGGGTTTTTATCGTGATACTTTCTAAAATGTCTGGAGACACTATGTGTGCGTAAACCACACTTGATATTATTAACGTGTTCTCCTATCCTGACAGCCATGGTACGAGAAGTGCGACCTATATACTGTAGTCCACAGTCGCACTCCAGCATGTAGACCACACCTTCTGTATTGCAGGTAATCAAATTTTTTATATTGTACGATTTCTTGGTAGTGAACGAGGTAAAATCTTTCCGTTTTTTGATATTAAATTTACACTGTTTGCAGGGCTGACACCGACCACACGCGTAGAAGCCAGATAGAAACGAGAAGATAGTATTCTCTTTAAAAACAGGTGGATCAATAGCTCCTGACGCTACAACATCCCTCAATGTAGGTGCCTTCCTATAAATAAAAAGAGGGCGGGGAGGGAGGACAGGCCCCAAGACCTTATCATTCTTTAGCACATCCCAATGTTTTTTAACTATTTTCTCGAATTGACGATGCTGGATATTGTAATCCAAGATAATTCGAGATTTTCCTAGCTTGTGACGGAAAATATTGGTTATATGAAGACAGGAGGCGAGTATCTTGCATTAATCTTTCTTTATTAATGCCCATAGCAGAATCTTAAATAACTTTTTTAAAAGAAGAATAAACATAAGAACAACTGTGTGGGACTACAAATCCCAGCAGCCCTCAGTGTAACGGCCCCTCCTCCCTACGGACCCTATAAGAAGGCTGAGTACTTCCTTGCACTTCCTCTTTCTGACTGCGATGCCAGTGTGAACAAACCAGACAACAGTCCAATATCAGAAGTCGGTATTCCCGTAGTAGACCGATGAGTTCTCTCAAGGGGCCAGATTCAGGAACACTTGCGCTGGAGTATTTCGATATGCGCCGCGTAACTGTGATGATGCGCCGTCGTTTCTATGTGCCCGTACCCACCAAACTAGATGCGCCCAATAACGGGTCATTTGCGACTGGCGGAACGTTCCGACGCCAGAGTATCGTCAGCGCTTAATTTCGTTGGGCGCATCAGTCGCGCCTATTGATTTCCCCTGCAAATATGCAAATGAGGGATTTTTCACAATTCACGAACGGATTAGCACCATACGCTGGCTACATGCGCCGCGCGTATCTCGTCCGTCCGGCGCAAAGTTATTTCTACAAAAGGCTGCTTTATCTTTACTCCAGATGGCCACAGGTCAGCAGGAGAGCAGCTACAGCAGCGTTACCGACGATAAGAGCTAGCTGAGCACCCCCACTTGCAGGACAACACCTCTGTCCATGCTTGTCTGTCAAATTTTACAGCCATGGAGGAAGACATCATAGGTCTCCATAGCCGAGATGACGGCTGACAGCTCCTGGCCATTAAAGTTCAGCTTTCTCCTGTGTGTTTGCGGGGAACGGGAGCAGCCATCTCAAAACAAAAGTAACATCACTGCGGGGAGGGGGAGCAGGATATACTTTAGTGCCGAAATGGCGCTTCTACGGGCGCATTTAAACGCCCAACGGAAGGCATTGCGCTGACGTTTCCCGTGAAGTGGTGCCGACGGAAGTTGTGAGCATGCGCACAAAGGGGGCGAGTGGAGCCGCACTCACTGCGCATGCTCCGTGGTTGATGCGCTGAACGTAAGCCTCTGCGCTGGGCTCCGCCCATCATTTACATATGATCACACCCACTTCCACTTGCGTCGGGTTACGCCAGCGCATTATCGTTACTCTGGCGCAAGTTTACGCGCAACTGCTATGTGAATTACAGGACTTGCGCTGAAAGGGTCTTCAGAGTAACGTAAATGAGAAGCGTTACTCTGGAGCAAAGATGCTCTCATCTACCTGAATCTGGCCCAATGGATCCATAGGTACGGGACGTCATCTCTTGCTGGGGAAACTTCAGCCAGGATCCAACCAAAACAACATTCCAACGTGGAGTCAACACGAATCTCGGAAGTCCGAATGGTATACCCTCGGATCGTTTCAGTAACCTAAAACGAGAGCAAGACGACCATAACAGGGAGGGTAGGGTGGGAAGATACTCGCCTCCTGTCTTCATATAACCAATATTTTCCGTCACAAGCTAGGAAAATCTCGAATTATATTTCAGACAGGAGGCTCATATCTTGCATGTTTAAAGCTAAGTGTACTTATTCTATACACCAGGGCAAAATATCAGAGTATGTATACATATACCGAGTGTAAGTAAATTACAACAGCTTGTACGATAACTAGGTACCCACTCTAGGGCGTAAGAACTGACAAGGATACATGTGATTCAGGCCTGAAGTAAAATTCCCGAAAGGTAGATTCCGACGACCAGTCGGCCGCCAATAAGAGGTCCGATAAGGAACCTCCCGTGGAAATCACCTTAGTGGCCATCGCCCCCCCTGGTCGAGTGAGCGCCAAACAAAGTTAAATCTATGCCTGATAATTCCATTACTAGACGAACCCACCTGGCCAGAGTGGCCGAAGTCACCGGGAGGTGAGGTCGCACATAAGAGACCAACAATTGTGATAGGTTAGGAGAGCGAAGAGTCGCCGTACGCGATTCGTAGGCTTGAAGGCAACGTACCACGCAAAGTTGCGGGTGAGAAGGAAAGAACGGGTAAAAAACCGAATGAAGTTGAGTCTTGGTTCTGCGCACTACCGAGAATCTAACCCCTTCCGGCGAAAACTGACGGCGCGAAACGTCTAGGGCTCTGACGTCCGAAACTCTTTTTATAGACACTAGGCAAAGTAACATGGTGAGCTTGAGGGAAAGATCTCGCAGGGAAAGCAGGTGATTGTCTTCCCAGGTAGAGAATAGCTGAAGTACTTTGGTCACATCCCAAGTGGATTGGTAGCGAGGTTTAGGAGGACGGGTAAGCCTAGCCCCGCGGAGGAGACGACACACCAAGGGGTGTCTCCCGACAGGGAGGGACTCTACGGGAAGGTGGTATGCCGATATAGCGGATCTGTACACATTAAGTGAATTGTATGCCTTTCCCGAGTGAAAAGCTTCAGCCAGGTAGTTGACAATCGTGTTCACAGGAGCTCGAGTGGGATCAACTTGTCGTTGATCACACCAACGAACCCATAATCCCCAGGCAGATCGGTATGCCGATCTAGTCCCAGGGGCCCAGGCCAGGGCGAGAAGGTCTCTAGCTGAAGATGAAAGTCCATCACTGGATTCTGACGTCCCGAGACCAACCATGCCAGCAGAGGCAATCTGCCTTCCAGTAATAGCGGGTGAGCATCCCCGACAGGATTGGTCAACAGGTGGGTCGAGTGAGGGAGGAGTCTGGGATAATCGATCGACATACCCAGAATCATGGGAAACCATGGTTGAGCTGGCCACCACGGAGTGATAAGGGCTACCGTGGCCGCCTGATTGGCTACGTGAAGGAGCATTCTGGTTATCATGGTGAAAGGAGGGAACGCATAGTGTAACCCTGCGGGCCATGTCTGAAGGAGTGCGTCCGCCGCAATCGCTTCTGGATCCGGCCTCCAGCTGTAAAAGCGGGGTAGTTGGCGATTGAGCCTCGATGCGAACAGGTCCGTGTGAAAGGGACCCCACAAGGTGTGGATTGCTAGAAACACCGATCTGTCCAGCATCCAGTCGCTCGTATCGGTCAGGTAACGGGAGTTCCAGTCTGCCACGTCGTTGGAAGTTCCCGGAATATATTCCGCTAGAGGGGTGATGTCGCGTGAAAGGCAGAAATTCCAGAATTCTGATGCCAAATTGGCTAGAACTTTGGATCTCGATCCCCCCAGGCGATTGACATACTGGACTGCCGCCACATTGTCCATGCGTATAAGAACGCAACATCTGGATCTCTGTGACAGAAAACTCTTGACGGCGAAAAATGCTGCCAGGAGTTCTAACGCGTTGATATGAAGGGTAGCTTCCTCCGCTGACCATGTCCCCCCAGTGGAGACAGGGCCACAGCGAGCTCCCCATCCTAGACGGCTCGCGTCTGATTCCAGAATGATGTCTGGTCGGGGCGTGAAAATGGCCTTGCCGTTCCATTCTACCGCGTATCGGAGCCACCAACGTAATTCCGCCTCCGAATCCGGACAAAGGGAGATTTTGTCCGAGTAGCGGAGGCCCTGTCTCAGGTGAAGAGTTTTCAGCCGTTGGAGAGCCCGATAGTGTAGAGGAGCCGGGAAAATTGCTTGAATGGAAGCGGATAAAAGGCCGACCATGCGAGCAAGAGTCCTCAGAGAAATGAGGCGTTTCCGGAGAATCGTATTGATTTCTTTCCGGATCAGGGCCAGCTTGGCACTGGGCAAACGCAATACCGCGTGTGTGGTGTCCACCGAGAACCCTAAAAATTCCACCACCTGGGACGGTTGGAGAACTGATTTGTCGAGGTTGATGAGGAAACCCAATTTTTCCAAAAGTGATACTGTCCAGTGTTTGTGTAATTCGGCTTGCGCCTTTGAATGAGCCATGATAAGTATGTCGTCGAGATAGATGATAAGCCGAACGCCCCTGCGGCGGAGGGTGGCTATCACCGGTTTCATCACCTTGGTGAAGCACCAAGGGGCTGAAGACAGTCCGAAGGGCAGACAAGTAAACTGCCACATGTGGTCTCTCCATTGAAATCTCAGGAATTGTTGGGATGACCGGTGCATAGGTATCGTCAGATACGCATCTTTGAGGTCTATTTTTACTAGCCAGTCCCCTTGAATTAAAAGGTCCCTCAACATGTGAATCCCTTCCATTTTGAAGTGACGATACGACACAAATTGGTTCAAATCCCTGAGATTTATCACAGGTCTGTATCCCCCATCCTTTTTTCGTACCAGAAAGAGATTGCTCACGAACCCGGGAGACCTGGGGTCCACCTCTATCACCGCACGTTTTGCGATGAGGTCCTGGAGTTCTCTGTCTATGAGATACACATTGTCTTCTGAAAAATGTATGGGATTTAGGGGCACCAACCTGTTTGGTTGTGATGTTAGTTCTATGCAATAACCGTTGACTACGGGCAGAACCCATGGGTCTGCCGTAATCATGGACCAGGCGTGGATAAAATGTCTCAACCTGCCCCCCACCGGTATGACAGAATGGCATTTTCCCAGTAAACTCACCGGATGGACGGGATCGTGGGAAACCTCTGCCGCCGCGTCCTCTCCATGGACGTCCTCTGGGAGGGAAGAATGGAGCTGGTTGAACCATTGGGGTGGAGTATAGTTGCTGCGCGGGAGCGTAAAATTGAGCCGGTGTTCTGGGGGAGGCCCTGTAATAATTTCCTCGGCCGGCAGATCGGCCTCTACCTCTGCCAGCCCTATTAAAAACTCTAGCTCCAGAGTTTGACTTTTTGAGGGAAAATTGAGCCTTGTCCAGACTGTTAAAAAGTCCAACGAAGCGATTTATATTTTTGACCAAATCGTCTCCGAATAGCAGACCCTCGGCTGAGGGACCCGGTTCTGATTCAGCTAAGTGCGACAACTGGGGGTCAAGCCTCATCAATATAGACCTGCGCCGTTCAATGGCGCAGGTTGTGTTAGCTGATCCTAGCAGGCATATGGCCCGTTGTGCCCAGCCACGTAATTGGACCAAGTCAATAGGTTCCTCTGAGGTGACTGCCTGTTCGGACAGGTTGAGAATTTTTGTTAGTGGGCCCAAGAGGTCCAGGACGTGGTCCTGGATCGTTTTGAACGAACGTTCAATCCCCTTTTTTGAAAATTTTCCTGCCTTGGTCAGGTACTTTAATAAGACCGGATCGATCTCGGGTGTGGCTGCCACTTTGTTGGGGATGGAGGGCCTGGGGCATTCTGCACGCAATTTGTTTCTATTGGATTTATCCAGAATCCGCCTTACCCAGTGCTCCACGTATTGGGATACCTGGGGAAGAGGGGCCCAATCCCCAGAGCGGGGGTGAATAATCAACTCCGGATTAAAGAAGGGCTCTCCTAGAGAGTCTAATATCGCCTCTGATGGGGCATCCGGATTGGCTTCCATGTTTGTAGCCATTTGCCCAGCCTCCTCTGTGTCTGAATCAGAATCTCTTGCTGAAGTGTGTAAGGACTCGCCCGAGTCGTCATCCGAATCCTCAATAAATGAGTCGGGTTTTTCCCGGAGGGATGACATTAGCTTCTTAGATGGGTACTCCTTGGTTATCAAGGCTCGCATAATTGTAGGATGGCTGGGTCGGCAGGCCGAGGAAGGTCCTGCCTCACGCATCAATTCTACTTCCCCTGCCGGGGAGTCGATATAAGTCGCAGTATGTTTGCGCTTACAAGAGGCCTTGCCCGATTTTTCCCTTACAGGTAACGTGGGCTGGGTAGAGGTACGAGGGGCAGCAGGAGCTAAAGCAGCCTGTATGGATTGTGTTATTAACACTTGAATTTGTGCTGCGGTGAGCATTTGTGAGGTTTCCACATTGGTTTCAGGTTCCATGTCATCCTGTATCTTATTATGTGACATGATGTCAATAGATTGTTAGTGATTGTAACTCTGTAGTACTGTAGGGATAGGGGATGCGCTCAGTACGGTCTAGATATAGGGTAACTGTAACTGGGTAGAATACCCAGTAAGCCAAGTATAGGGGAGGACAGTACAGCACCCGGAATGAGGTTCCGCCCTACCGCTCCGCTCCGCTGCAGCCGCCGAATGATTTCCAGCGCGGGCTTGCAGGGAGAACGGCGCTGCCGTGTGACGTCACGGCGATCCGATAGGTTGGTTAGCCAGGAGGAGAGTGAGAGGGAGAGCGAGAGGAAGAGCGAGAGAAGGCGGGGACGCGCCGTGCATAGGCGCGCCCCTCCTATGAACAGCGCGCTGAACCTGTGAGGAGATGGCGCTCACAGAAGACGGCGCAGTACAAAATAAAATAACATGCGGTGTGGCACTAAAACAGGGGCACACACCGGTAGAACGTAGGAATAAAAATAATAATATAATATAACAATAATATAATAATATAATATATATAATAACAGTGAGAATTAAATTGGTACTTATCTGACTATGAGCAGAAAGAAAGAGGAAGTGCAAGGAAGTACTCAGCCTTCTTATAGGGTCCGTAGGGAGGAGGGGCCGTTACACTGAGGGCTGCTGGGATTTGTAGTCCCACACAGTTGTTCTTATGTTTATTCTTCTTTTAAAAAAGTTATTTAAGATTCTGCTATGGGCATTGATAAAGAAAGATTAATGCAAGATATGAGCCTCCTGTCTGAAATATAATCTTAAACATCGGTTTGATGTCTTCTTCAGGTTTTTTGGAGGAGTCAGCAACAAGTTCTGCTCGGTTCAGAGTACCTACTCGAGACATTTCATTTTCTATAGAATCTTTACTGTACCCCTTCTGTTCAAACCTTCTGGCTAAGATTTTAGATTGTTCAAAAAAATCAATGTCAGATGTACAATTTCGTCTTAGACGAATAAACTGGCCCCTAGGAATATTACAAAGCCAGTTACGATGGTGGCAACTGTCTAGGGGAATATAGCCATTCCTATCGGAGGGCTTAAAATGATTACGGGTGTGTAAGGAAGTACCCTGTTTATAGATCTCTAAATCAAGAAATACAATCTTTTCAGCATGAATATTCCACGTTAAGGAGATATTTTTGATATTGTTATTCAGCTTTAACATAAATGTCTCTAAGCTGGATATATCGCCCTCCCATACCATAACGAGGTCGTCAATATACCGTTTGTAGCATCTTAACTGGTTAGGGGGGTCATTAAAAATACTCTCCTCCTCCCATAAGGCCATAAACAAATTGGCGACGCTGGGGGCAAATTTTGCCCCCATTGCGACGCCCATTGTTTGAAGAAAAAAACTTTTGTTATACCAAAAGTAATTCTTGGTTAAACAGAACTCAAGACATTGTAAAATACATTTTCGATGTTTGGCAGATAAGTTTGATTGAGCTAAGCCCCATTTTACCGCTACAACAGCGTCGGCGTGCCCTATGACGGTGTAGAGGGAGCTAACGTCAGCTGTAATAAGCAAACTCTCCGGGGTACACGATAAAGACTCCAAAATTTGAATACATTGTTTTGTGTCTCTCAGATAGGACCTAGTTTGAGAAACTATAGGCTTTAAAAAGAAATCAATATATTGGCCCAATCTTGATGAAACAGATTATATCCCGTTGACAATAGGTCTTCCAGGCGGGTGGGTTGCATTTTTATGCACTTTGGGCAAGAAATAAATAATAGGTGTTCTACATGCCCTGGGGTCAAGGTACTCTCCCTCTTTTTTAGAAAGGATGTTACATTTGAGTCCCTTTTTAACCAATCATTTAATGTTTATTATTCTCTTGTAAGAAAACCTGGGACAACATAGAGTGATGTCATTACATAAACTGTATTCTCTTTTTCGTCCACAAGATGGCGTTGAAGATTTTTTTCGCTATTGTTGCTGTAAAGGGAACAATAACGTTTTTTCGCAAGCACAGCGTGTGACGCGGGACGTGCCTTACCGCGTCATCACGTTCGCATTGGGAATTGAGCTGTGTATACGGCAGTGTATATTAAACCGAGGATGTGAAGCAAAAGGTTCCGCCCTGCTGAGGAAGTTGTATTACGATACGCGTCCGGGGTCAGGAACCACTCCACGTCACTCTTTGTCGTCCCATATTTTCATCTGAGCTACCTGTCTCATGGTGTTACATGCCTTTATTTTCATCACAAATGTGAGTAACCTGCACGTTTAAACGTAATAAATTGACCTGGTTTTACGGAAGCTCTTAGATTTATTTTTTTCTTTACATATCATCGGTTACATACTTGTTCGTTGGTGCCACTGAGGATACTTACACATCTCCGGGTCCTACGGCTGAATAGTATACACCCCTGAGCCATCCGGATTTCCACCATTGATCTAAGCTCATTAGACCTTTGGTAAAACAAAGGTCTTTCTGTGAGGTGAGAGTACCCATCTTTACTGGTGAAGGGATCACACTCTGAATTGGTTTTCCAGTCACGTGGTGAAGATACTCTTATTATCTGGTCGCAGGATTTATTTCACATGTTGTTTACCATTTTGGACTATTTTTTCCTTTTTTGGTGTTCATTTTCACTTTTATGAGTATATTTTTTATCATTTGAATTTAGGTTTGCGCTGCACTGCTTTCTTTATATATATAGACTATCACAACCCAAAAAATTTAATCAATTTTTGGAAAGAATATATATATGGAAATACAATAATTACTGTGCAATTATGCCTGCACCCCTAAATAAAAAATTAGCAAGCCAGCGTTGATAAGTGATTCACACCTCACAAGTGTTAAATGCTGAATATAGTGCAGCATTAAAAAAAAATATATATATATATATATACAGTATATAACTTACCCACAAAAAAACCCACATAGATTCTAAAAACTGTACAAAAGGAAACAGGAATAATCATTCAGTGTCTTCCAAAATTATAAAAATTGCACAATGTAGTCCAACATACTGTATATGGTAATAAATGATTCAATAAATACTGTATGTTCCAAAATTGTCTTCACTGTGCACAGTGTTCATTTGACTCCAAATTTGCTCATCTTTAAATATACCTCTTAGGTAGCTGAGTCTGAATAAGAGTTTGGAAGCTCTAATCTTTTCTTCAAATCTTCTAGCATTTTCTGGTATGACAGCAGTGTTCCTTGCTTGTCTTTATCATGGACACTACCTGAAAAGGCTACCTGGCTTTTCAAGTGGTGTTTGAAATGAAGGAGAGCAATGAACACTGCTGTAACACCAGAAAATGTCAGGAGATTTTAAGAGTTTCCAAACTCTTTTAGTCAGACTCAGCTTTATTGTGCATAATGAAGAAGAGACCATATTAACATGGGCTTGGAGTTTAACCACTTGTAATACAGTCTAAGCTTGCCTTCAAATGTGCAAATACAATGACCACTATACAAAATGGACTGGATGATACTGGCAGAGCAGCCGTCCTCAGATCGAGGGGAACCTTGAACTGTACAAACAACAAAAAGTGCAAAAGGGGCCAGTCCCTCGAAATGCGTCAGCCGGTTATGTCAAGATGAGCAGATTTGACACACTGCACCATGGATTATATTTGGCATTACTGTTCACTTAGAGGCATGCACTTTAAGGAGTACATGGGCAGTCGCCTGTTAAGAAGTTGTATATATGTGAGTGCTATATGTTAGTGTTCTGTAGAGATGGGCCAAACAACCCCAGTTCGGTTCACACTAGAACTGGTGCATAAGTCTTTGAAAAATGTAAAAGACACTAAGCCGAAAGGGTATAAGAGTTCATAAATTTGGAGAAGAATAGAATGCTTCCACCAGGATAAACTATTGGGGGAATCCTAGCCTGGGACATACAGTGGGTTACTCATGAATGAGGAGAGGGGAAGATGAAAGAATATATGTTTACCTGATTAGAATGGGTAGATCTTGATGATATTAAGAAGGCTTCCAGGCTCACACACAAGGGGGTGTTTACTTGAGCATAAAGGAGAGCCAATTGAGTTATCTGTACAGCTAAATATATGAGGAATGTCAAGCCCTCATAGTAATTTGGGTCTGAATAGTGTTTGTCTAGCAAAACCTTGGTCTAACATTGTCCCAAATAAAAGGAAGGATTGTGGCCTGGAAAGATTGTAGAATATGTAAACATACTTGTACTGGAAGTGCTCTAAAATAATACAAAAAAATACATATTAACTGCAATGATCCTTCCAAGCCAAGAAATAAATTAGAATTAATGCTAATATTGGCACAGCCTATAGACCTCAGCATAATGTATATGAATATTTTCTGGATAATAGCTTGGTATCATCGCTCATACCTTCACACATATAATAATGAATTTGACTTATTCCAAAGTTGCCGTCACATGAAAATATCAGGTACACATCAGAATAGAAAGTCACTATTATATATCTCACTATTTTATTTATTTGTGAAGAGAGTCCTACCCTAGCTACAGATTTGTCTACCTAGGAGATGTGGATATTCTTGCCATCTTTGCATGTTTCAGCACATCCTATTCTATTCTACATAATGTAAAATAATTGCAAACTCTTAAGAGGCAAATGTACAGACTCAGAAACTCATGCTAAGTGATGTAGGATGTTGCCAGTCAGTTACATTTTCAGCATATTGTACTGTATGTCCCAAATAATAGAATATTAAAAATATTTAAAAATCTTAAAATATGATCGTATGGTTAACTTTAGGTCGTATGCATAGGTGTGCACAGCCTATTGCATTAGGGTGTGCACCCCAAAGCACAAAGATGTATTACCGATAATTCACAATGTTCATTCAGAGAAGGGAAGGGACGGTAAATTACATATTTACCAGCCCCTTCCCCCACTCATCCTAAATCATCTCCGCAGCAACAGCCAGCAGGAAAGGAGAGAAGGGAATCCAGCAGCACTGTGGGAGGAAGGGGGTGTGGGCAGCAGGGGGAATCTGTGCTGCACAGGGTCATTAGAGTGTGCCTGGGCACACCTGGCACACCCTGTGCGCACGCCTATGGTCGTATGAATCATGGTTGGGATGCTTATACGGCTGTGCACTTTGCCATTACCTAGGCCTTGATGTCACGTAGCTGGTGGAAGAGTCTGGTATGCAGAGGGAGGCCTTCCTTACACCTCTGACTCAAGGCCCCTGATAGGGAAGACAGGAGGTGCAGGAGTGCAGAGTCGCACAAGAGCCTGGCAAACTTGCTGGTAGATGAGCTGGACCGGAATCAGGAACAACAGGCTCAATTCAGCGGACTGGAACAGCTTGGACTGGAATCGGGACACACAGGGGTCGTTCAGCAGACCGGACTGGAACTATTCAGCTGGACTGGAACTAGGAGCTCAGGCAGGTGCAGGCGGATGAACTGGAGCAGTGGACACACAAGTCCAAAGCAGGTGAACACTGGAGCAGGGTCAGATACAAGCAGGTTCAGCAACAGGCTGGCAGCAAGGTAGCAGGAGGAACAAGCAGGGACGTAGTCAACACAGGCCGAGGTCAGATGCAGGCAGATAAACAGGGTAGTCAGAGTAAGCCAGGTAAAGTCAGCTGGAGCAGAGTGCAGGTCAGGGCAGCCATCAGGGGGGTACAGGCAGTACTTTGATTTTTTTTTTAGGGGTCTGAAGGCCCCCAGGGCCCCAGATGCCACACACCCCCTTTTTTAATATATATATATATATATATATTTTTTTTAAATATATTTTTATTTTATTTTTTATTAAAGGGCCAATTTTTTTTAGGGGTCTGGAGGTCCCCAGGGGCCCAGAGATCCCCAGGGCCCAGGATGACAACCCCCTTTTTTGTTTACAAAAAATAATAATTTTTTATATATTTTTTAAATGTATATATATATACCTCTGGGCCCTTTAATTATATATATATATATATATATATATATATAATTAAAGGGCCCAGAGGCCCAATGGTCCCCAGGGCCCCAGATGGCAATCCCCCTTTTTTTATGAAAAGATGAACTTTTTCTTTATTGTTTTAATTCTTTTTTATTTTTTAATATATATATATATGGAAAAAAATAACCTTTTTTTTATAAATGTTTATTTTTGTTTTTATATATATATATATATATATATATATATATATATATATATATATATATATATATATATATATATATATATATTTTTTTTTTTTTTTTAAAGAGCCCTGGATGGCAGCCCCTTTTTTTTATATAAATGTTTATTTATAAACATTTGGCAACACCCTTTTTAAAAAAAAATATATTTATTTTAATATATTTTTTATTTCTTTTTATTAAAGGGCCCAGAGGTCCGCAGGGCCCCCGGATGGCTACCCCCCTTTCAATTTGCGGCAGCCCCCCCCCCCCCCCCGCTTCTCACTTGCCTGAAGCTGTGTAAGGGGCCTCATAATTCCTGATGGCGGCCCTGGTGCAGGTAAACAACAATCAGAGGTCTCAGGTAACGCTGTAGACCAGACAGCACCGATTCAAGGAAGTAAGGCAGTTTGAATAGCCTATTGGGGTGGGACAGAGGAACGACCATAGCCGCCATCTTGATTGCTGGCGTGCTCTTCCTGACACTTGAGCCCTTGACCATTTGCCTTCTCGCTGTGCTAGGCCGGCCTATCTGTATCTGTTCTTTCTCTGTTGTAATCATTTTTTGACCACGTGTGTTCATGCTATCTGTTCTTTGCACTGTATACCTGCTATTTGCGGGGATTGTCAACTGTATTTTATACGATAATAAAGGTTTGAATTATAAAAAAAAATATGATTGTATGTTACATAAGATCATGTAATATAAGAGGTGCACTGCCAACTTGGAGGAGAACAGTTTGTGTATAGCACTGAAAATCACATTTTTTTTTGTGACAAAGATTCCCAACCCTATTATCTCCTAGATTGTTAGCTCTAACGAGCAGGGCCCTCTGATTCCTTCTGTATTGATTTGTATTGTATTTGTACTGTCTGCCCTTATGTTGTAAAGCACTGCTCAAACTGTTGGCACCATATAAATCCTGTATAAGTGTAGCACCCTCTAGTGTGTGCTACTAGTAGTGTAGTGTAGGAAAATCTAACTCTGACTCATGCTGTAAATTTGTGAGTCTTAATTGGGTCGGGGTTATTAGAGTTCAGGGCTGTATGACATATTCTGGCAGCTCTCTGGTGGCTCCACATGGAGTCTGGAAGGTTGGAGAATCTTATAGAACCAGAGGGCAGGGGTTAGGAGGAGCATCCATGAATATTTATGGGGCCTTGTCCAATCCCCAGAGGTGAACTGGCAGGGTTCAGAGACAACCTCATAAATAGACATGGGCAATTCCAGCAGGGCAGTCAGGTGGAATATGGAGATGGAGTGTTGAGTAGAGGCCTTCTGTGGCCTTTGAGGAGGTAGTTAGAGGAGAGCCTTTAGGAGAAGCAGCAGGGCAGAGCAAAGAACAGACAGCAAGTAGAGCTCAGCAATGAGCTGGGACAACATAAGGGGAGAGACTGTCAGCAGTGCTCTCTGAAGACAGCAGTGGGCTTAGTCTTCATTCTTGCCCTGGGGAATCTCCACAAACTAGTTTTTAAAGAGCTTGTGTGTTTCAAAGAGGGCTAACCCTGAACATTGGTGTTTAGATTAAGTTCACCTGCTGGTGGTGCTATTCTGCTCTGCGCTGTTTGCTGCAGTTCCAGTGTCCACCAGCAGGTGTCTCCCAGAAGCCAGCAGGTTCTGATCAGCCACACCTGGCTCCAGCTGCCTGGATATTAAAGGCTGCTCCTCCCTTCCTCCAGCGCGTCATGATTCTTGTCCTTTCCTGTCTGCCTGCTACCAGCTAGTGCCTGATAACCTGCCCTTGTCCTTGTCCTGATCCATCCTGCACCCTTCTTGCCTCATTATATGCACTTGTCCCCAGCCGTGTCCTTTTCCTTGCATCCCTGTTGCCTTTTCCCTTATGATGTAGATATTGTATATATATAGCTGTTAGGTTTATTAGTTATTCTTGTTCTTGTTTGCTGGGGGGGTTTATGTTTTCACTGGTTGCTATGTATGTTTATTGGTGTATGTTCACTGTAAATAAATATCACTTAATATATATATATCCTTTGTTTGGTCTCAGTTCCCTTGTGCAGCATACGTATCTGGTCACCTTAGCTGCTGATCCTGACAGTTGGTTTGAGCCTGAGAAAAGGAACAGGGCAATAGGAACCAAGGTCCTGGGTTGTGGTCAGGTGGGGCTTCCCACAGGGATGTCGCTAGGGGTGCAAGAGATACAGATTTCTGCATGCTATGCATTATGGTGAAAAACCCTCTGTGATGCAGCTCCCTTTTTCTTACCTGAGCCAATCCAGCGATGTGCAGAAGCTCCCGTCATTCTTTCTCATCATTGGACTGACTGATAGCAGCGGGAGCGATTGGCTTCAGCTGCTGTCAATAAAATCCGCTGACACGGGAGCAGGGGGAGAGGCGGAGTCCCACTGTCTGTGTCAATAGACAGCGCAACTCTGGATCAAGCCCACAAAGGTGCTGACATGGAAAGCAGCTTTACCTCTGGGCACCCGATGAAGAGGAGCATCGGGGCTGCTTTGTGCAAAACCATTGCACAAAGCAGATAGGCATAGGCATATTTGTAATTTTTATGAAAAAAAAACAAGGGTTTAGAACTACTTCACAGGGGCCTTCGTCTGCATCTGAGCATGTTCAGAGTACTTCAGTTATTTTGTATTCTACATTACCTACAGCAGCATAGGCCACTTTCTATTCACTTAAAACACCAAGAGGGAATTGCAAACAAAAGACATGTAAAGACCAAATTGAGTATAGAGGGATAAATAAACACATTTTAGCCTGTAGGGAAATGCAATGAAGCCTTTTAACCTTGCATATAACACAGTGCCTCTCATATCAGACAAGAATCATTTATGAAGCTATGGAAAGTGGCACTTGGGAAAACAAGGCATTTTAATCCTCTATTCTAGCTACTACCAGTAATAGTCTCCCCCACCCCACAGTACAAGTGCAGAGTGGAATAGTCTCATTTTCATTTCATTCAGATTAGGGCAGCAGCCTTAATACAATTCTTAACATATTTTGTCAGGCGACAAATTTGTAATCACAAAAGTATTACAGACTGTAGGTTATCTATTTGCTCTGTACTAGCTAATTAGATATTTTAGGCATCAAATAAAATACAGGCAAATATGTCCACACAGCAACTAAGCATATTGCTAGACAATAGAATCCAAAACCCATTCGTGTCATTATATCTTCCTACGTCTTCTCACTTATTCAAAGAAAACAAAGTTTTCACTTTCCAGTGAGGACTAGTGTATATGCATGTAAAAAAACTAATTATCAACACATACTCATAAATTGTAATGTTTGGGGGATTAGAAGGCTCATGAGACACTTTAGAGTCTATTTTGCAAAAGGCTTACCAGTGGCAAACAAAAGTTCACATCCTCAAAGAAACTTCTTAAAGTGTAAGTGCAGCCAGAATATAAAACACATAAATCAACACAAAGGACATAACCTACAACCAATACGTTGTGTCCCCGTTCCTGATTCCTCTTCTATTAGGGGAAATCCTCCTCGGGTGTGTCCCTTTTGTGATGCCTCTTCTATTAGGGGAAATTCTCCTCTGCCCATGCACCAGAATAGAAAACACATAAATCAACACAAAGAACATAACCTACAACCAATATGTTGCGTCCCTTTTGCTGATGCCTCTTCTATTAGGGGAAATCCTCCTCTGCCTATGGCCCCCCCCCCCCACACACACACTTAATAGAAATGTCCCAGAGGCTGTCCTAAGCTCTCATCAAGATTGCCTGACTACGTCTGCCCTTTCCACCTAGCTCTGTTATTCAAAGAAGCCCTACTACAGCTTCTATGAATGGAAAGCAATCTATGAATGAAGGATGGGCAGATGATTGATAGGTCTGCCAACTCCATTCGTAGATCACTTTCCATTCAAAATAGCTGTAATACGGATTCTAGGACTGAAGGACCTAGGCATAGTTGGGCACTCTTGATAAAGGCTTTTGACAGCCTATCACGGTATTTAAGGATAAACTCACCAAGGCCGAGATGCTGAGGGCGGCTCCCTTTGCGACCTAGCGCGATCCGCCCCCTGGAGTGGGTACAGGGGGACGGACGCACCCGGAGGCACCGGTACCGACAGGTGGACGTAGACTGGATCCGTGGAGCAGAGACTGATCTGGAAGCAGGTCACTGAGGTCGGCTGAGGAAGCACACAGAGATGGTCCGGAAGTCCAGATAGCTGGAGCTGGGAGCAAGCAGAAGATTAATCCGGGAAACAGGCCGTGGTCAGGAGGGCTGGAGAAATCAGGAAGTCCGATAGTTCAAGCCAAAGGTCAAGGAGCAGGAGAAAAGCAGCAGTCCGGTAAACAATAGCCAAATGTCAAAGGATCAGGATCAAAAGGTAGTAAGTATCAGATTCACTTTAAAAGCTGTGACAAGCCAGCAACCAGACAGGAGGAAGAGGCTGGCTTAAATAGCCCGCCTAAGCCACTGATTGGTCGGATGTGGAGTGTGTCCGTGCGCGCCCGCAACGCGCGCCTATACCGCGCACGCGCGCGCCTAATACATGCACGCGCGCGCCCGAGCCGCGCATGCGCGCGCTCGCGGTAAACGGCTGCGAACAGGCAGTTCTAATGCCCTGACAGTGCCCCCCCCCAAGGGGCGGGCTCCGGACGCCCAAACTGTTCATCAACTCCGGATGGTCCCGATGGAACGTTCGGATCAGCCGAGGGGCATGTAAATTTCTGGAGGGCTCCCAGGAATTGTCCTCAGGAGGGTAACCCTTCCACTTGATTAAGTACTGAAGTTGCCTCCCCCTCTTTCGACAGCTCAGAATGGATTCCACCTCGAACTCCTTTTCACCTTCGATCACCACCGGAGGCGGTGGGAGTTCTTCTTTTCCAGGGAAGGTGTCTGGTATGAAAGGTTTGAGCAGGGATGCGTGAAAGACAGGATGGATCCTATAAGAGTCCGGTAATTCTAGTTCGAAAGCCACAGGGTTGATCTTCCGCTTGATTTTAAATGGGCCGATGAACCTAGGGCCAAGTTTCCGGGAAGGGATTGGTAATTTGAGGTTTGTGGCCGATAACCAGACCTTTTCGCCAGCTTCGAAATTCGGGCAGTCCTTCCTCCCCCTGTCGAAAAATTTCTTGTAGCTCTTTTGGGCTTGGTGCATGGTCTCCTGGAGTTTCTGGAAGTTTTGTTGCATGGCAACTATACGTTCCTGGACAGCTGGGACCGAAATTTCAGGAATGGAGTCCGGAAGGAAGGTAGGATGGTATCCGAGGTTGGCCCAAAACGGGGTCTGGTTAGTAGATGAGTGAACCGAATTGTTGTAGGCAAACTCTGCCGCTGGTAGCAAAGAGGCCCAGTCGTCTTGAGATGATGAACAGAAACAACGGAGGTATTGCTCCAACGTTTGGTTGGTCCTCTCTGTCTGGCCATTGGACTGCGGATGGTAGGCAGACGAGAGGCAGATCTTAATTTCAAGCGACTTGCAGAGCTCCCTCCAGAATTTAGAAGTAAATTGCACACCCCTATCTGACACGATGCTCTTGGGTGTCCCATGGAGTCTTATGATTTCCTTAAAAAAAATTTTGGCTGTCTCAGATGTGGAGGGTGTACCAATCATAGGCAGGAAGTGTGCTAATTTAGACAATCGGTCAATTACCACTAGAATCGTAGTAAAGCCTTCGGAGGGAGGCAGGTCTACGATGAAATCCATTGACACATCTGTCCAGGGGCGTTCCGGAACAGGAAGGGGTTTGAGAAGGCCCCAGGACTTGATGTTCGGACCCTTACAACGTTGGCAGCGGGTACAAGAAGATACGTAGGTCTTACAGTCTGATTTCCATTTTGGCCACCAGAAAGAGCGTCCGATCAACTCCGCGGTCTTCCGTGTTCCGAAGTGGCCTGCCATCTTGTGATCGTGGAATGTGCTTAACACCAATTGCCTTGTTTCTGTAGGTACAAAGACTTTGCCCCGTGACCACAGTAGACCGTCTTGTTTCTCCAGAGAGAGTGCCAGTTCGTCGGTGCATTGATCTGAGGCCCTTTTAAGAGAGGTCAGTAGGTCAATTGGAGAAATTAATAAAAAGTTCTTAGGGGTTAGGATGGTACTAGGCTCCAGCGGATCGGGTGTTTCGGTGAACATTCTGGAAAGGGCGTCTGCTTTCCCATTCTTAGACCCCGGTCTGAAGGTGATGTGGAACTGAAAACGAGTGAAGAATAAGGCCCAACGAGCTTGTCTTGGTCTCAGACGTTTGGCGGATCGCAAGTACTCTAGGTTTTTATGGTCCGTAAAAATCAGAATGGGGTGAAGGGCACCTTCCAGGAGATACCTCCATTCCTCCAAGGCAAACTTAATGGCCAGTAATTCCCTGTCACCGACGTCATAGTTTCTTTCCGGGGAGCTTAGTTTCCGTGACGCATAAGCTACAGGATGTAGCAAAGATTTAGGTCCCTGTCTCTGCGATAGGATTGCTCCGATGGCTATTTCCGAAGCGTCCACCTCCAAGATAAAGGGCAAGGTTGGGTCTGGGTGTTTTAGAACAGGCGCGGAAGAAAACAAGGTTTTGAGCTTTGTGAATGCCTCCTGTGCTTCCTGGGACCAGTGAAAACGACATCCCTGCTGGGTTAGTTTGGTAATAGGAGACACAGTGGATGAAAAGCCGGCAATGAATCTTCGGTAAAAGTTGGCAAAGCCAATAAACCGCTGTACCCCCTTTTTGTCGGTCGGAGCTGGCCAGTCCTGGACTGCTTTAACTTTCTGCGGATCCATGGATATCCCATTGGTCGAGATGGTAAAGCCCAAGAACTGAATGGTGGTCTTTTCAAATTCGCACTTCTCAGCTTTAAGGTATAATTTATGTTGCCTGAGGATGGTTAGGACTTGTTTAACGTGGACCCGGTGCACTTCAAGGGATACTGAGAAGATGAGGATGTCATCTAGATAGACAACCAGGAAGTCATCCAGGAATTGGCGGAAAATGTCATTTACCAGGTGCTGGAAAGTGGCAGGGGCATTACAGAGCCCGAAAGGCATCACCAGATATTCAAAGTGGCCAAACCTTGACCTGAAAGCTGTCTTCCACTCGTCTCCGGGCCGGATTCGGATGAGGTTGTATGCACCCCGGAGGTCGAGTTTGGAGAAAACCCGGGCTGAACGGAATCGCTGGAATAGTTCCGGGATCAGGGGTAAGGGATACCGGTTCTTGATGGTTATTTTATTCAACTCCCGATAATCGATGCAAGGCCTGAGGGAGCCATCTTTTTTCTCGACGAAGAAGATCCCTGCCCCAGCTGGGGAAGAGGAAGGACGAATGAATTTCTTTTCTAAGTTTTCGTCGATGTAAGCTTTAAGGGCTACTAATTCAGTCTCTGATAAAGGAAAAATTCTTCCGAAAGGGATCTTAGAACCAGGCAACAGGTCAATAGGGCAGTCGTATGACCGGTGCGGAGGAAGGCGGTCTGCCTGTTGTTTGTCAAACACGTCTCTATATTCTGAATAAACCGCGGGAACGTGTTGAAGGTCTTCTGACGCTGTCATCAAGGTAGCACAAGCGGGTTTAGTAGGTGTGAGGCAGTGTTGGGCACAATAGACTGAGGGGAATTTGATCTCCTTTTCGCCCCAGTCTATACTGGGTTGGTGCACTTGTAGCCATGGAAGACCCAAGATGATGGGGGCTAAAGGAGACGGGATAAGGTCTAGGCATAGGTATTCTTGGTGTCCGGTATCCTAGACGGCAGGAATAGGTAGGGTTTCGTGGGTCACAAGTCCTGAGCGGGGAAGTGAGCCGTCTGCCAGATGGATCGGTAAGGGGAGGTCCTTAGGACGACAAGGGATCTGCAGCTTCTGGGCCAGGGCGGAGTCTATGAAGCAGCTGCAGGCCCCAGAGTCAACGATGGCCGGTAGCCGGGTCGCCCCCTCCGGGAGCTGTAGAGAGAGAAAGAGGACAACATAAGTCTGAGGTAAGTTGGTAATGTGGTAATTGAAGGTGGATGATGGTCTAGACTTACTAGGTCTAATGGGACAAGTGCGGAGGAAGTGGCCTGCTCCACCGCAATACAGGCACAGGTTTGACTGGCGTCTACGCTGCCTCTCTTCAGGCGTGAGGGGAGCCCGGATCATCCCGAGTTGCATGGGCTCAGGGTCCTGAAGCGGGAAAGCGGGCGGAACCGGGAGAGGCGGAGGAGCTGGAGGGAACCTTGGTGGGGTCCAGCTGGGACGAGTGGTTTGACAGCGTTCTGAACATCGCTCACGTAGGCGTCTGTCAAGTTGGGTAGCTGATTGAATCAAAGCTTCCAAAGTAGCAGGTGGATCAATTCTAGCCAATTCGTCCTTGAGGGACTCCGAGAGACCTTGGCGGAATTGATATTTTAGAGCGGCCTCATTCCACCCTGTGTCAGCAGACCACTTTCGGAATTCTGCAATAAAGTCCTCCACTGGTCTCCTCCCTTGGTTTAGCTGGTGGAGAGTTGCTTCGGCCGTAGCTGAACGGAGGGGGTCATCATATAGTTCAGACATGTTTTTAAAAAAAGTGTCTAAAGTGTCCAGTATTGGGCTCTTCTGTTCCAGTAGGCTGTGTGCCCAAGCCTGTGGCTCATCCGTGAGTAAAGAAATCACAAAGCCTACTTTCACGGCTTCCGAACAGAAAGTTCTAGGTTGCAGGGCCAGGTACAGTGAGCATGCGTTTTTGAATGCCCGGAATTTCTTGCGGTCGCCAGAGAATCGCTCAGGTGTTGGAACGCGAGGTTCTGGGTGAGAAACAACCACTGCTGGTCCTGGAGAAGACTGGGAGGTGGATGCTCCCATAGCTGGAGCCGCGGGAGGGGCCGTGGATCCAGGCGTGACAGCCATTTGTTGGAGGCGACCATCCATTTGTACGTATCCGTCCTGCAACTTCTGTACTGCGTCGGTTAGTGCTGAGACTTGTAGGCACAGGGTTTTCGAAGGGGGAGCGCGCCCTGTCGGCCTCGGACATCTGGCTGGCTTGTACTATCACGGTATTTAAGGATAAACTCACCAAGGCCGAGATGCTGAGGGCGGCTCCCTTTGCGACCTAGCGCGATCCGCCCCCTGGAGTGGGTACAGGGGGACGGACGCACCCGGAGGCACCGGTACCGACAGGTGGACGTAGACTGGATCCGTGGAGCAGAGACTGATCTGGAAGCAGGTCACTGAGGTCGGCTGAGGAAGCACACAGAGATGGTCCGGAAGTCCAGATAGCTGGAGCTGGGAGCAAGCAGAAGATTAATCCGGGAAACAGGCCGTGGTCAGGAGGGCTGGAGAAATCAGGAAGTCCGATAGTTCAAGCCAAAGGTCAAGGAGCAGGAGAAAAGCAGCAGTCCGGTAAACAATAGCCAAAGGTCAAAGGATCAGGATCAAAAGGTAGTAAGTATCAGATTCACTTTAAAAGCTGTGACAAGCCAGCAACCAGACAGGAGGAAGAGGCTGGCTTAAATAGCCCGCCTAAGCCACTGATTGGTCGGATGTGGAGTGTGTCCGTGCGCGCCCGTGCGCGCGCCCGCAACGCGCGCCTATACCGCGCACGCGCGCGCCTAATACATGCACGCGCGCGCCCGAGCCGCGCATGCGCGCGCTCGCGGTAAACGGCCGCGAACGGGCAGTTCTAATGCCCTGACACAGCCCTTTAATTCTATTAACCCCCGCCACCCTAGAAGATTATGGAGGCGGGTACAGGGACTTGGATGAGGAGAATTTTCCCTAGTAGAAGAGGCATCAGTACAAGGAACACATCCTGCTGACTATATATTATGTTGCTCGTGCTAAGTTTTTTTTATTTTTTTATTTTGGCTGCACTTATGCCTTGTACACACGATCAGAATTTTCAATGGAAACAATTCGACACATGCTCGTTAGCATTGAACTTCATTTTTCTAGGCTCGTTGTAGTGTTAGGCCTTGTACACACGAGGGAATAAATCCGCTGAACATGGTCCGACGGACCATTTCAGCCGAAAAATCCACTCGTGTGTAGGGGCAAACGGACCGTTCTGGCCGGATTCCTCCGGCGGAAAAATTTCAAAGCATGCTTTGAAATTTTTCCACCGGATAGCTGCCCGTCAGATATGTCCGCTCGTTAGTACGGCAAAACAGTGGACATATCTGCCCGCACATGCGTCGTATCCTGTGAATGGATCCGATGCTTGCGCGCGGAAGTGTTTACTTCCTGGTGCGGTGACGTGGCGGTGACGTGACGGTGACGTGGCTGCGTCAACGTCACCGCCGCGTAACCGCGCTGTCCGCTGGCGGGGAATTTGATCCGATGGTGTGTACAGCCATCGGATCAAACAGTCTGGCGGACATATCCGATAGAAACGGTCCGTCGGACCGTTTCCATCGGATACATCCCATCGTGTGTACAAGGCCTTATACATCACCGTGTTTTTGACGGTCGGAATTTGGTGTGTACATGTGTATGCAAGACAGCTTGAACGGAATTCCGTCGAAGTATGTAGCCAAACCAAATAGGAGCAACTTCCACAAACTCTCCCTTTCCACTTTCTACTTTCTTGTCAGCCTTCTCACTTGTAAAACTAGCAGTTAAAGAGCAAATAATCAAAGGAAAAAAAGGGGATATACTCCATTGTGTTGAACACTACACACTGTATACCCTTGACACCCCCCCCCCGCATGAACCTTATGGAGTTGGAGGCATCAGAGGGCCGAGGAAAAAGCATTAGCTATTTGAAGCACTAATGTGCTCCACCACAAATTCCTGGAGCACCAAGAACCATCAGGTGACTCTGCTGCTACTCCCCTTATTTTGCTGTATACATGATTGGAAATCAGCCCGCATTTTCTCCCTAAGAGATAATACCAAAGAAAGCTTAGGGCACGCACACTCCATGGCCATCGACTATATCTTATAACTGAAAAAGACTACAGAATGCTCCTCTCAATAGACAGCCTTTAACAAAACACCTACTGTACCACATTGGAATTTGGACAACAAATCCATTTGAATATTCAGTAGTAGCTACCAGGACAGGATGTTGGCACAGTACTGATTTGAGCCCGGGGAAGGTCCTATCAGCATTTGCATTCCACTTGACCATTGTAAACTACCTACCCTTAGTCAGATCAGCCAAAGGTGCCACCAGAGTGGCAAAGTTAGGCATAAACTGTTTGTAGAGCTCGACTACATTATGTCTAGGAACATACTCGCCAGCTTTTTGAAGATGGAGTAGACCCAGGGCCAGGTTTGTATGGCCTCTACTTTGCTGATTCTAGCCTGGAATTCTGGAGTCCAATACTTCCTGGACCTTGTATAAATGGAACTCTGTAGTCTCTACTATAGATGACAATGTCATCTAAATATACCGAGGTGCATCTGGGTGGGGTGATCCGTATCTGTAGCCCGTTGCAGTGTCACTGGATCTGTCTTAAGGTCAAAAGGCATTTTTCTATATTAAGACCCCATGCACACGAGACGCTGGTAAACTCGAGTTCAAATTGTTCAAATTGTTCAAATTGTTCAAATTTTTCAAATTGTTCAAATTTTTCAAATTGTTCAAATTTTTCAAATTGTTCAAATTTTTCAAATTGTTCAAATTGTTCAAATGTTTCAAATGTTTCAAATTGTTCAAATTGTTTGAATTGTTTGAATTGTTCAAATTTTTCGAATTTCGAATTTTTCAAATTGTTCAAATTGTTCAAATGTTTTAAATTGTTCAAATTGTTCAAATTGTCCAAAATGTTCAAATTTTTTAAATTGTTCAAATTGTTCAAATTTTTCAATTTTTTCAAATTGTTCGAATTGTTCAAATTGTTCAAATTTTTTGAATTTCGAATTTTTCAAATTGTTGAAATTGTTCAAATGTTTCAAATTGTTGAAATTGTTGAAATTTTTCACATTTTTCAAATTGTTCAAATTGTTCAAATTTTTCGAATTTCGAATTTTTCAAATTGTTCAAATTGTTCAAATGTTTCAAATTGTTCAAATTGTTCGAATTTTTCAATTGTTTTCAAGTTTTCAAATTGTTCAAATTGTTCAAATTTTTAAATTTTTTCAAATTTCGAATTTTTCAAATTTTTCAAATTGTTCAAATTTTTCGATTTAGAATATTTCAAATTTTTCACATTTTTCAAATTGTTCAAATTTTTCAAATTGTTCAAATTGTTCAAATTTTTTGAAATTTGAAAAATTCGAAATTTGAAAAATTCAAAATTTGAAAAATTCAAAATTTGAAAAATTCAAAATTTGAAATTTTTTAACATTTCTCTGGATAAGTACGCAGCTGGACATACATATTGGTAAAATAGCCAACTGAAAATCTCTGTGCCATCAACGGATGGGTCCAACAGTGACGAGCTCTGCCAACGGATCTCTCGCGTAGTTTGTGACGGCGTTGAAGCCTCAGCAAGAGCAATGTATGGACAATTTCTTGGCATATATTCAATATGGGATCCATTTAAAAAAAGAAGAATCAAATGAAAGTATGCAAGTCTGCATACGAACGTCTGCTGCTGCTGCTCTCTCTGTTGAAAATGTCAGAAATAGTTAAAAATATATAGCTTTCAGAGCTTTGGGAGGGTCTACAATGTGTGTGCTATAAACGCTGATAGCCGCAAACGCAGCAAAACGCCGCGAAATTCGCGGCAAAAAACGGACGTTTTAAATGCCGGTTTTTGCCTTTGAAAACGTGAGTTCAGATGTGTTTGCATTTGGTTCTCGTGTGCATGGGGCCTAAGGTGTCCGTTTATGAAGCAGTGAGCAGCGGTGATCCCAAGGATCACCACTGATCACAGCCCATAAACAGTTTATGAAACAGAGATAATCGGGGGGAGAAGTGTTTGAATTTGTTCTCCCGCCAATTATCTCTACACAGAGAGAATCCTCATAGACTGACACAGAAACGGTCAGTTTATGAAGCTGTGATCTGAGCACTTCACTGACGATCTGTGTCAGAATTCACATGCCCCGATTCACCATCTCAGAGGTGGTGAAGCGGGGAGTGAAGAGGGAATCCCGGGGGATCTGAGGAGGAAGGAGGAAGATTTTTAACTTCCTTCTACCTCGTTCTGACACCCCAACACTGTAACCATGTCCCCCTGTCATATTTATGTGTATACATATATATACATACATATTTATAATGTGTACATGTTCATATATATAATGTGTGTGCATATACATGTATATATAGTGTGTGCGTGTGTATTATGTAGGGGGACTCGTTATTTTAAATACAATAACCACGCCTTCTGTCAGTGTAATGAGCGGTGATAATTTATCACCGCTCAATAAACTGACATCTCCGTATTTCTGTGAATTTCTGGTACTGTAATCTCGTGAAGTCTCACGAGATTCCAGTATCAGGGGCTGTTCTCCACTGTTTGAAGCGTTGGAAGATCACTTCACTCCTCCGAGGGTGAAGCGATCTTCTCCGCTTCAAAAACAGGCACACAGATGAGAAAAATCTTCACTGTGAATGTCGGAGAAAGAAGCAGTGAATAGATTTCACTGCTTCATAAACAGACACCTGAGTGTCCATCCAGAGTGGAAAAAGCTGTTTTCTTCAGGACAAGCTTGGCTACAGATATCTGCTAATATCCCTTTGTGGTGAGCTAATCCACCCAAGGCATAGAAAAGACTTCAAATTATAGAAGAGAATTTTTTGGGCTAGGCTACTGAGAAATCATTAAATAGCACCACATCCCTTGATAAATGCATATTAAGGAAACAAGATTTGTGGGACTTTAAAGGCGCAAGAAAACCAAAAGTATAGAAAAAAAATGAATAAATGAAAAATTTGGAAAGAATACATAAGATAACATTCAAATATTGGATCATTCAAATATACAAACAAAGGTGCACATCTGATTAGCCTGTACCTCTTGGTTAAATCAGAGAAAAAGTCTTTGATTCTTTGCAGAAATTTCTTCACTTGCTGGATTTGGGCATTTGCATTGTGGTTGCCACATGGACCTGCCTACAACACCCCGAGACACCTGTCAAGGCAGTCACTGGTTCCCCATTGACCTATTTTAGACACTGCAAATGTACCTTGACCAGATGCATCACATTTGTGATCCTTCCTTGCATTTTGGATACTTTACTCTAGAAGATTATTTTAAGGGGTGGACTACCTCTCCCATTCTTTCACTGGGTCAAGCAATTTGTGGGATTTCCGTATATATAGTATATCGATTCAAAAAGTGGGAAAATTATGGAAGCTTGAGGCACCTCATGTAGATATGTGCATTCCCGTTCGTACGAATGTTATTTTCGTACGAAAATGTTCATTTTCGTACCCGCGGGATAATGTGTACATACGAAAAAAATTAAAGCACCAAAATACGAAAACAACGGGATTACGAATGAGCCGCATAACAAACAACCGCAAATACGAACGAACGATCCGACGAAAAAAAACGACAAAATGAAAACGGCAAAAGAACGAAAATGACATCTATAACAAAAGATTTGCATTCTGTATTTTGTTTGAATCCTTTTTCTGTTTGTTTTCAGTCGTATGTTCATTGTTCATATGACATCTATAACAAAAGATTTGCATGCTGTTGAGAGCGATACCATACTAAGACTCTTATTAATTAATTAATCTCCTGACACGATCTCTCAGGGTTTGCCATTTCTACCGGTCTGATTCCAAATTACAAGAAAGCATGCATAATTAGAGACACACACAGAGTCACATCCTCACCTTTCAGCTTTTGACCAGCAAAGAGGCCGGAATTTAGCCAGCTTTGCAGTTTTATTAAACACACAAAATCTTCTCAATGGTTCACATCATACAATTCACAAAATGCATTGATTGGTCAACCCATACACGTAACACACATCTCCCCAGGTCTCCCACCCCCTTGGACTCAGCATGTAACCCTCATTGGCCAGTTTATACAGGCAGAAAAAAAGTCAATTGTCAGCTGCTACGTTCAGTCCCTTCAATTGTGGCTTCCTCCGGACACAAGGTCTGCATTCCATTAACACAGGATGTTGGGGCTGGAGCTGGGGCGAGTGGAATTTCAGGTACTGAAAGAGAAGGGCGCGTTTGAACTTGGAGTTAAGGCCCCTGACATTCCAGGAAAGTATGGTAAAGGAGTCAGGTGAGCGGTCAGCCATCCGGCAGGGGAGGTAGGGGAATAGAAGAATGTCTATGCAGATACACCCCGGAGCACCCCAGGAGCAGCAAGAACCCGAGCACGTTGCTTTGCATACTGACAGCACTTGAGCATATTACAACTAGAGAACAGAAAAAAAAACAATAAACAAAAAAAACATAGCAAACATAGAAGAAACAAACTTCCCAGGCACTGGGTGCCTATCCTACTATGTCCCATCCCTCCAACAACGGTCAGGGGGGGGTGGGAATAGTTCTTATCCCAAACAGAAAACAGAACATGGTGTAAATGAGCCCCGGAACTAGGGGCCCTACACGGCAGGCGCCAGGTCGCCTGCTACTACAGCCGGACGACGGCGGTTATCAATTCACCACTCGGTCAGCGTCCAGAGTCCAAAAAGGAAAAAACAAAAGAAGAAAAAAAAAGAAAAAATGGGGGGAAGGTTCCCCCCCAAAAAAAGGGGAAAACAAAACAGAGGGGGAGGAGAGGGGGGTGGGTGTAGCAGTCCTGGGATGCTACTCCGTCCGTAGACCGAAGTTGTGTGTGTCTTGTATAGTGCACTGAGCATCAGTACTCCTCTTGGAACAGTCCAGCAGGATTCCCCAGTGAGAACAAATCAGAGTGACAAATCAAAGGGGGGTTGAATAGTTCTGGGTCCCCAAGCTCAGGACGACCCCGTGGGGACATGTCAGCCACCTCACATCAGTTAGTAATAGGGCCCGGGGGGTGGGTAGAGGCATATAGCGGCCATATTGAAAAAGGGCTAACTTGGAATGACAGGGAATAAAATATCGAAAAACTGGAGATATGAGGGGAGGAGGGGAGATAAAAATAAAGAAATTAAAAACTCTTGACAAAACAGGAACATCTCACCTTAGCAGCGGGGTCACTTCCAGATCATCAGGGGGGCGGGAGGCAGTAGAAAACAAGGGGTAAACGAAATGTAGCACCCTAGCGACCATCCAGCCATGACATAGCCGCCTCAGGTTCCATAAAGAAGCGCGTGCGGTCCCCGTCGATCACCCTTAGCTTGCTAGGATATAGTAGGCTGAACTTGAGGCCTTGGTCTCTCAGGCGTCTCCGTACCTCTGTGAAGGATCGGCGTCGATGTTGAACCTCCGGGGAGTAGTCTGGGAACAGCATGATCTTGGCACCATTGTAGAGGAGGTCCCGCTTCTCCCTGGCAGCAGCCAGGATCCGATCCCTGTCTCTGTAGTTAAGCAGGCGAAGCAGGAAGGGTCGAGGTGGAGCCCCTGGGATCGGTGGTTTGAGGGGGACTCTGTGGGCCCTTTCCACCACGAATGTAGGCGGCATCGCAGGCAAATCCAGGAGGGAGATCAGGAAGGCCTCTGTAAATTCGGCAGGCCTGAGGCTCTCCGCCTTTTTAGTGAGGCCTAGGACCCTTATGTTATTCCTCCTGAGCCTATTTTCGGTGTCTATGGACTTCTCTTGCAGGGCTTTAACCTGCAGCTTTAAGGCGTGCAGGTCTCTGGAATCAGCCCTGGTGGAGTCCTCCAGCTGCGAGATGCAGCCCTCCGCCTCAGTAACCCGGGCCCTAAATTTGTCCATGTCATGCCGGATCAAGCTGACATCGGCAACTAGGTGGTCTATCTTGACCATCACCGAGTCTCGACCCTCCTTGATGGCCGCCAGGAGCTCCGCATGCCAGGAGGCGAGGGATGCCAGTGGATTAGGGGAGGCTGTAGGACCGGATGACATTTTCCCTGCTGGAAGCCTCGTGGGCAAGATGGCCGCGGAGGATCTGTCTCTGGACACCGAGGACGAACGGAGCTTACCCGGAGACAGCGGAGGTGGCCTCGGGGTGCCGGACGTCTTCTTCCGTTCAGTGTGTCTGAAGGTCGGTTGCTGAGAGGAGGAATCCGCGCTGAAATCAGGTAAGGATAAGAGAAGGAGCGGAGCTCAGCCTGCACACGTCTGGTCTCCTTTACATCCCGGCCACACCTCAAATTAACTCTAATTTGGCATATCTTTAACAACATCCTCTAACCAGAAATTTGGGTAGTCCCCTTCTTCGCCATAATTTCCCCCCTGTCCCAGAATCTGGTAAAAAGTAATGTCTCATCATTACAGGGTGTGCTTGATTTCTTACTAGTTCGAACTCAATAGTTCCACAGATGGTGGTAATGGACACTGGCATTAGTGGGTAAGTAATTATATCTAAATGGATGCAGACAACCTGAATAGAGATGTACAGAACTGTGCGCCGGCGAATAGTTCCTGGTGAACATCGCTTGTTCGCGTTCGCCGCCACGGGCGAACATATGCGATGTTCGATCCGCCCCTATTCGTCATCATTAAGCAAACTTTGACCCTGTACCTCACAGTCAGCAGACACATTCCAGCCAATCAGCAGCATACCCTCCCTCCCAGACCCTCCCACCTCCTGTACAGCATCCATTTTAGATTAATTCGGAACCTGCAGTCTTAGTGAGAGGAGAGACAGTGTAGCTGCTGCTGATTTAATAGGGAAATTGCTAGCTAGGTCAGTGTATTCAGTGTCCACTCCAGTCCTGAAAGACTCATCTGATCTCTGCTGTAAGGACAGCGTCCTGACAGCACCCCAAAAAGCCCTTTTTAGAGCTAGTCCACCAGTCTGCTTTTTATTTCTCTGTAATCTAATGTGTGTTGTGGTGGTTTACAGAGAGAGACAGAGAGTGTAATTTTTTGGAGTTAGATAGAGCAGGCAGGCTAGCCAGTTAGAGTTACAGTGTGCAGAGGATATATATGCATCCCAGGAGTTGTATATATATTTATACACTGTGTTAAGTTTAGCTAGAGTAGATCCGCTCTTCCTAATATACTGACAGTCTGTATAGGGCTAGTACATCAGTCTGCTTTTTTTTTCTCTGTAATCTGCCTTCCAGCGAGTTTTTGACAATAATAATTGACAACAATTTTGACTGCAATTACCTGCCAGCGCGTGTGTGTCAGGCTCACAATGTATACTGTGCCCACTTGTCCAGTGCCATAACTCATATCTGGTGGCACAGTAAATTACATGTAAAAAAAAAAAAATGCTGATAGCAATAGAGAATAGCAGTTAGTTGTCTGCAAGTGTTTGTGTCAGGCCTACAGTGTCAACTCTGCCAACCTCTGCCAGTGTAACCAGTGCCACTCATATCTGGTGGCACAGTAGATTACATGTAAAAAAAAAAATTGACTGCAATAGAGAATAGCAGTTAGTTGTCTGCAAGTGTTTGTGTCAGGCCTACAGCGTCTACTCTGCCAACCTCTGCCAGTGTTACCAGTGCCACTCATATCTGGTGGCACAGTAGATTACATGTAAAAAAATAAAATAAAAATTGACTGCAATAGAGAATAGCAGTTAGTTGTCTGCAAGTGTTTGTGTCAGGCCTACAGCGTCTACTCTGCCAACCTCTGCCAGTGTCACCAGTGCCACTCATATCTGGTGGCACAGTAGATTACATGTAAAAAAAAACAATTTTGACTGCAATAGAGAATAGCAGTTAGTTGTCTGCAAGTGTTTGTGTCAGGCCTACAGCGTCTACTCTGCCAACCTCTGCCAGTGTTACCAGTGCCACTTATATCTGGTGGCACAGCAGATTACATGTAAAAAAAATTGACTGCAATAGAGAATAGCAGTTAGTTGTCTGCAAGTGTTTGTGTCAGGCCTACAGCGTCTACTCTGCCAACCTCTGCCAGTGTCACCAGTGCCACTCATATCTGGTGGCACAGTAGATTACATGTAAAAAAAACAATTTTGACTGCAATAGAGAATAGCAGTTAGTTGTCTGCAAGTGTTTGTGTCAGGCCTACAGCGTCTACTCTGCCAACCTCTGCCAGTGTCACCAGTGCCACTCATATCTGGTGGCACAGTAGATTACATGTAAAAAAAAACTATTTTGACTGCAATAGAGAATAGCAGTTAGTTGTCTGCAAGTGTTTGTGTCAGGCCTACAGCGTCTACTCTGCCAACCTCTGCCAGTGTTACCAGTGCCACTTATATCTGGTGGCACAGCAGATTACATGTAAAAAAAATTGACTGCAATAGAGAATAGCAGTTAGTTGTCTGCAAGTGTTTGTGTCAGGCCTACAGCGTCTACTCTGCCAACCTCTGCCAGTGTCACCAGTGCCACTCATATCTGGTGGCACAGTAGATTACATGTAAAAAAAAACAATTTTGACTGCAATAAAGAATAGCAGTTAGTTGTCTGCAAGTGTTTGTGTCAGGCCTACAGCGTCTACTCTGCCAACCTCTGCCAGTGTCACCAGTGCCACTCATATCTGGTGGCACAGTAGATTACATGTAAAAAAAATTGACTGCAATAGAGAATAGTAGTTAGTTTTCTGCAAGTGTTTGTGTCAGGCCTTCAGCGTCTACTCTGCCAACCTCTGCCAGTGTCACCAGTGCCACTCATATCTGGTGGCACAGTAGATTACATGTAAAAAAAAACACAATTTTGACTGCAACAGAGAATAGCAGTTAGTTGTCTGCAAGTGTTTTTGTCAGGCTTACAGCGTCTACTCTGCCAACCTCTGCCAGTCCAAAGGTATCTAACCGATATTGAAGCTAGGCTTACGCGTTTCGGGGGGTACCCCTTTCCTCAGAGCCCCGGTGGTCTGCACTGCTCCCTCACTTTACAGCTTGTCAGAATATATACACACACAAAGAGGTAGAAAGAGCATGTGCTGGAAGGTCACAGGTCGCCCCGCCCACAGGGAGGACTCTTGGCGAGACTCCCCCCATTTGTGAATTAACCCTTGTATATACAGTCCCTATATCTCAGGCTTGGCATAGTCTCAACAATGGGTATCGTTGAGACTATGCCAAGCCTGAGATATAGGGACTGTATATACAAGGGTTAATTCACAAATGGGGGGAGTCTCGCCAAGAGTCCTCCCTGTGGGCGGGGCGACCTGTGACCTTCCAGCACATGCTCTTTCTACCTCTTTGTGTGTATATATATTCTGACAAGCTGTAAAGTGAGGGAGCAATGCAGACCACCGGGGCTCTGAGGAAAGGGGTACGCCCCCGAAACGCGTAAGCCTAGCTTCAATATCGGTTAGATACTTTTGGACTGAAGCAACCGTCCTGTTCTGCTGGCGCTGTTGAACTGTCTTTCAAGGCTTGTTTTTTAACTCATTTTGTGAGTATAACCATTGATTTTAGTATTTTAATAAAAATCGTGTTACAGTATCACACTAGGTCGGTGCGCCCTCCATTCTCTTTTCTCTTTTAGTTCCTTTTGAATTCCCACGATTCTGAGGAGGGCTGCAAGACTCTGGAAGATACTTTTTAATTGAACTGTATGACCCCCACAAGTAAGAAATACCAGAGCGCAGGAGAATCATCATTGTTTTGCCAACCTCTGCCAGTGTCACCAGTGCCACTCATATCTGGTAGCACAGTAGATTACATGTAAAAAAAAACACAATTTTGACTGCACAGATAGAGTGGGGATGGGATGTCCCTGAAAATTTCCACGGTGCCAGTATACATTTGTCTGAAAAGACAGAGTTCCACTTGACACATCCCAGCAAGCATGAAGGACACTCTCCCAGTCAGAAGCAGTTAGAACCTTTAGACAGGAAAGCAGGGGCTGCTGCTAAATTACTGGCAGAACGACAGCTGGCTATTCTGAAATGACAGTACCGTGACATACAGGAGAAATTTCAAGAGACCTCCAGTATTATAGCTGAACGCATTAATGGGTTACGTGTCAGTTTGGAGGACCAGAGAGATAGCCAGATAACTCCCAACCCTGGGAAGGTGCTGAAGAAACGCACCCAGGGCCGCTTGCAGGAAGAAACCATCCGGAAGGATTTCCACATTGATGGCCAGATAGGAGAAAAGGGGCAGAAGGACAAACTGTCCTACTCCAGCCTCCTACATCAAATAGAGTTGGGGCTTCAGAAAGGATATCTGGAATCGGAAATTAGAGAGGCTGTAATCCATGCCATCAGCCCAGGTTCAAGTGTTAGGGGCATGTTGGAGAGGAAGTGTGGATTGACCTTGAACCAGCTAAAGAGGATACTGAAAAGCTATTATGAGGAGGAAGATGCCACTGAGCTGTTTCATCGACTGATAAATATGATGCAGGATAGTAGAGAGACTCCTCAGAACTTCCTATTTCGGGCCATTGAGCTCAAGGACCGCCTGCTGTTCGCATCAAAGGAAGAAGGAAGCGGAGCGCATTTTGGAGCTGAGCTGATTAAGAGGAAATTCTGGAGATCTGTTACTACGGGATTGAGGAGTGACTATATCAAGCTACAATTTAAGCAGTATTTGGAAGATCCCTGTCACGATAGAAGATCCAGCAATCCCACCAGTACTGGCAAAGTCAGGAGAATCCAGTCTCGGCGCATGCGCGCGCTGACGTCATTTCGGCACCAAGGAACGCTATTTAAGCTGTCTGTTCCCACTGCTTCTTGCTGACCAGTCGACAGCGTTTCCTGAGTTAACCTGAATCTGCTACCTGCCTGACTACTGTGTACCTGACCCGGCTTCCTGTGACCTACCTCTGCCTGCAGCCCGCCTCCGACCCCGGCTTGATCTGACCACCGATTCCGCTAAACCCCTTGCTCTGTTGTCTGCCTGCCTGACTTACCGACCCGGCCTGGACCTGATTAACCCTTCGGATCTGTTCCGGTTTCCTGATACCCTGCCTGATCCAGTGTTTGCCAATCCCTTGGCTCCGCTACAGCAAGCGCTACTGCATCGTGCCTGTGTTCATTGGTTCCCTGCCAGGACCTCGTCAGCACCTGTCTGCTCCCGCTTCCGGTCCGCCACCAGCTTACCATCAGGCGCTTGTGCCCCTTTAGACTCCGTACCCCCTGTCTGCTCTACCAGGGGCAACCAAGTCAGAGGCTCACGAGAGGCCGCTCCCTGCACATTGGGCTCCATAACCAGGTACGTGACAGTACTGGTCAGCCATGTCCGAGCCCACGCAGGGAGCGTCTCCCATGGAGGACTTATGCCGCCATCTAGATGGCCTCACCGCGGCTGTAAGAAATTTACAAGAGGGATATACCCGCCTGGAGGGACGTGTTCAAACCCTGGCCGCCGCAGCACCCGCAGCATCTGGAACCTCGGCCACCCCCTCTGTAGTGATGCTGCCACTGGAACCTAGAGTCCCCATCCCGGAGAGATTTTCTGGTGATCGCAGCAAATACAGAGCTTTCCGCAATGCCTGCAAACTCTTCTTCGCTCTGCAGCCCAGGACTTTTTCACTTGAATCCACAAAGGTGGGCTTTGTTATTTCTCTGTTGTCCGGCGAACCTCAGACTTGGGCACATCGTCTCCTGGAGCGCAAGGAAGAAAGCCTTAACCTTCTCAGCACTTTCTTTCAAGCCATGGACCTTATCTATGAGGACACCCAATTAGCAGCCACTGCTGAATCAGCTTTATGTGCATTACAACAGGGACGCAGGGCAGTAGAGGACTATGTGGCCGAATTTAGACAGTGGAGTTCCGACACCCAGTGGAACGACGCTGCCCTGCGCCACCAATTTCGCATGGGTCTTTCAGAGTCGCTAAAGGACGAACTGGCCCGAGTGGGCATCCCTGCAACGCTCAAAGCC
Organism: Rana kukunoris; assembly: GCA_029574335.1. Classification (NCBI taxonomy): domain Eukaryota; kingdom Metazoa; phylum Chordata; class Amphibia; order Anura; family Ranidae; genus Rana; species Rana kukunoris. Next base: position 134,990,349 of record CM056056.1, on the reverse strand, counting down.
CTCATCCTTCTCTCCGTCCAGATTGACAGACGGTTGAGGGAGCGGCGCGCTGAACGCACTTCTGGTCCTACACGTCCCATATGGATGATGCCACGTGTACCAGGCTCACCGCACCTGCCTCCTCCAAGTCCTGTACCAGCCTCCACCGACACCCCGGAGCCAATGCAACTAGGCCTACTTCGGCCGTCCCTGACCCCGGAAGAGCGCCAAAGGCGCCGACTCAATAATCTCTGCCTGTACTGTGGAGGATCCGGGCACTATGTAAACACTTGCCCCGCCAAGTTCCGTAAGTGTTCAATCCTCCCACCTGCTCTTTTCTCTGCTTTACGTAACAATGACACTCACCTGGCTGTCTCAATCTCTCTGCAGCTCCCAGGAAGGAACGTTTGGGTCCCCGCAATTATTGACTCTGGTGCCTGCAGCGCCTTTATGGACGCCTCCTTTGCCGCCCGACATGGAGTCCCTCTACGACCAAGGCGTCAAGAACTTGCCGTCCACTTGGCTGACGGATCAGCCATCAGATCCGGTCCTGTCACCCAAGAGACAATCCCCTTGTGCGCACTCACCTCCCAAGACCACCGGGAATTACTCTGCCTGGACATAATTGAGTCCCCAATGTTCCCTGTTATTCTGGCTATGCCATGGCTGAAAGCCCATAATCCCCATATTGACTGGGAATCTGGAACGATCCATTTTTCTTCCTCCTATTGCCGCCAACATTGTCTCCAGAAGCCTGCCATCTCTCCCCCCTCCTTGCTGTGCTTAGAATCTGAAGTGGAGAACCGTCAGCTAGTCCCAGAAGCCTATCACAGTTTTTTAGATGTGTTTAGTAAAAGAGGAGCAGAGACTTTACCCCCACACAGGTCCTATGACTGCCCCATTGAACTTTTGCCAGGAGCAGAAATCCCGTTTGGAAGAATATTCCCTCTGACCGAGTTAGAGTTGGGCAATCTCAAGTCTTACATCGACGAGAATTTCGAGAAGGGGTTTATATGCCCTTCCACATCCCCCGCAGGGGCTGGCATATTCTTCGTGGAAAAAAAGGACCATTCTCTACGCCCCTGCGTAGACTACCGGGATTTAAACAAAATCACGATTAAGAATAGGTATCCTCTTCCCCTTGTTCCTGAACTATTCCAGAGACTCGGAACAGCCACCATCTTTACTAAGCTTGACCTCCGTGGGGCCTATAACCTTGTTCGCATCAGAGATGGTGACAAATGGAAGACCGCGTTCCGCACCCGTTTTGGGCATTTTGAATATCTGGTTATGCCCTTCGGTCTTTGCAATGCCCCAGCCACATTTCAACATTTCGTAAACGACATTTTCAGAGACTATCTCGATTTATTCGTCATTGTCTACCTAGATGACATTCTGATTTTCTCTTCCTCCCTGCCAGACCATCGGAAACACGTCCAAAAGGTCCTAGCTCGGCTCCGTCAACATAGTCTTTATGCCAAAGCTGAGAAATGTGAGTTCGAACGGGTGAGCATTCAGTTCTTGGGTCTAATAATTTCAAGAGACGGTATCAAGATGGACCCTCAGAAGGTCACTGCCATTACAGACTGGCCCGCTCCCACCGATAAAAAATCAGTCCAGCGCTTCGTGGGATTTGCAAATTTTTACCGAAAATTTATCAAAGGCTTCTCCTCCATAATCGCTCCCATCACAAGTCTGACTAAGCAAGGTACCCAGTTCCAGTGGTCCCCAGAGGCCCAAGCGGCTTTTACTACCCTGAAGGACCTTTTCATCTCTGCCTCCATCCTAAAGCATCCTGATCCAGTCCTACCTTTTATCTTAGAGGTAGACGCCTCCGAGGTGGCGGTCGGAGCAGTGCTCTCCCAGAGACAGGGGTCCAAATCTCTTCTGCATCCAGTTGCGTTCTTCTCCCGCAAACTATCAGAAGCAGAGAGAAACTATGACGTCGGGGACAGGGAACTCTTAGCAATCAAAGCAGCCCTTGAAGAATGGCGTTACCTCCTGGAGGGTGCAGCACACCCCATCCTGATATATACCGACCACAAGAACCTAGAGTACCTAAAGGTTGCTAAAAGACTGAGGCCACGGCAGGCCAGGTGAGCATTGTTCTTTACTCGGTTTTCCTTCCATATAACCTACAGACCCGGATCAAAAAACACTAAGCCTGACGCACTTTCCCGGATGTTCAATGGGCCTGAAGCTCCTTCGTCCCCGGATACCATCCTTGCCCCTGGCAATTTTCTCATGTTACAGGGAGATCTTCTGTCTCAAATCAAACAGGTCTCTTCAGGAATTTCCTCACCCCCAGACCCCACTCTGCAGTTAAGAGACGACTTACTATGGCACAAGGACAAGATCTTTGTGCCCCAACAACTACGAATTGCAGCTCTCAAGTGCTGTCATGACCACGAGCTAGCCGGACATTTTGGAATACACAAGACAGCCGAGCTCCTCCAACGTACCTTCTGGTGGCCTCAATTACTTCAAGATTGCAAAAGTTATGTAGAATCCTGTACCACCTGCATTCAACACAAGGGTAGCAGAACCAGAGCCTGGGGGTTACTCAAACCACTGCCTGTCCCAGAGAAACCATGGAGGATGATTTTGATTGATTTTATTGTTGAGTTACCTCCATCTGAAAACTATACCACCATCTTTGTGGTGGTGGATAGACTCTCGAAGATGGCACACTTTCTGCCGATGGTGGGGACACCCTCTGCTGCTGAAACAGCAAACTTTTTTATCAAGGAGGTAGTGAGACTTCATGGTATACCCGCTAATATCGTATCTGACCGTAGGGTGCAATTCACCTCAAGGTTCTGGAAAGCACTATGTGGAGCACTGAAGATCAAACTCTCCTTTTCATCTGCATACCATGCGCAGACCAATGGCCAGACCGAGCGCACCAACCAGACGCTCGAGCAATACCTGAGGTGTTTCTCCAGCTTTTCACAGGACGATTGGGCTTCCTTGTTGCCCCTTGCAGAGTTTGCTTACAACAACTCAGTCCACTCAGCTACCAAACAATCTCAATTCTTCGCCAATTACGGCTTTCACCCTCTGTTTTTTTCGAACCATATCCCGGAATGCTCAGTACCAGCGGTTCAAGAAACCTTGGATTTCTTCTCCACCAATAACAAGATACTCCAGGAAACAATGGCGAAGACCCAGGAATATAATAAAGAGGTGTTTGACAGGAGGAGGAGAGGAGAACTTGACCTAGCACCGGGGGACCAAGTTTGGTTATCCACCTTGAACCTAAGATTAGCCTGCCCATCCAAGAAGCTTGGCCCTAAGTTTGTGGGTCCCTTCCAGGTACTCAGAAGGATCAATGAAGTGGCCTACGAACTAAAATTACCTGCTTCCTGTCGGATTCATCCAGTTTTCCACGTGGCACTGCTCAAGCCCACAGTCCTAGACCCCTTTACCAATCGGAATGTCGGTCCTCCCAAGCCGGTACTTATCGACGGCGAGGAGGAATTCATCCTGGATTTCGGAAGAGACGTAACCAGGTACAATACCTGGTGAAATGGAAGGGCTACGGACCAGAGGAGAATTCCTGGGAACCAGAGGCCAACATTCATGCTCAGAGACTGATCCAGGCCTTTAAAAGGGCGCACCCAAGTAAGTTGGCCCAGTTGGGCATCCGGAGGCTGCCCGTAGAGGGGGGGCAATGTCACGATAGAAGATCCAGCAATCCCACCAGTACTGGCAACGTCAGGAGAAACCAGTCTCGGCGCATGCGCGTGTGCGTGTGCGCGCGCGCTGACGTCATTTCGGCGCCAAGGAACGCTATTTAAGCTGTCTGTTCCCACTGCTTCTTGCTGACCAGTCGACAGCGTTTTCTGAGTTAACCTGAATCTGCTACCTACCTGACTACTGTGTACCTGACTCGGCTTCCTGTGACCTACCTCTGCCTGCAGCCTGCCTCCGACCCCGGCTTGATCTGACCACCGATTCCGCTAAACCCCTTGCTCTGTTGTCTGCCTGCCTGACTTACCGACCCGGCCTGGACCTGATTAACACTTCGGATCTGTTCCGGTTTCCTGATACCCTGCCTGATCCAGTGTTTGCCAATCCCTTGGCTCCGCTACAGCAAGCGCTACTGCATCGTGCCTGTGTTCATTGGTTCCCTGCCAGGACCTCGCCAGCACCTGTCTGCTCCCGCTTCCGGTCCGCCACCAGCTTACCATCAGGCGCTTGTGCCCCTTTAGACTCCGTACCCCCTGTCTGCTCTACCAGGGGCAACCGAGTCAGAGGCTCACGAGAGGCCGCTCCCTGCACATTGGGCTTCATAACCAGGTACGTGACAATCCCTCAACTCCGGATGAGGTCCTCATTGAGAAAGTGAATGATGCAGATAAGATGGAGATTGAGAGAGACCAAAAACAGAGGAAACTTCAAACTTCTAGCGCCACAAGTGCTAAAATACAGCAGATAGGTGTCCCCTCAGACACTCAGGAACTGAATGTACTGGCAGCAAGCGTTGAACAGGGATCATGGCTTTCACCTATTCACCACCTACCCGTAAGTCTGACTGGACTGGAGAAGCTGTTCCAGACCCAGAAAGAAATACTAAAGATGATGACCATGTTGATGACTCATCTGGTGAAACCCCAGACAGAAGAAGTCCCGCCACTCAAGGCTCCGGAGACTCCTACCATTAACCGCCCTATGAAACAAACACAGAGAGTCTGCTTCAAATGTGGAGGAGTAGGACATCTCAGACGAGTGTGCCCAAGCCCAGTAACTGAGACAAAATCCAAACAGCCGGGGGGAAACTTCAGAGGGCCCCAGTGAAGGAGTCAACTGGGCACCCGGGTTGTAATAGCTAACTCCACACCGACTCATATGCCCCTGACCAACTGGGGTCACCAACAAGCCAGGACGGAAAAGAGAGAGACCCCCAAAACCAAAGGCGAAGGTACAAGCCACCAAGCAGGCTAAAGGTACTGCAATCAGTGGATTTCCCCCAAGCTAGTGGGACTCTCCCCAATTGTCCCCATCCAAGTAGAGGGGATTTATACGAAAGCCCTGCTGGACACTGGAGCCCAAGTAACCTTGCTCTACAGGGATTTATATGACAGACATCTCAAGCACCTGCCGTTAAAGAAATTGGAGGAACTAGAGATATGGTGATTAGGCACTCAGAACTTCCCATATGATGGTTACCTGCCGGTCAGACTCACCTTCGACCCAGGTACAGCAGGAGAGGCTGAGACTTTCGACACCTTGACACCATAGTGTGCCCTCGTCCCCCAGGGACTGACAAAAATTCCCTCATCATTGGGACGAATACTGACTTAGTGAGGAGGCTACTTGCACTGCTTGTGCTGCAGAAGGGGACCCTCCCCACTAAAATACATCCAATGTTGGCCCAGACATACTGAGACCTTAGACAAGAGGAAGAGGCTCCTGAAGAGGGAATGGGAAAAATCTGGCTCCTGAATAGGGAAAAGAGGTTAGTCCAGCCGGGTGAAGTAATTTGCCTGAGAGCCTCTGTCAAGTTAAGCTGGAAAAAAAACAGGTCATTTCATTGTCCTTGAAAATACAAGCCAGGAAGAAAAAAAGGGGTTAGAGCTTATCTCTGAAGTATTGCCCACCAGGCTATTGAAGAGGACTCACGGCAAAGTTTCCGCAACACAGCAGCTGTGCCAGTGAGGGTGCCAGCCAGACTACTGTTAGGACAGGTCAGCCCAGCAACTCCAGTCGCAGCATGTGGTTTGACGGAAGGACCAGCAGCAGAAACCCCTGTAGAATAATTCTGCCCAAAAAATACACCTCTTACTCCTGCATGGAGAGAAAGAGCTAAAGCTCAACTTCTGAGATGGAGGGCAGCCTTCTCCAAAAGTGAATTTGATGTGGGGTTGACAAAAAGTGCCACCCACCGAATTCGACTGGAGGAAGACAAGCCATTTCGTTAAAGGGTTAGGCGAATCCCATTGGGAGATCTGGAAGATTTGAGGAAACAACTGTCCGAACTCAAGAGGACGGGCATTATCCTGGAGTCCAGGAGTCCTTATGCCTCCCCTATAGTGGTGGTCAGGAAAAAGAACGGGTCCCTAGGCCTATGTATCGATTACAGGACCCTGAACCGGAGGACCATTCCTGACCAGTACACCACACCTCGGATAGAGGATGCTCTGCAGAGCCTGTCGGGAGCGAAGTGGTTCAGTGTGCTGGACTTAAAGAGTGGGTATGATCAGATCCCCATGTGCCCCGAAGACAAAGAGAAGACCGCTTTTATCACCCCAGTGGGATTCTTTGAGTTCAACCGGATGCCGCAAGGCCTATTCAAGAATCCAGCAGTGTCTTTACAAACAAAATTGACCTCCTTTTTTTCCCACAAATAGGGCTTTCTTTTGGTTGTATTTGATCATCGCTGCAATTTTTTATTTTATCCAGGAGTCCAGGAGTCCTTATGCCTCCCCTATAGTGGTGGTCAGGAAGAAGAACGGGTCCCTAGGCCTATGTATCGATTACAGGACCCTGAACCGGAGGACCATTCCTGACCAGTACACCACACCTCGGATAGAGGATGCTCTGCAGAGCCTGTCGGGAGCGAAGTGGTTCAGTGTGCTGGACTTAAAGAGTGGGTATGATCAGATCCCCATGTGCCCCGAAGACAAAGAGAAGACCGCTTTTATCACCCCAGTGGGATTCTTTGAGTTCAACCGGATGCCGCAAGGCCTATTCAAGAATCCAGCAGTGTCTTTACAAACAAAATTGACCTCCTTTTTTTCCCACAAATAGGGCTTTCTTTTGGTTGCATTTGATCATCGCTGCAATTTTTTATTTATTTTTGCTCTATAAAGAAAAAAAGAATGACAATTTTGAAAAAAACACAATATTTTGTACATTTTGCTATAATAAATATAATAATAATAATATAATAAATATCCCCAATTTTTTTTTAAAACAGCAATTTTTTTCTGAGTTTAGGTCGATATGTATTCTTCTACATATTTTTGGTAATAAAAATCACAATAAGCGTATATATTGATTGGTTTGCACAAAAGTTATAGCGTCTACACCGAGCTCAGCGGGGAGAACTGTCACACTGTGAAGGCTGGGATTGGACACAGTCATCACGTGATCGCAGCGCTCATTTCCAGATCCTGTCTTGGCTGTGTCCTGTGATCACAGCCATCACAGGATAGCGCCACAGTGTGGCCTTGGGGCCATGCTGTGGGCACTCGTTCTGAGGAACGTTCCTGAACGTCCACTCAGAACGACGAAAGGCCCACTCGGCCGTTTATGTACAGTGGCCAAGTGGGAAGAAGATAAAAAAGCCCCCCCCCCCCAAAAAAAATGTCCCCCAAAGTAAATCCAGCATCAATTGTGATGAATGCTGGCCTGCAACCAGCACGGAAAAAAAAATGAGCCGCAGTCGACGCTTGTCTCCCGCTGAATGACAGCTCCAAGGCCTACCCCCTGCTAAATAAACTAAGATGACCTCACTGGGTGACCCCCGCCCCTTAGTGATGGGTAGGCTGAGCTGTCATTCGATGGGTGCAGATGGTGTTAATCATGACTTGTCAAAAACGATCCCCTTATTTTTATTTACTTTGCCATTTTTTGTGAATGAGTATGAGTAATGATACCCCTACTCTTACTCATGGAATGGCGCCAAACTTCGGTACTTAAAAATCTCCATAGGCGACGCTTTAATTTTTTTTACAGGTTACCAGTTTGGGTCTAGGGCTAGAATTGTTGCTCCCGCTCTAACACACATGGCGATATCTCACATGTGTGGTTTTAACGCAAGCTTACGGGGACAGGGGCGTTTAAAAAAATATGTTTTATGGTTTATTTTACTAAGCTTTTTTTTATTTTTACACTTTCTCTCTTACATTTTTTTTTATCGCTTTTATTCCTATTACAAGGAATGCAAACATCCCTTGTAATAGAAATGGTCCCTGACAGGTCCTCTTTATGAAGAGATACGGGGTCAATAAGACCCCACATCTCTCCTCCAGTCTGGAAAGCATGAGATTAAAACTAAATATTCACAATCTTATGCTTAACAGCCGCAATCACGGCTTTGTTTACGATCGCGGCCCAGACGTGACGTCATAAAGCCGTGCCCGGGCCTCCGACGTTCATAGAGATCTTCACCTGGTCACTGGAAATGTCCCCTACCGTTGCCTGTAAGAACGGTCAATCGGTGGAACTTATGGTGCACAGTATAATTGGCTAAAAATCAGGAAATCTGAATGATGCCTGTAGCTGCAGGCATTATTCAGATATTCCCACTGAAAGTCAAGGATGTCATATGCTGGAAGTGGTTAAAAATAAGGCGTTGATTATATAATAAAAGTTATTGATATAGTAAGTAGGGGTAGGGGTAAATTTATATGTATACTGGGAGGGAAAGGAGAAAAAGGGGCAAAGAAGGGGGGTAAAAAATAATATCCAGGAAAGAGTAGTAAGGGAGGGTGGAACGGACCTGGGTGTAGAAGAAAGTGGGGTAAGGTAACCACTTCCTCCTCCTCTGACAGGAAACCAGGTGTCATTGTATCTATAAATGAAGGGATTGTGTATTTTTGGAAGGCATTGGTTTGTAACAGAATTTTATATGAAATCAATTTGCATTACCACGTTAATAAATTCGAATCAGATAGTGATAATTCATATACTAGTGAAAACCAAGCATAAAAAAACAAACAAACCTTTATTAACTCTTTCAATGTGTCGCTAGTCAAAACACTAGTTGGTTTTTCACCTCACCTTTTGATATAGATGAAGAGCAACACAAAATAAATAAAACAAGCCAAAGTTACTGTGAATCAACTATTTTTTGAAGCCTTTTAGAGCCTCTGGCTCTAATCAAGTGCTTCAAAATTAAAAAAAAAACATTGGCATTCAACACCCAGTGCTCTGTGTCTCGCTGGAATAGATAAATAAATCCTCTTTGTGACAAGTGATTATTCACCACCTAATGCAATGCCTGCCCACCTACTACAAGTGGGTAAATCGCTCATCTGGTACATCCGACTGACGATAGTCTCTCCCAGTTTAGCACGGCTCTCCTTTGTTTTGTGTTTCTCCGAGGGTCAGGTCTGTGTCCTCTCCCGAGATTCACCTCCCACAAGTGGGTAAATCGCTCATCTAGTACATCCGACCAATGTTACACTCTCTCAGTCCAGCACGGCTTTCCTTTATCCCCTGTGTCTTTCTGAGGGTCAGGTCTGCCCCCTCTCCTGAGATCCACACAGTGATTATAAAGGACACAAAAGCATTACCACAATGTTCTCAGTTTTTAAAGATTTAATTATCCCCCACAGACGTCACAGACTCGACTCCTCCCTTCTAGATGCATTATGCCCTCTTATTGGGCTTCTTCAGCTTTTTGAATAGAGATTCTGCAAACACGATGCAGGGCGAGAGCCCTCAGCCCCCTCAGGCAGGCCCACCACTCGGATGTTATTGCGCCTCTGCCTGTTCTCTGCGTCATCCACTTTATGTACCAAAGAGCTCACCAGTGTCTTTAGCTCTGCTAACTGGGATTCGTGGGAGCCCTGCTGATCCTCACTGAGTAACATGTTTAGAAAGGTGAACTTATTCATTAAGACCATGTTAAAAACACTAATGAACAAAGATGGGAAATGTTGGGAGTTTTTATTGCCATACCATAGGTATCTCTGGGTTAATATGGCTGGCCATACATTATACAATTTTCCTTTGCTAAAACCATAAAATATGAAATCAGACCTAAACACTTTCACTACATAGTTAAAGGAATTGTAAAGTCAGAAGGTTTTTTATCTTAATACTTACCAGAGCTCCATCTCTGTCCAGCAATGTCCACGAGTATCTCGGCGCAATCCAGGACTCTACCTCCTGATTGGCTAAGACACAGCAGCAGTGCCATTGGCTCCTGCTGATGTGAAAGTCAGTTAGCCAATTAGGAAAGAAAGGTAGCTGAACCGCAGCTCCGTGTCAGAATGAACACAGGGAGCTGCAGCTTGGCTGGGTGCCCCCACAGGAGGCACTCGACAGGAGGGAGGGGCCAGCATCTCCTATCTTTTTGTCACACAGGGCAAATAAAAAGGATCATTAACTCCCCACTTCCCTAGCAGCGTATTGTAGCCTTTCATTGCTCTTTTATTTGTCACTATGAATAAGAAAAAAGGTGGGATGGAGTGTGACAGGGAGAGGGCTGCCAATGTCCACCATATGAATGTGTATAAAAAAAGGGATTTTTAATAACAGCTTACCTGTAAAATCCTTTTCTTGGAGTACATCACGGGACACAGAGCTCATAGTCATTACATATGGGTTATATGGAGTACCTTCAGGTGTGGACACTGGTGTAATCAACTTCACAGGAAGTTCCTCCCTATATAACCCCCTCCCACTGAGAGTGCTTTAGTTTTGTAGCAAGCAATTTCTCTGAGGTTACACAATGTTCCCACAAAGAGGGGTGGGAGCTCTGTGTCCCGTGATGTACTCCAAGAAAAGGATTTTACAGGTAAGCTGTTATTAAAAATCCCTTTTTCTTGATCGTACATCACGGGACACAGAGAGCATAGTCATTACATATGGGATGTCCCAAAGCAATGCTCCATGAAGGGAGGGAGACCGTAAGGCCAAAAATAGCCAAACAGAAACTATATCAGGAGGTAAAATAGCTCCACCAACAGAAAAAAGGGGGCGTGAACCGGGCCAGAGGATTCTATACTGCTGCCCGTAGGACCGCCTGCCCAAATGCTGCGTCCGCAGCCTTTGTGACGTCCAACTTATAAAATTTAGTAAACGTATGTACGGAAGACCAGGTTGCCGCTTTGCAAACCTGTGCCATAGAGATCTGATGGTGTGCCGCCCAAGAGGCACTCATGGCCCTCGTAGAATGGGCCTTAACTGATAAGGGCGGTGGAACGCGCTTCAGACCATAGGCCTGAAAAATCAGCTGCTTAATCCACCTAGCCAAGGAAGACTTGGCAGCCGGCTGACCCTTCTTGGGGCCATCCGGAAGAATGAAAAGCACATCTGTTTTCCTAATCTTTTCTGTAGCCTTGAGATAAACTCTCATGGCTCGGACCACATCCAAAGTATGAAGCAATCTTTCCTCTCTGGACTGGGGAGTAGGAAAGAAGGATGGTAGGACTAGGTCCTGATTCAAATGAAAACTGGATATGACCTTAGGAAGGAAAGAAGGCTGAGGCCGCAGAACCACTCTGTCCTTATGCAGAATAAGGTACGGTTCCCTGCAAGACAAGGCTGCCAGCTCGGAGACCCTTCTGGCCGAAGCCATAGCCACCAAGAAAACCAACTTTCGGGTTAGCAGCACAAGAGGGATTTCTGCCAGAGGTTCAAACGGCTGCTTTTGTAAAGCTGACAAGACCAGATTTAAATTCCAGGGGCAGAGGGGAGCTCTAATAGGGGGATTTACATGCAAGACCCCCTGCAAAAAGGTTTTTACAAGCGAATGTGTGGCCAAAGGCCTTTGAAACCATATCGATAAGGCAGACACCTGCCCCTTTAGAGTACTAAGAGCCAACCCCTTGTCAACGCCAACCTGGAGGAATCGCAAGATCCTGTCAATAAAAAACTTGCGAGGATGCCCTCCTTGAGACTCGCACCACTCCACATAGGTTCTCCAGACTCTGTAATAGATATTTCTAGAGACTGGCTTTCTAGCTTGAATTAACGTAGATATGACTTGGGCAGAGAGGCCTCTGCCCTTAAGAATTAGAGATTCAGCCGCCAAGCCATCAAATTTAGCTGCTGTGAAGCAGGGTGGTAGATCGGGCCCTGAGACAGCAGATCTGGGCGCAGGGGGAGTGGCCACGGTGCCCTTACTGACATCCTCACGATGAGTGCGTACCAAGCCCTTCTGGGCCAGGCTGGGGCCACCAGGATCACCGGCCTGCGCTCCACCCTGATCCTTCGTAGAAGGCGGGGAATCATCTGTAGTGGAGGGAACGCATACAGGAGAGAAAACTGGTGCCAGGGGCAAACCAACGCATCGGTCCCGTAGGCCGAGGGGTCCCTGGCTCGGGATACAAATTTGTCCAATTTCTTGTTGAATCTTGTTGCCATGATGTCCACATTGGGAACTCCGAATCTTTGGCAAATCTCTTGGAATACCTGGGGGTGAAGAGACCACTCTCCCGGGAGTAACTGTTGACGACTCAAAAATTCTGCTTGAGAATTGTCTATCCCTGGGATGAACACTGCTGAGATGCAGGGTACATGGGCTTCGGCCCATGCAAAAATTAGGTTTACTTCCCTTTGAGCCGCCAGGCTCTTTGTGCCCCCCTGGTGGTTTATGTATGCCACCGCCGTGGCATTGTCGGACTGTATCCTTACTGGCAGACCCTGCAGGGGGAGAGTCCAGGCGACCAGGGCCAACCGAACAGCTCTGATCTCTAGGACATTGATGGGAAGCAGACTTTCTGCCTCTGACCACTGTCCCTGCTGGGTCCGTTTTCCTAAGATTGCCCCCCAACCTGTTAGGCTGGCATCTGTGGTTACTATTTTCCACGAGATGGGGCAAAAGGTTTTCCCTTTTGATAATTTTTGAGGGATCAGCCACCAGTACAGGCTGTGCCTGACTTCTGGAGAAAGAACTAATGGACGGTCTAATGCCTGTATGGACTTGTTCCAAGCAGAGAGAATAGCTGCTTGCAGAATTCTGGTATGGATCTGGGCGTAGGGCGCTGCTTCGAAGGCGGCCACCATCTTCCCCAGCAGTCGCATGCATAGGCGAATAGTCGGCTTCTTTTTGCCTAAGACTATTTGAATCGTTTGAATCAACGACCTGATCTTCTCTTGAGGTAAAAATACCCTCTGGCATTCTGTATCTAACCGAAAGCCTAGATATTCCAACTGTCTTGTGGGTTGTAACCTTGATTTTTCTTGGTTCACAATCCACCCGAACTCTTCTAGATGCCGCACTGTGCGGACTACTGCATGATTGAGGTTGGAAGCTGAACTGTCGATAACCAGGAGATCGTCCAGGTATGCTAGGACCAAGATGCCTTCTGTCCTTAGGACGGCTAGTACCGGGGCTAACACCTTTGTGAATACCCGTGGAGCTGTTGCCAACCCGAAAGGGAGGGCTACGAACTGGTAATGACTTTGGTTTATCGTAAAACGAAGAAACTTGTGATGTGCTGGGTAAATCGGCACATGCAGATATGCATCCTTTATGTCTATAGATGCTAGGAAGTCGCCCTGATGCAGGCTGGTTGTCACTGAACGTATGGAGTCCATACGGAAGGTCTGAATCCTTAGAAAGCGATTTAGGCGTTTGAGGTCTAATATAGGCCTGACGTCGCCATTGGGTTTTGGTATAACAAAAAGGTTGGAGTAGAATCCCAGACCCCTTTCTTGGGTTGGTACTTCTACAATTACTCCTTGGAGCAAGAGGCGATCCAACGCCTTTACGAGAGAGGCCCTCTTTAACGGGTCGCTTGGAAGACTTGACCCCTAAAAATGAGGAGGGGGGATTTCTCGAAACTCTAGTTTGTAGCCTGAGGCTACTACGGACCGAACCCAAGAGTCGGGAATTCTGGCCTTCCAGACTTCGGAGAAAAACTGAAGTCTTCCCCCCACCCAAGAGAGTGGGGGCGCCCCTTCATGAATCTGATTTGATGACTGGTTTAGCCGGCTTGCGAGACCAGGGCCTCTTGTTTGCCGCGGCTTGTCCCTGTGGGCGGCTATTAACTGCTGAACGCCCGGGAGGCCGTCGATACTGACGGGAAGTCGAAGGGGCCGAGCCTGCAATGGCCTGTCGTTTAAACGTGGGCCCACGCGGTCTTTTCTTGACCGGTAAGGAAGTACTTTTTCCACTTGATATGGTGTGGATATATTTATCTAGGTCTTCCCCGAATAGTCTTCCCCCATGAAAGGGAAACCCTGCTAGAAGCTTTTTGCAGGGTGCCTCTGCTGACCAGTTCTTTAGCCACAAAAGACGACGCATGTGAACCATCAGTAGAGATAAACGGGATGCCTGTTGGATGGAGTCCTTAATAGCATCTACTGCAAAGCAGAGAGCCCTAGGGAATTCTGCTAATTCATAAGTATGCTGAGCCGGCATGTCCTTCAATATATGCTTTGCCTGATCCTTCAAGGCCTGACAAACACCAATGGCTGCTACTGCTGGCTGAACCATGGCACCTACTGAGGTAAAAGCTGCTTTCAGTAGTGTCTCGAATTTCTTGTCGACCGGATCCTTGAACATATGGACATTTTCAACCGGACAAGTCAGGGATTTATTCACGCAGGAAATGGCTGCGTCCACTGTAGGGAGAGCCCATTTCTTTACATATTCCTCTTCCATAGGGTAGAGAATAGAGAATCTTTTAGGAGGGACAAAGATTCTATCAGGTCGAGCCCAATCTTGGTAAATCACGTTCCGCAGAAGGGGGTGCATTGGAAAAGATGCACCAGTTAATGGGGCCTTTAAAGAACCCAATGAGGATACCTCCGGGGCTACTAGTTCTGGCACTGGAAGTTTAAAGGCAGTGCGAACCATATCTGTCAAAGACTGGATCCACAGGCCCTCCGCTTGAGAGGCCGAAAAATATTCATCTATAGTGGAATTTTCCCTGTCTGAACCGTCGGGACTTGGGTCTGCCTGATCCCCTTGTGGGTCCCGTTCCTCTGAAGAGGAGACCTCCGCATCTGAAAACCCCACACTGGGTGAGGGGGATCTAGCCCGCTTGCTACTTGGGCAAGGACGGGAAAACAACGCAGTTAACCTTTTCTCTAGCCCACACATGGTGGCTGCTAGCATTTCTTCCGTCACGTAAACGGGAATGGGTGGATCGGGGGCCGCCTCTGCCCCCAGCACCCCCAATGGCTCTTGTACTATGCCACTCGGTGTCCTGACTGGCGAGGGTGGGGCCGTAGAAGCCTGGCCCAAATCCTCTGACCCCGATGGAGACCCCTTTTGCTTTTTGGTACCTTTAGCAGCCTTGGCTGGTCCAGATCCCTTTGGAGCCATTGTACAACCTTGGGTCACCCCTATAGCCAACACCTGACTGTTGTAGCTAGGAATAACCAATATGAGGGCAGGTATGAGAAAAATGAAAAAGAACTAATTTCTCTCTTTTTCTTTTATATTTCTCTTTTTTTTTTTTTTTTTTTCAAAAAATTTTTTTTTTTTTTTTTACCCGCCTGGGAGGTGACAATACCGAGGAAGCCCGTGAGTATTGACACACCAATGCCCGTTAGCCGGAGTCCAAGGTAGACTCAGATACTGCTGGATCTAAGGCTGAGTCCCTTTAAGCAAAAAAACTTTTTTTTTTTTTTTTTTTTTTTTTTCTGGTCAATAGTGGACCTAAGTCCTAGACCTGAAGATCCACAAAACCGCCACTAGGTGTCCCTGTGTGGCCAAAAGACCCAGCTGCACGCTCTGTATCCTTTCTTCCTCTGCCTCCAGGAGGGAAAGACCAGCCAGAGAAAAGTTTTTTCTTTATACAGACCCTGACGCTGCTGGCCCGCCCCCCCGACGCACGCCGACGCTATAAAAGGCGGCGTGCACGCGCGCGCGTATGCGCGCGCACACACGCGCGCACGATCGCGCGCACGATCGCGCGCACCACGCTGAACCCACATGGAGGAAGCAGAGCAGAGGAACAACATGGACCAGCGTTATGCAGCACCAACAGACACCAGGTAAGCACTAATCTTATTGTAGTGCACACACAGCGAGGAAGCTGTCCCCATGGGCTTCCTAAGAAACAGGAGTTTTTTACCAGCAATTTCCTCTTTAAAACATGTGGGGTTGCAGTATCAGTGTTAACAGGCAGACCTGGGGTGAGTAGCAAATATATAACTTACACAAGTATACATATATTTACATATTATCTGGGTAAACATTATAATCCCATCCTGCCTCAACAGACATAGTGGAGATAGTGGCTGATGCACAAGCATACTGTTAGCCAACCCAGAACCCCCAGGGGGATACCTACTGTCGAACCAAGTCCCGCAGGTTCCCTCTTACCTGCTCCACGCCGCAGGGTATTGCAAAATGCAAGAGGCCCAGCCTTCCCCCATCTCCGTGGGTATTGTCTTGGACCTTCAGGGACCGGGGTCCTGTGTTAAGGAACCCACACCCCTGGACCTATATAGCATCCTGGCATCAGTAGCGTTTAGTTCTTGGAAGAGACTAAGGCACTGGAGCCCAGAATCCAGCCCTCCAAGGAGAGGCATTATAGGCACAACCCCACTCCAGCAGGGCCCGGGTACCGTACATCTTGGCTCTGAAGCACTTCGGACGGATCCGGCTAGCTATCCTGGATCCCGAGACCTCCGAGGGACAGCTAGACGTGACCAACACCTAAGACACTGGCGAAAAAACTAAAGCACTCTCAGTGGGAAGGGGTTATATAGGGAGGAACTTCCTGTGAAGTTGATTACACCAGTGTCCACACCTGAAGGTACTCCATATAACCCATATGTAATGACTATGCGCTCTGTGTCCCGTGATGTACGATCAAGAAATAAGTGCATATGTTGCACATAGAACCCCTCATGGACTATAAGGCAGACTCATATTAACCACCTAAGGACTTGACCAATATGCTGCTAAATGACCAAAGGTGTTTTTGCGATTCGGCACTGCGTCGCATTAACAGACAATTGCGTCGCTCCCAAACAAAATTTGCGTCCTTTTCTTCCCACAAATAGAGCTTTCTTTTGATGGTATTTGATCACCTCTGCGATTTTTAGTTTTCGCGCTATATACAAAAATAGAGCAACATTTTTGAAAAAAAAACAATATTTTTTACTTTTTGTTATAAGAAAAATCGAATAAACTAAATTTTAGTCAAACATTTAGGCCAAAATGTATTCAGCCCCATGTCTTTAGTAAAAAAAAAAATCGCAATAAAAAGAAATTAGCTACCTAGCGGCAACATCGACACTAATAGAGCGATCAGAAAAACGATCCCTTAGTGATGCTGGCAATAGGGGGTGAAAGGGTTACCTAGGGCAGTGATCAAGGGGTTAAAACTTTATTAGGGGGGGTGCAGGGCTACCCTGTCACACTAACTGTCACACTGACACTAAATGCAGTGATCAGTAAATATATGATCACTGCAATCAGTGACAGTGTGACAGGGGGCTGGGGGGGTGATCGGAAGGGGTTAAATGTGCCTATGTGTACTGGTGTCAGTGTAGTGTTTGTGCAACTTACTGTGAGTCTTCTCTCCTCTCGGGGGATGTATATACAGGCAGAGGAAGTGACACGGCGGTGGGGATGCCTGATTGGCTGGGAGCGATCACGAGGGGGCGGACAGAAACGAACAGCCGCTCCCTTGTCACTGATCGCTCCCGGAGGTAAGACGACTGCCGCACGCAGCGGAGGGGGTCCTGATCGGACCCCCGACCCGCAACAAGGCAGGGACATACATGTACGCCCATGTGCCTGTACGTGCCACTCTGTGGACGTACATAGTCGTGCGGCAGTCGTTAAGTGGTTTAAGAGTGAAACATTTATTTTTATTTTGACATTTTTCATTAAAATAGAAAGATAAACAGTAGAGAGATAGACTTATACAGGGGCGGACTGACCATTGAGTCACTCGGGCACTGCCCGAGGGCCCCATGCCAATAGGGGGCCCCATCAGGGTTGCCAGGCTCAGTAAAACCAGGGACAGTATGTAAAAATCAGTGTTTTTTTTTTACATCTGTCCCTTATATGTCTGAAACTGACATGCTTTTGATGTGAAAATCCTGAGATTTTAGCCGCCCCGACTCTGCACAGACCCCTGGCGTGGTGGCCATCAGTAAGCCCAGGGGCCCCATAATATTCTATTGCCCAGGGGCCCCATGAGTTGTCAGTCCACCCCTGGACTTATACCTACAACATTGTAAAATATTGATGTGTTACAACATGAATACCCTTTACACAAACATGTGGCATCCAAAGAGCTCTTCTGTGGTCAATGGTCAACCCATGGTTTCAGGAAAGAAAATTGCTCTGTCTTTGGCTGGCTTAAGGTTTGCCTTGAAAGTCAAAGAGCTTTGAACCCACATATCCAAAGACAAGATACACACCACACACCTAATCCAAACCACACATGTATGAAATGGGCAGGTTTGCTCCATAAAATTAATGGTCAGTGGGAGAAAGACCCTCTTACATTGGTTTTCAATGAAAAGAATGTCCAGTTACACTGAATGTTTGAGGGAATGATGCTCCATACAGACAGCTAACAGTTTATTGATGTCAGTGGATACTTATCTGAGAGATAAGAGGAAATCCTGATGACTCTCTCCATGCCCCATGAATGAGTCCTGTGCTTTCCCTGACCAAGGAGTACCTAGTATTGTTTTTATTTCTCAGTGGGGGATCAAAGGAAAAGTTGATGTACGCTGCTGCTCTACATGGCAAAAACATAGCTTAATTTTAAAACAGGATCACATAAGCACAAAAAAAATAAAAATTGTTCTAACTTTTTGTGGACTATCTACAATGGTTCAGTTATGATACAAATTTGAAGCACATATACTTTAAGCCATATCATGTTGCTACAAAGCAAGCCTCTCTATTCATTCTGATGGGTAACAGATGTTAAATGGCTGTGAACAGGAACACACTGCCCAATTTATACAACGTAATAAACAGCCTTTATATATACCTGTAAAAGGTGCTTTTTCAATCAGATCTTGCAATAATCAGACCCCCTCCACATCTCGAATACTAGAAATAAACCTCATTAGTCTACAGTATGAACTCTTTATATAGCATATTGGAATACCTCACAGCTCATTAACTTACCAGGTTTAGGAAACACAATACTTTGTTTCATATCATTGTCTATAACCATATTTTATGTTATACAGAGCAGGAAATAGAAAGGTTTTCAGCTGGATGAACCAGGGAGGCTGCATGCCACTTCAAGGTAACAATGCATGCCAAATTTGGAGGTGAGCACCTCTTTTTAAATATCAACCTAAAAGTTGATTATTACTGTTATTACTGCAAATGTTATATAACGGAGCACCTGGAAACAAAGGATTATAGCAATGTTTATTGAGTTTTGGAGGGCTGTATACAGGATTTATGTTTCCATATGAACATGCAAATGAAGCTGCCCAGTCAAATTTACATAGCTATATAGGCTGAAAAAAAGACAAAAAAGATCAATAGATTCTATGGAGTTTTCAATAAGGAAAAAGTGATATTGCACATTTGTTGCAATATTCTTAATCTACTTTCTTGGACAACCACCTTGAGAACCACTATATTTATGTTTCTGAAATTGGGTACCAGAATGTACTCATCCTTCAGAGGATGGAATTAAATATGATCACCTTGTATAAATACATAAATGGTCTGTATAGTAAACTTGGTGCGAAGAAGTATACTTTAAGGTCATTGCAAATGACAAACGGGCACTCTTTTGCTCCTGAGTCCTGAAATAAAAAAGGTTTAACGCGATATGAAACACATAAATAAAAATGTAACAGCTAACGCTTACGATTAGCTTATGATTATTAGATGTTGTGGCTGCATTCGTTTTCCTTTTTTAGGCTTTCCCTCTCTTTGTTTTCACCTGGTGATCTAGCCAGTAAGGCCTCGTACACACGATCGGACATATCCGATGAAAACGGTCCGCGGACCATTTCCATCGGATATGTCCGATCTGGAGTTTGATCTGATGGCGTGTACACACCATCGGATCAAATTCCCCGCCGCCGGACGGCGCGGTGACGTGGCGGTGACGCGGCGGTGACGTTGACGCCGCCACGTCACCGCCACGTCACCGCACCAGGAAGTTAAACACTTCCGTGCATGCGCCGAATCCATTCGGCGGCGGCGCGGCGGCGGTGGGGGACGACATGTCTGCTGGTAAGTGTACTAACCAGCAGACATGTCGGGCGGACAGATTCCCACCGGATAGATTTCAAAGCATGCTTTGAAATCTGTCGGGTGGAGAAATCTGTCCGCTAGCCCATACACACGAGCGAAGATGTCTGCTGAAACGGTCCATCGGACCGTTTTCAGCGGACATATCCCCTCGTGTGTACGAGGCCCAACACTCCTCCTGTATTAGAGTGCCCCCACTGCTAGCAGATTTAAATACACTAACAAATTGAAGTCAAACACCAGCTAAAACTTTATAAGCAACGGGTTGCAGCAAACAGTTTTTTTTTTCCTTTTGGCATAAAGATTTTACATAAATAAGTAAAAATGTATCATTGTAAGCCCCTCTGCTAGTGATGTAGGTGGGATTATACAACCGGAGCCAAGCATCTTACTCTTCCAGGAAGTGTTGAATGCAGAAGAGACCTATGGGGGCTTCAGGGTTGGAATAGAGAAAAGATTGGAGGCAAGAGCTGTAGTAGATGTGTATAAAAATTTAATATTTAATATTAAATGCACAAAATATACCTGTCTAACGATATAAGAAAAATCACCCTAAATTGAGCAAACTGGACCATGTTTTATAAGGGTTTGTTGCCTTCCTCTGAAGGTTTCAGGATTTTGCTTTATATATTTTTGTTTTTTGGTTTTGTGTCTTTATATACTTGACAGTCTTTGCCTAGTGCTGAAAATTGTTTTGTAGGATTAACAATCAATGGTGACACTGGTCACTTTTGGATCCTAGCAACTCCTCTGCTCTCATGTTTTAATGTACACATTTGCCAGAGTAAGGCCGTGTACACACGGCAGAGAACCTCGACGGGCAGAACACATCGTTCCGCCCGTCGAGGTTCCCTGCCGGCCGTCGAAATCGGCAACCCGCCCGTCGGGAATGGCAACCAGCCATTCTTCCAGGCGGGCCGTCGAGCAAATAGAGAGCGTGCTCTCTATTTCTGCTCGACGGGCTTCCCTACGGGAAGCTCGGCGAGAGCGTACACACGGCCGAGGTCCTCGCTGGAATGCAGCTTCCAGCGAGGTTCTCGCTGGTTTCCAGCGAGAACCTCGGTCGTGTGTACGCCGCCTAAGAAGACAGGGTATGAAAAGATAGCACAATTTGTTGACGGAGTCCCTGTTAGGTGGCACAAACTGGCTAATTAAGGGTTAATATGGCACACTGGAACAATGTTTTTTTCTGCATTCTTGGTTTGAGAGGCATTTATAGGCATCGGACCACCACAGCATCCTCTTGGTCTCTAGCACTCTTAGTATCAATTGGTCTCTAGCACCCTTAGGCCTTGTACACACGATAGGTTAAACAGAGGACAACGGTCTGATGGACCGCTTTCATCGGTCAAAACCGATCGTGTGTGCGCCCCATAGGTTATTTAACCACCGGTTAAAAAAAGCCAACTTGCTTTAAATTTAACCGATGGATTTCTAACCGATAGGTCAAAACCGATCGTTAGTAGGCACGACCATGGGTTAAAAATCGCGCATGCTCAGAATCAAGTCAACGCATGCTTGGAAGCATTGAACTTCATTTTTTTCAGCACGTCGTGTTTTACATCACCGCGTTCTGACACAATTGGTTATTTAACCGATGGTGTGTGGGCGCGACAGACCATCAGTCAGCTTCATCGGTTAACCGATGACATCGGTCCATCAGACCGTTGTCCTCTGTTTAACCTATCGTGTGTACGAGGCCTTAGTATCCATTGCCTGACTGACTAAAGTTTATCGGCTTAGTGCACCAAGTTGGTTGCAGTTCTCATGTGAAGTACAAGTTTTTTTGTAATGACATGAATTTGAAGACTTGCTCAGGACTCATCTGTTACTTGAACTTTAGATACTATTAAACAGTTCAGCACAGTAGACAAATCACCTGATTTCTTTTTCCCCAACTTTTTTTTTCCCGTGAACCTGGGCAGGTAGCAAAAGTAGCAGCCTTTTCTCTGTGATACTTGTAAGCACCTCTGGTCATGCTCTCTGCTTCCGAGGCACCCAACCAATGTGTTCTCCAAGCCTTTGTTAATTCCCAAGAATGCACTAATCATCAAGGCTACATCCTAAATGAAAGTTAGCCATATCCTGGAAAATTAAGTCTTCCCACAGACTTCTGCCCACTGCAGACAACCACCTTAGACTGAGATAAAATTCCCATTTATCAACTTTGGCTCTACTTGCAGGCTTCTGATACGACCATAGAAGGCAGGGCGCAATTGTGTGCTTTTTATACTGATTGTCATGTTTTTCCTATACACCTTCATTGTATTGTAAACGCATTCATGTTTTATTGAACATGAAATTGGCAGGATGCAGCCACCTAGAAAAACCCACCAATCAGTGTCAGGCCACAGTATAATTCCATATACTGTAAATCAGTCATTTCTCTGTCTGTTTAAACAAAATGTTTTCCCCTGTCTTTTTGTTACTTCTATTATGCAAATTTAGGACTGTCATAAAGATACAGCCTATTGGCCAGATTCAGAAAGACTTACGTCAGCGTATCTCCAGATACGCAGCCGTAATTTCAAATGTGCGCCGTCGCATCTTTGTGCCGATTCACAAAGCGAGTTACGCTGAAAAACATGGCTTCAGCCGTCCGACGTAACTTGCCTAAGTCGGCGTATCATGGGCGCATAGTTACGCTGGACACACTCGGCGTTCCCATGTTAAATATGCAAATGAGCAAGATACGCCAATTCACGGACATACGTACGCCCGACGCAGTAATCAAACGACGTTTACGTAAGGCTTTTTCCGGCGTAAAGATAAACCACCAAAAAGGTGGTGCATCCCATGCAAAGGTATGGACGTCGGAACAGCCGTAAGTTTTTACGTAGTTACGTTCACGTCATAGGCATTTACGCCAACGTATCTTAGGGAGTTTATGCAACGTGATTCTGAGCATGCGTGCACATGCCCAGTTCGACCGGCCATTCATTTACATGGGGTCAACCTTGATTTCAATAGATGCCGCCCACCTCCTTCCTACTTTGAATTAGGCGGGCTTACGCCGGCCACTTTACGCTACGCCGCCGCAACTTACGGAGCAAGTGCTTTGTGAATACAGCACTTGCCTCTCTAAGTTGCGGCGGCGTAGCGTAAAGAAGATACACTACGCCCGCACAAAGGTACACTGCGGTACCTGAATCTGGCCCTATATATTCAGATGACCAATGAAAACACATTTACTAATCTCTGGGGAACATGAGTGCAACTGCACTTGCAAAGTACCTTTAGTAAATCAAGTTCCGTTTTTACTTATAAAGTTAATACTTTTCCTCTGTCAAGCACATGACTCTGTAGCCACTCCAACTGCTCCTCTGTTGAACCCTACTTTGCAACCAGATCACTCTGTCCCACTCTACTACAAAATTGTCCCTCTTTTTGGTCAGATGTAGAGGTCTGTATAAAAAAAATGGTACTGTGTAACTAATAAAAATCATAATTATGCAAATTTTTGGGGTTAAAATGCATCTAAATCTCTAACATTTTCTTAGCTTTTAGAAAAATAAGAAAGGTTTGAACTCCTGTCAATTTTTTTTTTGTGTTTAATATTTTAGCGCATCCTTTCGAGCAGCCTTTTTTCATTGATATTGATAATTGTGGACAACTATAAATGCTCAAAATTGTGTATTTTGCTGGTGACCTCAATGGATGCATGGCCAGAGTTAAAGAAATCTGTGTCACTTGCTTTAATATATTGACACTAAAAATGTCCCTCTTTTCCATCTCAGAAAGTTTGGAAGTGTGCACCATGTGACCTTAGAAAGTAATTATTAATGAAAGGCCACTCAAAGTCTGGTGTTGCAATACACGACTTGTTTTTTCATATTTTATTTTTGCTTTCTTTCATTTTTGCTTTATTCAGCTGCAAGAGGCAGCGACTACCATTAAAGCTATATCTCGGCCTTCTATCCAACAACATAGAATAATGCTTTTGAAAAGCCAAGCTCAGAGCCCTGGCATGCATTCACCATCAAGGGGGCATTAAAGCTCTTAATGATTCAGGGGGAGAATGGGCTGAGCACCAGCTCAAACTTCCACCGCTGGCTGGGAAGAAGGCTTTTAAGAAGAAAGCAGCTGGCTCAGGCCAGGATGCTGGAAGGGGAGACTTGGACGTAGAAGGAAGAATTACAGCCTTTGCTTTCACACCGTCTGCATTTGGCTATGTGGCTTTCCTCCCCAGGTTTAATTTGATTTTAATAGCTTTCCTCCTAGAGAGATACCAACAGTCATGAACTGCTAATGAAAGACCCCAGAATGACCCCTAGTCTGGGTGGACAGATCACCTAGGGCAGCTGGCATAGGCAAGTTCACTGGTGACATTAAAAACACAATTATTTAAACCCCTCTATTAACTCACATGTTATCTTTCTAGCAGCAGCTGCCGGCCATTTATATTTAAAAGTATTGCAACTTACACATGCAAGCTTTAACAAGCAAGTTATTACTAGAATGTAGTGCAAAGTGATTCAAGCAGAATGACATCTTAGTACACATGTTGCCTTTATGATAAAGATAAACAAGTGGTATTGCTGGGTTTCAGGACTGATCAGTATAAAGCTAGATTGCAGCAAGCATATATATAGATATTTTGGCATTAAAAAAGACCTCCTCTTGATACCAGTTGCAAGCATGTGTACCCACTGCTATGTTAATGTAGTCCTGGACAATGGCCCCTTTAAGGTGGCTCATCCCTGAGTCTCCCTCTTAATTAGCCAGTGCAGGGGATGCAGGGATCGAGAAGAAAGGAGGATTTGGATTGGCCTCAGCTGCTACTGAGTGCAAAAAAAAAACATCCGTCAGACTCAAAGAAGGAGAGGGAATCAGAGCAGTGGCGTATCTAAGGGTATGGCAGCCATGGCAAGCGCCATGGGCGCCATGGGGAGGGGGGCAGCAAAAAGCTACCCCCCACACAAAGAAAAAAAAAACACCCGTCCTCCTGCGGCCGCCTCCCGCACTAATGTAGCTCCCCCGCGTTGCAGCTGGTCTGCTGAAGCGCGAGCACCGCAATTGCTAATATTGCAGCTTGGCCTGGGGAGGGGAGTGACAGGCGCCCCCATGATGGCCGATGACTGGCCATTGATGGCACAGTGGCTGCTTTTGATGGGCACAGTGGCTGTAATTGATTTTTTTTTCAGTTTGTTTGCGCCCCCCCAAAAAAATGTAAGCACCAGATGCCAGTGGTCCCCAGTGTCCCTCTCGGTCCTCACCGCACTGCGCCCCTCCCTATACCTGGTTATCTGAAACGTCTCAAATGTTTTGACAGGGGCACAGTTTCAGTGCTTGCCATAGGCGCCATTTTCACTAGATACGCCTCTGAATCAGAGAAACATACATTACTTTTTTTAATCAAAAATAAAAACGATCTCCAATGTACAAGTACAAAAAAGAACCGTTCAACTGTGCAACATTGTTATGAAGACATTTGCCTCTCAAGCACCACATACCCACGTCAGATATCACTCCAACCCCAGACCGACATCGAGCGCATCGTTCTAGGAAGAGATACGGCAGGCATTACATTACCTCTTATGCCGCGTACACACGATCATTTTTTGGCATGAAAAAAACAAAGTTTTTCGGCATGTAGAAAAAACATAGTTTTTTCCAACTTCATCATTAAAACGATGTTGCCCACACACGATCATTTTTACAAAATGCTCTAGCAAAGCGCGGTGACGTACAACACATACAACGGCACTATAAAGGGGAAGTTCCATGCGGATGTCGATACCCTTGGGGCTGCTTTAGCTAATTTCCTGTTAGTAAAAAACGATTCGCGCTTTTCTGTCTGTTACAGCGTGATGAATGTGCTTACTCCATTACGAATGGTAGTTTTACCAGAACAAGCACTCCCGTCTCATAACTTGCTTCTAAGCATGTGCGTTTTTTTAACGTCGTTTTAGCCCACACACGATCATTTTTTACAACCTGAAAAAACAGCATTGTTTAAAACATCGTTAAAAAATGCAGCATGTTCGAAAATATTTTTTGTCGTTTTTCAGAATCCGAAAAATTATGTGAAGCCCACACATGATAATTTTAAATGAAGTTTTTTAAAAACAGCAATCATGCCGAAAAATGATCGTGTGTACGCGGCATTATAGACATTGCAAAATTCGGGACATCACAAGCTCTTTCGGGCTTAGACCAGGTGTATCCAGGTTATACCCTACGGTGATGTTTACATGTGGCGTGGTTCTTTTTCACGTGGTTGAAGATATTGAAGTATTGGAAAATTAAGACAAACCACATACTGGAAGTTTAATTTACTTTATAAATTTTCTTTTGGACATTCACAGTGATATTACGCTGTTAATGTCAGGATGATTCACTTTTCTTTCTAAATTAGTTTATATTGCACATAATTATTTATTGTATGATTCATGTAAAAGGGTTTGAATATTTACTTTAGTTGCTAGCAGCCTGTACTTATAAGCACTGCCTTGTTTATATTTTAATGGAACAACGTTGCATCTAGACCTCTTAGCAGTGGTGTGGTGCTTCAATAAAAAATGTTGTTACATAAAGCTTCCCAAAGCAATGAAAAACTCTGACCAAAGTTGCTGATGCAGAAGTCCTTGCCATTGGAGTTGTCTGGCTTGAGCTTTCAGGAAAAACGTTCTGCACTCTTGAATGAACCAGATGAGCTTCTTGTTCCAGAGAATAACTTTAGACTGTCCTCTTGAAAACCAGTTGGGATTCCTCTTTTCCATTCTAACAAGGTGTTAGTGCAAGAGACTGTCTGATCAACTCTCAGATCCACCACAAACAGTTTCTGGTCAGGCACAACTGTGACTGGGTCCATCATGGTGGTTTGGCTAATGGATGTTGCATCCCGGACGAGCCTCCACTTTTAGCACCACCCCAAGACATGCCAAAAACTCAACTAGAAGGAGTTAGGGTGTCAGCAATCAGGTGTGAACCTGCAAACTTCTCTGTGTCTTTTAGTGTCTCTTCTTGCTCTTGAACCTTGAACCCTTTGCTCCTCCCATGAACTTCCTACTTTAGCCATGCCTTTGCGCTTCCTATTAGCCAGGTTATTGTTCTCTTTCCAGCCAATAACTCGCTCTTGTCACTCCTGATGCTATTCGTATATTCAATACCACTCGTTACGGACCTCTGGCTTGTTTCTCGACTAATCTTCTACTTGATCTCAATCTGCAACCACTTGTTACTGACCTTTGACTTGTTACTGACTACACTTCTACTTGATCCCTACCTGCTATATTTGCTAAAGGCTCCAGGCTTGCTCACCTTCTGGTAGGACAATCTTGAGGACTGTGACCTGGTACTAATACACAGCAAAGCCCATTTTCATGATCAAGAGCTATGGTGAACACCAGTTAGTGCTTAGGCAGTGCACCTCAAGTGAGCCCTTGTCATCCATAAGGGTGACCTGCTTCTGTATCCAACTGGTCGGTGGGAGTCTGCTATAGCTACTGGTCTCTGAGCCTGATGTTGGACCATGACAAAATAAGCTAGCCTAAACATGGAGGTCACTTTTGCAAATGCAGTGGCTCCTTTCAGGCCGAAAATTGCAGAGCTACAGGAGTTTGGTGTTACTTCCGAAGAAAAAAATGGTGAACTGGAAAGAGCAACAGGAGGAAATCCAGGCTCTGCAGAAATGGTTTGTGGACTTACATTTCTGAAATGATGCTAACGTGTGTATGCCTATACAACTCCAGTTCAATGGAGACTGCCAACATTACAGAGGTTTCCTTAAATGGTTTGTTAACCCATTTATATAAGACTATGCCAGCCCCTCTATTAGAGGCTGGCATAGCACACTATGTACTTAGTTTTAAAAAGCGAGCAGTCTAAATACAGGATTAGAGCTGTCTTTAGGCTGGTCTCATGACTCGCCGCTGCTTTACAGCTCCGATGGATGTCTTCTGCAGGAGTAGCTGTGATCTCCCTCTGACGTCAGCCGGGGAGATCTATGCCAGCCTCTAATAGAGGGGCTGACCGTGACCATTGTAGGCTTTCATTTTTAATAGGGGTGACGGGGTGGAGACAGAGACAAAGACACAGGCAGGAAGGAGGGGGTGAGGGCAGAGAGAGAGGAGAGTAGAGCAGGGCGGCGTATGACAGAGGGACGTCCTTTGACCACAGTAATCAGGGCTGAGCAGCCCTGATCATCATGGTCAGAATAGAAATATAGGAATAATGTAGAGCAAACACCGATTGGAGACTGGAAATCAATATAAAGAAAAAAACATATGCATCTAAATCCCCCAATGTGTAAGGATTAAAGAAGTCACCCTTGTAGGGGTGTGGTATAGGGATTTTTAGGGATGCGTAATAGGTAAATATATGCATTTATAGTGTATATAGGAATCTAGTCAAACCCCGAAAAAGCATCTGAATCACACAGATATGAATTTTATGTATAAAAATAGAAAATAATTTTATTGAATACAAAATAGAAATACATATATATAACTTATCATATGTTAAAAACAATCATGGTTGGAGAGAGTACTGTATGTGCAAATACTCTTCTTCGTGCCACTCGTGTTTGAAGGTTCTACTAGTTTTGCCCTGTACGGGCTTCGTCGGGAACCCACAGTGGACAGTATTCTATATAGATAAAAATAATACAGTAAGATAACGTCACAACAGCATTGCATAATGAAAGTATACCATACAATACCAAAAAATATATATATGTGTATATCGCTTAGCAAAAAATGTTATATTTAATATCCGTAGTAGAAAAAAGAAAAAATATAATATTTAGTAATATGGTTGTAACAATGAGTGTGGGTGGGCAAGGCCCTTACATAGAGGGAGGACCTCTAGGCAGCTCATACCTTCGGATGAAGAGGGCGCAGGGCCAAGAGGAGAAACAGCCGTGGGAGCACAGCCCCCTGGATGGAAAGTTGCCCTACAGAGGGGGGCAACCAACGCTAACCTGAAAATGGACCAATCAGCAAACAAATTCAAAGGTGAATACCTAATGAGAGTGGAAGAGGTGGACTAGATGTTAAGGACGGCTGCGGACAAAAGAGTGCGATGCACTACAAAATGGAGTTTTAGTAGGCATGGATAAATTATTATCTATCACTTACTTGTTATGTTTAAATGTTATAGCTGACCAAAGAGAAAAGAGCAAATAGATGCCCGTATCTGTTATTCATGTGCACCATATAATGCAGAGGCTCCTGGGTGAATGTTTATGCCAAACTTAATTCGGACACTGTAATCAATAAGACAAAGCATATTGAGGCATGAGACTGATAAGTAGCCACTTGAAAGAGTCATAAGCACATATTGGGCCAGATTCAGGTAGATGGGAGCATCTTTAATCTGGAGTAACGTTTCTCATTTACGTTACTCTGGCGACATTTTAGGAGCAAGTGCTGTTATTCATGAAGCACTTGCTCCTAAAGTTGCGGCAGCGTATCGAAAATGAGCCGGCGGAATTCAAAATGGGCGGGTACGGGGTGTGTATTATTTAAACTAAGCGCGATCCCGCGGCGAACGTACTGCGCATGCGTCGACTGTCAATGCATCCCAGTGCGCATGCTCCAAATTCTGTCAGTGAACGTCAATGACGTCAAATCCCCATTCATGGACGTTTTACGCAAGCGACGCAAATTTTTTTTTTTTCGACGCGATGACAACGGCTATACTTAACATAGGATACTTCACTAGGGGGCTGCTTTATCTTTACGCCGCGTATCGCTTACGGAAACGTCGGAAAGTCACTGCGTCGCGCCCGAATACGATCGTGAATTGCCGATTCCCGCTGATTAACATATTTTTTCGGCGTTAATCAGCGGGAACGCCCCCGGCGCCATTTTTAAATTAAAGTTGCGATGCGATGGCGAAATTCAATTACGCCGCTCGCATCGGAACTCCAACCCGGCGTTTCTTGTTTTCTGGTTACAGAAAACAAAAACGCCGGCTTAAAGTGACAGTTAGGCTGGAGTATCACTGATACTCCAGCCTAACTCTACCTGAATCTGGCCCATTACTGACAAGTCTAGAAGTGTGCAAATTGTATATGCTCTAAGTGCAAATATGCAGGTATACATGACTTCCAGAGGAAAACTGGATAGAGAAGTAATTTACCTTGTTAGCATACAGCAGGTATTACCAATGGAGATAAGCCTAGCAGGAGCGATGGTGCATCAAGAAAGATCTAGCATAAACAGAGAGAAAACAGCAAGGAAAGGTTTAAAAAAAAACTCCTGAGGATTTAGTTAAAACAACCCCATGGATAAGTTTAAGAAAAAAGGCATGAAGATACCTGAAAGCAGCCACGTCCACACCGGGATAGCAACGGGTCTCTTGGTGAGTTCACACTGTGCACTGTCAGCTGGTATGCCTCTAATATAACGCTCTCAATCGGGCTAACAACACAACACCTGTGGGGTGGGTGGTGTGCCTGACAACAGTGGGCGGGAGAGATGACGTATGTCGGGGATCTCCCCAACCCTATGTGTCCGACGTGCGCATGCGTGATGACGCAAATGACGCGCGGCTGGGCCCAGCGAGTCAGGGAGGAAGGGACCAGGGACGCCCCGTCGAGGGGCGGGTCCGGTGATGATCTACGACAGAAGCCATGGTAATGGACCAAGGCAAACACCTGGGCCTCCTCTCAGGTTCGGCGCTGTATGGCAGAAGCGTCGGTCTCGGCCCCTACCCGCCCACATGGATCACCTGAGAATGAATAGCTAGACGGTCCATGACAGGAGAAGTGTGATAACAGGGAGGGGCATCAGAAAGTTAACTCCTCATAGTCAAAACGCCACTGGTCATCCGAGGTAGATAGACAGAACACTGTTGAGCTGCATCCGTGTCCACTAGTCACAGAGATAAGCCAACAACACAATCGTACAGCAACAATCAATTAGATAGGTCCATGAATATATCAATAAACATGAATAAGGGATTCAATTAATGATATGACTAATACCAGAGTACAGAAAAGCTTAAATGCATCTCTTGTAGCTAATCCAAAGACAAACTATCTAGATGAATAAAGTATAATATATAACAACAAAAAAAAGAAATAAGATATAGTAATGATATTCGAGAGGCCTCCCACCATACATGCCATGAAAGTGTTTATGCACTGATTCATGTATGTTGGTGGCATTAGGTCCAAGAATGTCATAAGCGCCGCTTAATTTTTGCCAGTAGTGCCTGGTGTATGGCAAGCTAGGAAAATGGTATCGTGGAAAGTCCCATGAAGATAAAAAGACACAATAGTTCAGAGAGATGGATAGTTTCCGACAAGTGACAGGTAATGTTTATAGTCAGTGGCAGTGAAAGATGGCCATTCAATTGCCCAGTCAAATGTACCGTATCAAGACTACCCTGGATGGTGGGATGGGGGGCTCACTTAGGTAATTCATGGGACCCAATAATCTGGCTATGCATGTTCCATGTCCAGGGTATTGGCCCAACGATACAGACGGCAGGATTGTAGTTCAAAGTGGTGGTAAATAGGAAAAGAATGATAATCAATAGATGGATAATAAGTGACTGCCCTTGTCTAGAGAAAGGGCTTGTAACTTATATTTTTTCGTTTAGGCCAGGGTGTTGTGTGGCCCGTAGAGAATAAATCCATTTTGCCTCCTTTTGTAGGAGGCGTTTGTCTGCATCACCACCTCTTTCGTTGAGGGGTATGTGTGCTAGGGCGAAAAAGCCCAGCATGGCACAATTATGATTGTGGTATAGCCCAATTTGGCGACTGATGGGTGTCTCCATCAGTTTTTTAGAGACCGCCCGTACATGGTCCCTGATTCTGCAGAAAAAATTACGTTTGGTTCTGCCTACATAATAGGCCCCGCAATTACATTTCATAATGTATATTATTCCCTCTGTCTGGCAGGTTACACAGAATTTAGGAGTGAATGTCTCTCCGTTCGGGAGATTGATGCTAGGGCCTTTCAGAATGTAGCGACAAAAACTACATTTTCCACATGGAAAGGTTCCTGTCTTAGAGGGTTTAGGGAGCGTTTGTACAGCCGTTTGTACACCTCCAAGACTTAATGTCACTATGGGATGAAAGCAACCCAGAGGAGGAAGGTTGGACATACCAGTTACCTGGAGTCACACCAGGGAAACTGGTACAATCCAGACTCAACAAACCCGTATTCGTAACTCCCAAGACATATAAACCTAAGTCCAGATCGTTCCCTGTCCTGCAGGGCAATCCCAATATTTGGGCATTTGTTCTGCAGGTTACCAGAGAAATAGAAGCTACTAACTGGAAAGTAGGACCTAGATCTAATCTAGGCCCGAATCTCAAGGCAGCCCTCAACTCCATTCGCAATAATGACAATTTGGTCATCAAACTCTCCGATAAAGGAGGTAACATCGTTGTAATGGATAGACTGGGATACGAAGCAATGTGCCTTAAAATCCTTAGTAACAGGGAGTGGTACAGACCTGTACCGGCCTCTATGATCACGCAGAGCATCAGACAGTATCGCCAAATACTCAACCGTGCCCATCGTTTGGGTACCATTGACGATACCACGTTACAATTTCTTAATGTGGAGAGCCCTACCACTCCCACCTTCTATGCTTTGCCCAAAATCCATAAGGGGGTACTACCCCCACCTGGCCGTCCTATTGTATCCGGATGTGGTTCTTTGACGGAAAACATCAGTAGGATCATCGATGAGTACCTCTATCCACATGTGCAAAGCCTTTTTTCTCATGTGAAAGACACCATTGAGTTGCTGAAAATCATAGAAGGCCTTAGCATCCCTGAAGGTGCTTGGCTGGTGGCCATAGATATTGAAGCACTCTACAACTCAATTCCACACGGCTTCGGCATACAGGTAGTGAGGAGCTTCCTAAATGAACGTGATAAGAACACTTGCAAATATAACAATTTCATCCTTGAAATGTTAGAGTTTATCCTGATGCATAATATCTTTTTGTTTAAACGCTCCCACTACCTCCAGGTGCAGGGTGTGGCTATGGGGACTGGCTGTGCCCCCTCATATGCCAACCTGTACCTGGGGGGATGGGAGCGTGACCTCTTTGGTGAAGACATCGACTGTCAATGCATCCCAGTGCGCATGCTCCAAATTCTGTCAGTGAACGTCAATGACGTCAAATCCCCATTCATGGACGTTTTACGCAAGCGACGCAAAAATTTTTTTTTTCGACGCGATGACAACGGCTATACTTAACATAGGATACTTCACTAGGGGGCTGCTTTATCTTTACGCCGCGTATCGCTTACGGAAACGTCGGAAAGTCACTGCGTCGCGCCCGAATACGATCGTGAATTGCCGATTCCCGCTGATTAACATATTTTTTCGGCGTTAATCAGCGGGAACGCCCCCGGCGCCATTTTTAAATTAAAGTTGCGATGCGATGGCGAAATTCAATTACGCCGCTCGCATCGGAACTCCAACCCGGCGTTTCTTGTTTTCTGGTTACAGAAAACAAAAACGCCGGCTTAAAGTGACAGTTAGGCTGGAGTATCACTGATACTCCAGCCTAACTCTACCTGAATCTGGCCCATTACTGACAAGTCTAGAAGTGTGCAAATTGTATATGCTCTAAGTGCAAATATGCAGGTATACATGACTTCCAGAGGAAAACTGGATAGAGAAGTAATTTACCTTGTTAGCATACAGCAGGTATTACCAATGGAGATAAGCCTAGCAGGAGCGATGGTGCATCAAGAAAGATCTAGCATAAACAGAGAGAAAACAGCAAGGAAAGGTTTAAAAAAAAACTCCTGAGGATTTAGTTAAAACAACCCCATGGATAAGTTTAAGCAAAAAGGCATGAAGATACCTGAAAGCAGCCACGTCCACACCGGGATAGCAACGGGTCTCTTGGTGAGTTCACACTGTGCACTGTCAGCTGGTATGCCTCTAATATAACGCTCTCAATCGGGCTAACAACACAACACCTGTGGGGTGGGTGGTGTGCCTGACAACAGTGGGCGGGAGAGATGACGTATGTCGGGGATCTCCCCGACCCTATGTGTCCGACGTGCGCATGCGTGATGACGCAAATGACGCGCGGCTGGGCCCAGCGAGTCAGGGAGGAAGGGACCAGGGACGCCCCGTCGAGGGGCGGGCCCGGTGATGATCTACGACAGAAGCCATGGTAACGGACCAAGGCAAACACCTGGGCCTCCTCTCAGGTTCGGCGCTGTATGGCAGAAGCGTCGGTCTCGGCCCCTACCCGCCCACATGGATCACCTGAGAATGAATAGCTAGACGGTCCATGACAGGAGAAGTGTGATAACAGGTAGGGGCATCAGAAAGTTAACTCCTCATAGTCAAAACGCCACTGGTCATCCGAGGTAGATAGACAGAACACTGTTGAGCTGCATCCGTGTCCACTAGTCACAGAGATAAGCCACCCAACAACACAATCGTACAGCAACAATCAATTAGATAGGTCCATGAATATATCAATAAACATGAATAAGGGATTCAATTAATGATATGACTAATACCAGAGTACAGAAAAGCTTAAATGCATCTCTTGTAGCTAATCCAAAGACAAACTATCTAGATGAATAAAGTATAATATATAACAACAAAAAAAAGAAATAAGATATAGTAATGATATTCGAGAGGCCTCCCACCATACATGCCATGAAAGTGTTTATGCACTGATTCATGTATGTTGGTGGCATTAGGTCCAAGAATGTCATAAGCGCCGCTTAATTTTTGCCAGTAGTGCCTGGTGTATGGCAGGCTAGGAAAATGGTATCGTGGAAAGTCCCATGAAGATAAAAAGACACAATAGTTCAGAGAGATGGATAGTTTCCGACAAGTGACAGGTAATGTTTATAGTTAGTGGCAGTGAAAGATGGCCATTCAATTGCCCAGTCAAATGTACCGTATCAAGACTACCCTGGATGGTGGGATGGGGGGCTCACTTAGGTAATTCATGGGACCCAATAATCCGGCTATGCATGTTCCATGTCCAGGGTATGGGCCCAACGATACAGACGGCAGGATTGTAGTTCAAAGTGGTGGTAAATAGGAAAAGAATGATAATCAATAGATGGATAATAAGTGACTGCCCTTGTCTAGAGAAAGGGCTTGTAACTTATATTTTTTCGTTTAGGCCAGGGTGTTGTGTGGCCCGTAGAGAATAAATCCATTTTGCCTCCGTTTGTAGGAGGCGTTTGTCTGCATCACCACCTCTTTCGTTGAGGGGTATGTGTGCTAGGGCGAAAAAGCCCAGCATGGCACAATTATGATTGTGGTATAGCCTAATGTGGCGACTGATGGGTGTCTCCATCAGTTTTTTAGAGACCGCCCGTACATGGTCCCTGATTCTGCAGAAAAAATTACGTTTGGTTCTGCCTACATAATAGGCCCCGCAATTACATTTCATAATGTATATTATTCCCTCTGTCTGGCAGGTTACACAGAATTTAGGAGTGAATGTCTCTCCGTTCGGGAGATTGATGCTAGGGCCTTTCAGAATGTAGCGACAAAAACTACATTTTCCACATGGAAAGGTTCCTGTCTTAGAGGGTTTAGGGAGCGTTTGTACAGCCGTTTGTACACCTCCAAGACTTAATGTCACTATGGGATGAAAGCAACCCAGAGGAGGAAGGTTGGACATACCAGTTACCTGGAGTCACACCAGGGAAACTGGTACAATCCAGACTCAACAAACCCGTATTCGTAACTCCCAAGACATATAAACCTAAGTCCAGATCGTTCCCTGTCCTGCAGGGCAATCCCAATATTTGGGCATTTGTTCTGCAGGTTACCAGAGAAATATAAGCTACTAACTGGAAAGTAGGACCTAGATTTAATCTAGGCCCGAATCTCAAGGCAGCCCTCAACTCCATTCGCAATAATGACAATTTGGTCATCAAACCCTCCGATAAAGGAGGTAACATTGTTGTAATGGATAGACTGGGATACGAAGCAATGTGCCTTAAAATCCTTAGTAACAGGGAGTGGTACAGACCTGTACCGGCCTCTATGATCACGCAGAGCATCAGACAGTATCGCCAAATACTCAACCGTGCCCATCGTTTGGGTACCATTGACGATACCACGTTACAATTTCTTAATGTGGAGAGCCCTACCACTCCCACTTTCTATGCTTTGCCCAAAATCCATAAGGGGGTACTACCCCCACCTGGCCGTCCTATTGTATCCGGATGTGGTTCTTTGACGGAAAACATCAGTAGGATCATCGATGAGTACCTCTATCCACATGTGAAAAGCCTTTTTTCTCATGTGAAAGACACCATTGAGTTGCTGAAAATCATAGAAGGCCTTAGCATCCCTGAAGGTGCTTGGCTGGTGGCCATAGATATTGAAGCACTCTACAACTCAATTCCACACGGCTTCGGCATACAGGTAGTGAGGAGCTTCCTAAATGAACGTGATAAGAACACTTGCAAATATAACAATTTCATCCTTGAAATGTTAGAGTTTATCCTGATGCATAATATCTTTTTGTTTAAACGCTCCCACTACCTCCAGGTGCAGGGTGTGGCTATGGGGACTGGCTGTGCCCCCTCATATGCCAACCTGTACCTGGGGGGATGGGAGCGTGACCTTTTTGGTGAAGACATTGTAGATGATTTATCGGCAAATGTGCTTACATGGCACCGTTATATTGATGACGTCTTCATGGTCTGGGCGGGTACTCAAGAGAACCTGCTATCATTTCTAGACAGACTACAGATTAATCACTATAATTTGAGATTTACTCATAATTATAGTCAGGAGCGTATCACATTCCTCGATGTGGAATTGTTTATAGATGATGGGGGTTTTTTGTGCTCCACACTGTTTAGGAAACCAACTGCCGGTAACAGTCTGTTACACGCTACCAGCTCACATCCTAAACCGCTGATCAACAGTATACCGTACAGCCAATACCTTAGAATGAAACGTAACTGCTCACAGGAGGAGGACTATAAACGAGAGGCGGCACAGTTGTATGCTCTGTTGAAGGACAGAGGCTACACCATAACATGCCTACGCAGAGCCTACAATAAAGCCAATAAATTAGAAAGAAATTCTCTGATTTACCAACCAAAACTGAAAGCGAAATCTAGTACCACTCGAATCATCACTCGATTCAATAGACAGCATGGGACGATTCGCAAGATTTACAACAAATTTTGGTACCTCTTGACCTCTGACGATAAAATCAACAATAAAAGTGTAAAAATATTGCGCTAACTGGAATTAAATAAATGGAATCAGGCAGCCAGCATAACAAAATGGAAGTATTGTGAAAGTGAATAGATATAAGATGTAGCGCCAATAGGGAGCTCTAATCAAAGGACTCTCCTGTAGGTTCGGTGACCACACAAAAATTTAAAATTAAATGTGAATCTACCCTGTAAAGTGACCTGTAGCTGCAATCAAGCAAAGCTCAAGACAGAAGGACTCTCCTATAGGTTTAGGGATTGAACACCGCGAACCTTAAATGTGAATCTATAAATAAAATTAGCCAAATATATACAATCAAGTAAATAATAACATGATGGGAGGCCTCAATCAAAGGGTTAGACTCCACAAGACCCAAGTATGGATCCACGGATGAGAATCACCTACTTTTGTGTCCAACAAATGGGATTCATAAACTAAGTAAAGAAGTGCCAGTGTAATAACTTATAGTGTAGGACCTAATTTATATAGGCGTTTCAAGTCTATTGGAGAGAGGCACCTAATCAGAAATCAATATCAATAAAGGTGAATATACAATCAGTGGTGAATAGTGAAAAAAGTATAACCATATATATCCTAATATCCACTGTGATTGAAACATATATATGAAAACATAAATATCCTAATGTCCACTGTGATTGACTAAAAGCAATCAATTAAGTGAATAGCAGTCCATACACTCAAACAGTGTGACGAATATATTCTTCTTCTGGAATGCTCGGATAGCACAAGGGATCCAAAATGCAATCTTCAGACAGAGAAAGTATAAATGGGTACCCTTACCGGATCAGGTGGACCCTCAACTCACCATACGGTGGGGGGTCTTCAAGGCTTGTAAAGGCCGATTGCCTAATCCTGTGTCCAAACAGATGGAGATGGTATCCGGAGAATCCAAGAATAACTTTTGATGTTGAAATGTCTCCGTGGTGGTATATATTCACTCCCGAGCATAGGAGGAGAAAAGAGAAGAAAAACGACTCCTCATAGTGTAAAACCACCAATTTAATAAGATAAAAAATATGTAAAATTCCACTGCATCACACAGGTGACAGGGATCACTTAAAACATAAAAGTAAAACCACACGTGAAAAGAAAAGAAAATATTTGTATCCAGTAGCAACAACTCCCCCCCTCTGATGGGTGGACAGAGGTATTCCCAAAGGGGAAAAAATGCAGTAAAGACTTAGCAAGTCAGTAACCCGACCGGTTTCGTCTCATGTAGACTTCAACTGGGGTATCTAACTATGACGTGCATCTTACCTGCATTTATAGGTCCGTAGTATCTACATCCATGAGACCTCAATTGGAACTGGCGTGCGTGTCAAATCTAACACGTGAATAGTGTTTGCATTCCAAATCCCGGAAGTGTATGGGCGGGGATTCATAGTCCGTGGCCCAATCATTCACCTGGAGGTGTGATTATTGGCCCGGACTTATCTCTCATAGGTGGGAGACAGCTAAAGCTCTTGGAGTGTAAAGTATGTGGGCGGAACTGTCGAGTACACATCCAATCATTAGTGCAATCGTGTTGTCACGTCCCCTTCACTCACTCTCGTGGATTAGAGAGGGAATGGGGCGCGACGTACTCAGGTGAGCCGAACTCTGCCTGTATGCATGTGACCGTCGCGACGCGCTCTCGTCTGCGTATCGATGCGCTCCACGCTCGCGTCATCGGTCTGCGTCCCGGTGCGCTCCACGCACCAGCACATCCGGCTCCCATGACGTGGGCATCACATGGTGCGGAAGCGCACTGGCGTCATGCGTTCCAAGCACCCGCACATCCGGCTCCCATCGCATGGACATCACGTGGTGCGGAAGCGCGCCGGCGTCATGCGTTCCACCCTCGAGAAACGTGCGCTCCACGGGATTCAAAGATCATTCCGGGTATAACGATAAATCCGCCCAACGGGTCGTGACAAGGCACCCATCTCGGTCTCATGGAGGGATAAAACGGGAAATACAAAATAAATGAAATACCATCTAAACCCAATGTAATATATATCACAGAGATATTAAAAAACTGTATATATACATGATATCAGCATAAAATCTTAGTCCATGTTACATCTGTGTCTTAATCTAAACCATGGTCCATTGGTGTCGAGAAAAAACTCACTAAGTGATTGCAAAAAATTCCTTTGCTGACATTATAATCATAAATGCATATGAGGCCTAATATTAGAAATATTTGGCCAGCTAAGTGTTGTTGGTACATCCCTCCCTGGTGTCGCAAGTGATCGTCTAATTAAACGAAAATTAAATCAAAAAGGCGAACACTGGCACCAAAAAGTATGCACCATCTATAGTCCAATGTTGCAGAGATAAAGGGTAATGGGTGTGATCATTGGTAAAAATGCCTCCTCAGGACTGATTGATAAAAGCATTCACATCCCATTCCACGTTTAAGCCATAGGGTACATAACTTTTGAGTTGGAAGATCCAATATACTTCCAATTTGGACACTCCTCTTACACTAGGCTCTCCTCTCCAATGAGGTACAAATTTGTCTATTATTTGGAAACTGGTTCCCTCCAATTTTTTGTTATGTTTCTCCAGAAAATGTCTAGGTACAGTGTGTTTTGTGTACCCCTTCTTGATTTTCGCAATATGTTCACCTACCCTTGTGGAAAAGCTCCGTATGGTACGACCAACGTACTGTTTCCCACAAGGGCAGGTGATAAGGTACACAATATGTGTCGTGGCGCATGTGGAGAAGTGC
Organism: Rana kukunoris; assembly: GCA_029574335.1. Classification (NCBI taxonomy): domain Eukaryota; kingdom Metazoa; phylum Chordata; class Amphibia; order Anura; family Ranidae; genus Rana; species Rana kukunoris. Next base: position 134,950,655 of record CM056056.1, on the reverse strand, counting down.
TTCATTGGAAACTCCATCCCCGTGTGGGTGGATCTAAAGCTGTTCGTTTTCCTTCTCCCATTTATGTTGTTGACACACACCTTACATCTCCTGCAGGGATGGAAACCCTTTGAGAGGGGAAAGAAGGAGGGCTTAACAGGGGGATCCGGAATGTTAGGTGCCACTTGGTTTTTGAGAGATGTGGCTCCTCTATATATTACCGTTGCATTAGTGGGAAGTGTTGGTCCCAAAATGCAATCTTCCTTTAAGATCCTCCAGTGCTTATTAATGATATCCTTAATTTGTCTATACTGAACAGAAAAAGTAGTAAAAAAAGAGTTCCTAAATCTCGGTTCCTGAATCGTTTTTTGTCTTTCCATTGTTAATGTAGTGCGATCAATCCTCCCAATCCTATCAACTTCCCTGTCCACCTCATAGCTGGAATAGCCTTTATCCAAGAATCTATCTTTCAGAATTTGCGCCTGGATATGGAAATCTTGGATGCTAGAGCAATTGCGTCTTATCCGTAACAGTTGACTTCGTGGTACGGATTTGAGCCACGCTGGATGGTGACAGCTATCCGTTGGAATATATCCATTGCGATCTGTACTTTTAAAAAAAGTCTTTGTTGTCAACTGATTATCCTGGACTTGGATCTCTAAATCCAGGAAATGGATATTTGAGAAACTTGCCTCATATGAGAGGCTAATTCCGACTTCATTGCAATTCAGGGTGGACATGAATTCATCTAAGGATTGGCGATCACCTCTCCATAGGAGGAGGATGTCGTCTATGTACCGAGCCCAGAGAACTATCTCTGGTCGGTTAAAGGCATAGACGACATCCTCCTCCCACTTGGCCATGAAAATGTTGGCCAGACTGGGGGCAAATTTGGCCCCCATTGCTACCCCCTTTTGTTGCAGGTAGAATTCGCCACCATACCAAAAATAATTATTGGAGGTGGCAAATTTCAAAAGATCCAATATAAATTCTTTTTGGATGGTGGGCAGATGGTCAACCCTCCCTAAAAAACACTTGACCGCTTCAAACCCCAAATCATGGGCAATACTAGTGTACAGGGAGGCTACATCTGCTGTAACCAGCATGATGTCCTTGCTGTACGTAACCTCTTGGAGTTTTGCAATTGTGTGTCTCGTATCTTTAAGATATGAGGGAATGTGTTTGACAACCGGCTGTAAATGGAAGTCAATGTATTTCCCTAACCGGGAAGTGATAGAGTTGATGCCACTTATGATGGGCCTGCCGGGGGGGCATACACCATCCTTATGGATCTTGGGCAGGTAGTACATAACCGGAATTCGTGGAACTCTGGGAATGAGATAACTTCGTTCCTTTTTATCCAAAATACCCTTACGTGATCCAGTTTCAATAAGTTTGGTTAGTGAAGCTTTAATTTTAGAGGTGGGATTAGAGGACAACTTAACATAAGTTTCAGCATCTCCCAGAATATGAGACATTTCTCCATGATATGCAGATTTGTCTAGAACGACTATCCCCCCCCCTTTGTCCGCTGGACGAATGACCAGGTCTTTGCGTTCGCATAGACTTTTAAGGCCCAGTTTAATTCTTGGGTCAGAGTAGGTCCTTTTAAGGGGCAGTTCATCTAGGTCTTTTAAGACCAGATCCCTGAAAACTCTGACATTTGGTGCCATGGGGCACTGAGGATTGAATAAAGATGGGTTGGAAAGTCCAGTGTGTACCATCTGTGAGGATATCTCTGGGAGGTTCGGTCTACTGGGATTACTAATAAAATATCTTTGGATATTAAGCTTCCGAACATACTTTTGCACATCAATAAAGGTGTTGAACTTGTTCAGAGTTCTGGGAGGGACAAATTTCAAACCCTTGTCTAAAACTACTTTTTCTGTTTCTGTAAGTTGGACTGTACTAAGATTGAAGATACCCGCTCCTGCTATACCCGTCTTCTTTTTCGACCGGGCACGTCGTCCCCCTCTCGACCCCCGCTTTGTTCTCCCCCTCTGGGGTAGTCCTCCTGATCCCGAGGAAAATCCCCTTGGTTGGTAGACCTGGGTTGATTCTGATTATATGAATATGGAGATCTTTCATAATAATTATCTTCCCTTTCCATGTAGCCATATTGTTGGTTAAATGGTCTGCGTGGATAGTCTTCCCTGTATGGGGCGGGTCTCCCCCCTCCCCTTCCAGGGGAGGTCTGGGAGTGTCTTGGAGGGTAATCGTTATAAGCTCTATTGACATATGGAGATGAGTCATAGGGGCGTGTATCACGGGAATAGCTTCTTTGGTTCTTAAACTTGCCCCGAGGGCCTTTACCCCTTCCCCTGTTGGATGGGTGTCCATTTTGTTGATAATTGGGGGTCCTTGGTCCCCTTCCCCTATTGGTGTATCCCTCATTTCTGATGGGGGGCACAGCAACCGCGGGTTGTGAAAAGGTCAAAATTTTGGCATCACTAGTTGAAGGTTGGGATACCTCCATACTAGTATTTTGGGATTCACCAGTTTCTCTTGTATCCTCCGAACTCTGCCATCTAAAGACAGAGTTTGTTTTATAGTCTGCAACATCTCTAGTGTATTTCTTCTGTTTTTTCGTTTTTTGTTCGCGTTCCTCTTTCTCTAGATGGTTTTTCAAGTTAAGGGACAATGTATTATATTCAGGTGTGGCTTTAGAGGACACTAACTTCTCTTTAATGTCCTTAATTTCTTTATCTAATAGGTCCATCCTCAATTTCTTCTTATCCATTAAAAAATTAAGTAAAGATAACCCTTGATTGTTAAAAAATTGAAACCAGGACACTAGATCGGGATCACCTTGTTGCGGGTGGACATCCCATCTAAGTCCTCTTGGGACCATCCGTTCCTTAGTATATTGCTCCAGGAACGCGATGTCCCACTGCAGATGTAACTCCGAGGTCATCACATTTTTGAGTCTCATGAATAATCCTCCTATCTCTGACTCAATATCTAAAACTGTGAAGACCCCCTCGGTGTTAAAGGTCCGACTACTTCGGTAGTCAAAAATATCCATCGGGATGGATAGGCCAGTTGCTGCAATATAACGATTTCCAAATGTCAAAAGTAATAAAAGTGTAAAAATATTGCGCTAACTGGAATTAAATAAATGGAATCAGGCAGCCAGCATAACAAAATGGAAGTATTGTGAAAGTGAATAGATATAAGATGTAGCGCCAATAGGGAGCTCTAATCAAAGGACTCTCCTGTAGGTTCGGTGACCACACAAAAATTTAAAATTAAATGTGAATCTACCCTGTAAAGTGACCTGTAGCTGCAATCAAGCAAAGCTCAAGACAGAAGGACTCTCCTATAGGTTTAGGGATTGAACACCGCGAACCTTAAATGTGAATCTATAAATAAAATTAGCCAAATATATACAATCAAGTAAATAATAACATGATGGGAGGCCTCAATCAAAGGGTTAGACTCCACAAGACCCAAGTATGGATCCACGGATGAGAATCACCTACTTTTGTGTCCAACAAATGGGATTCATAAACTAAGTAAAGAAGTGCCAGTGTAATAACTTATAGTGTAGGACCTAATTTATATAGGCGTTTCAAGTCTATTGGAGAGAGGCACCTAATCAGAAATCAATATCAATAAAGGTGAATATACAATCAGTGGTGAATAGTGAAAAAAGTATAACCATATATATCCTAATATCCACTGTGATTGAAACATATATATGAAAACATAAATATCCTAATGTCCACTGTGATTGACTAAAAGCAATCAATTAAGTGAATAGCAGTCCATACACTCAAACAGTGTGACGAATATATTCTTCTTCTGGAATGCTCGGATAGCACAAGGGATCCAAAATGCAATCTTCAGACAGAGAAAGTATAAATGGGTACCCTTACCGGATCAGGTGGACCCTCAACTCACCATACGGTGGGGGGTCTTCAAGGCTTGTAAAGGCCGATTGCCTAATCCTGTGTCCAAACAGATGGAGATGGTATCCGGAGAATCCAAGAATAACTTTTGATGTTGAAATGTCTCCGTGGTGGTATATATTCACTCCCGAGCATAGGAGGAGAAAAGAGAAGAAAAACGACTCCTCATAGTGTAAAACCACCAATTTAATAAGATAAAAAATATGTAAAATTCCACTGCATCACACAGGTGACAGGGATCACTTAAAACATAAAAGTAAAACCACACGTGAAAAGAAAAGAAAATATTTGTATCCAGTAGCAACAACTCCCCCCCTCTGATGGGTGGACAGAGGTATTCCCAAAGGGGAAAAAATGCAGTAAAGACTTAGCAAGTCAGTAACCCGACCGGTTTCGTCTCATGTAGACTTCAACTGGGGTATCTAACTATGACGTGCATCTTACCTGCATTTATAGGTCCGTAGTATCTACATCCATGAGACCTCAATTGGAACTGGCGTGCGTGTCAAATCTAACACGTGAATAGTGTTTGCATTCCAAATCCCGGAAGTGTATGGGCGGGGATTCATAGTCCGTGGCCCAATCATTCACCTGGAGGTGTGATTATTGGCCCGGACTTATCTCTCATAGGTGGGAGACAGCTAAAGCTCTTGGAGTGTAAAGTATGTGGGCGGAACTGTCGAGTACACATCCAATCATTAGTGCAATCGTGTTGTCACGTCCCCTTCACTCACTCTCGTGGATTAGAGAGGGAATGGGGCGCGACGTACTCAGGTGAGCCGAACTCTGCCTGTATGCATGTGACCGTCGCGACGCGCTCTCGTCTGCGTATCGATGCGCTCCACGCTCGCGTCATCGGTCTGCGTCCCGGTGCGCTCCACGCACCAGCACATCCGGCTCCCATGACGTGGGCATCACATGGTGCGGACGATCACTTGCGACACCAGGGAGGGATGTACCAACAACACTTAGCTGGCCAAATATTTCTAATATTAGGCCTCATATGCATTTATGATTATAATGTCAGCAAAGGAATTTTTTGCAATCACTTAGTGAGTTTTTTCTCGACACCAATGGACCATGGTTTAGATTAAGACACAGATGTAACATGGACTAAGATTTTATGCTGATATCATGTATATATACAGTTTTTTAATATCTCTGTGATATATATTACATTGGGTTTAGATGGTATTTCATTTATTTTGTATTTCCCGTTTTATCCCTCCATGAGACCGAGATGGGTGCCTTGTCACGACCCGTTGGGCGGATTTATCGTTATACCCGGAATGATCTTTGAATCCCGTGGAGCGCACGTTTCTCGAGGGTGGAACGCATGACGCCGGCGCGCTTCCGCACCACGTGATGTCCATGCGATGGGAGCCGGATGTGCGGGTGCTTGGAACGCATGACGCCAGTGCGCTTCCGCACCATGTGATGCCCACGTCATGGGAGCCGGATGTGCTGGTGCGTGGAGCGCACCGGGACGCAGACCGATGACGCGAGCGTGGAGCGCATCGATACGCAGACGAGAGCGCGTCGCGACGGTCACATGCATACAGGCAGAGTTCGGCTCACCTGAGTACGTCGCGCCCCATTCCCTCTCTAATCCACGAGAGTGAGTGAAGGGGACGTGACAACACGATTGCACTAATGATTGGATGTGTACTCGACAGTTCCGCCCACATACTTTACACTCCAAGAGCTTTAGCTGTCTCCCACCTATGAGAGATAAGTCCGGGCCAATAATCACACCTCCAGGTGAATGATTGGGCCACGGACTATGAATCCCCGCCCATACACTTCCGGGATTTGGAATGCAAACACTATTCACGTGTTAGATTTGACACGCACGCCAGTTCCAATTGAGGTCTCATGGATGTAGATACTACGGACCTATAAATGCAGGTAAGATGCACGTCATAGTTAGATACCCCAGTTGAAGTCTACATGAGACGAAACCGGTCGGGTTACTGACTTGCTAAGTCTTTACTGCATTTTTTCCCCTTTGGGAATACCTCTGTCCACCCATCAGAGGGGGGGAGTTGTTGCTACTGGATACAAATATTTTCTTTTCTTTTCACGTGTGGTTTTACTTTTATGTTTTAAGTGATCCCTGTCACCTGTGTGATGCAGTGGAATTTTACATATTTTTTATCTTATTAAATTGGTGGTTTTACACTATGAGGAGTCGTTTTTCTTCTCTTTTCTCCTCCTATGCTCGGGAGTGAATATATACCACCACGGAGACATTTCAACATCAAAAGTTATTCTTGGATTCTCCGGATACCATCTCCATCTGTTTGGACACAGGATTAGGCAATCGGCCTTTACAAGCCTTGAAGACCCCCCACCGTATGGTGAGTTGAGGGTCCACCTGATCCGGTAAGGGTACCCATTTATACTTTCTCTGTCTGAAGATTGCATTTTGGATCCCTTGTGCTATCCGAGCATTCCAGAAGAAGAATATATTCGTCACACTGTTTGAGTGTATGGACTGCTATTCACTTAATTGATTGCTTTTAGTCAATCACAGTGGACATTAGGATATTTATGTTTTCATATATATGTTTCAATCACAGTGGATATTAGGATATATATGGTTATACTTTTTTCACTATTCACCACTGATTGTATATTCACCTTTATTGATATTGATTTCTGATTAGGTGCCTCTCTCCAATAGACTTGAAACGCCTATATAAATTAGGTCCTACACTATAAGTTATTACACTGGCACTTCTTTACTTAGTTTATGAATCCCATTTGTTGGACACAAAAGTAGGTGATTCTCATCCGTGGATCCATACTTGGGTCTTGTGGAGTCTAACCCTTTGATTGAGGCCTCCCATCATGTTATTATTTACTTGATTGTATATATTTGGCTAATTTTATTTATAGATTCACATTTAAGGTTCGCGGTGTTCAATCCCTAAACCTATAGGAGAGTCCTTCTGTCTTGAGCTTTGCTTGATTGCAGCTACAGGTCACTTTACAGGGTAGATTCACATTTAATTTTAAATTTTTGTGTGGTCACCGAACCTACAGGAGAGTCCTTTGATTAGAGCTCCCTATTGGCGCTACATCTTATATCTATTCACTTTCACAATACTTCCATTTTGTTATGCTGGCTGCCTGATTCCATTTATTTAATTCCAGTTAGCGCAATATTTTTACACTTTTATTACTTTTGACATTTGGAAATCGTTATATTGCAGCAACTGGCCTATCCATCCCGATGGATATTTTTGACTACCGAAGTAGTCGGACCTTTAACACCGAGGGGGTCTTCACAGTTTTAGATATTGAGTCAGAGATAGGAGGATTATTCATGAGACTCAAAAATGTGATGACCTCGGAGTTACATCTGCAGTGGGACATCGCGTTCCTGGAGCAATATACTAAGGAACGGATGGTCCCAAGAGGACTTAGATGGGATGTCCACCCGCAACAAGGTGATCCCGATCTAGTGTCCTGGTTTCAATTTTTTAACAATCAAGGGTTATCTTTACTTAATTTTTTAATGGATAAGAAGAAATTGAGGATGGACCTATTAGATAAAGAAATTAAGGACATTAAAGAGAAGTTAGTGTCCTCTAAAGCCACACCTGAATATAATACATTGTCCCTTAACTTGAAAAACCATCTAGAGAAAGAGGAACGCGAACAAAAAACGAAAAAACAGAAGAAATACACTAGAGATGTTGCAGACTATAAAACAAACTCTGTCTTTAGATGGCAGAGTTCGGAGGATACAAGAGAAACTGGTGAATCCCAAAATACTAGTATGGAGGTATCCCAACCTTCAACTAGTGATGCCAAAATTTTGACCTTTTCACAACCCGCGGTTGCTGTGCCCCCCATCAGAAATGAGGGATACACCAATAGGGGAAGGGGACCAAGGACCCCCAATTATCAACAAAATGGACACCCATCCAACAGGGGAAGGGGTAAAGGCCCTCGGGGCAAGTTTAAGAACCAAAGAAGCTATTCCCGTGATACACGCCCCTATGACTCATCTCCATATGTCAATAGAGCTTATAACGATTACCCTCCAAGACACTCCCAGACCTCCCCTGGAAGGGGAGGGGGGAGACCCGCCCCATACAGGGAAGACTATCCACGCAGACCATTTAACCAACAATATGGCTACATGGAAAGGGAAGATAATTATTATGAAAGATCTCCATATTCATATAATCAGAATCAACCCAGGTCTACCAACCAAGGGGATTTTCCTCGGGATCAGGAGGACTACCCCAGAGGGGGAGAACAAAGCGGGGGTCGAGAGGGGGACGACGTGCCCGGTCGAAAAAGAAGACGGGTATAGCAGGAGCGGGTATCTTCAATCTTAGTACAGTCCAACTTACAGAAACAGAAAAAGTAGTTTTAGACAAGGGTTTGAAATTTGTCCCTCCCAGAACTCTGAACAAGTTCAACACCTTTATTGATGTGCAAAAGTATGTTCGGAAGCTTAATATCCAAAGATATTTTATTAGTAATCCCAGTAGACCGAACCTCCCAGAGATATCCTCACAGATGGTACACACTGGACTTTCCAACCCATCTTTATTCAATCCTCAGTGCCCCATGGCACCAAATGTCAGAGTTTTCAGGGATCTGGTCTTAAAAGACCTAGATGAACTGCCCCTTAAAAGGACCTACTCTGACCCAAGAATTAAACTGGGCCTTAAAAGTCTATGCGAACGCAAAGACCTGGTCATTCGTCCAGCGGACAAAGGGGGGGGGATAGTCGTTCTAGACAAATCTGCATATCATGGAGAAATGTCTCATATTCTGGGAGATGCTGAAACTTATGTTAAGTTGTCCTCTAATCCCACCTCTAAAATTAAAGCTTCACTAACCAAACTTATTGAAACTGGATCACGTAAGGGTATTTTGGATAAAAAGGAACGAAGTTATCTCATTCCCAGAGTTCCACGAATTCCGGTTATGTACTACCTGCCCAAGATCCATAAGGATGGTGTATGCCCCCCCGGCAGGCCCATCATAAGTGGCATCAACTCTATCACTTCCCGGTTAGGGAAATACATTGACTTCCATTTACAGCCGGTTGTCAAACACATTCCCTCATATCTTAAAGATACGAGACACACAATTGCAAAACTCCAAGAGGTTACGTACAGCAAGGACATCATGCTGGTTACAGCAGATGTAGCCTCCCTGTACACTAGTATTGCCCATGATTTGGGGTTTGAAGCGGTCAAGTGTTTTTTAGGGAGGGTTGACCATCTGCCCACCATCCAAAAAGAATTTATATTGGATCTTTTGAAATTTGCCACCTCCAATAATTATTTTTGGTATGGTGGCGAATTCTACCTGCAACAAAAGGGGGTAGCAATGGGGGCCAAATTTGCCCCCAGTCTGGCCAACATTTTCATGGCCAAGTGGGAGGAGGATGTCGTCTATGCCTTTAACCGACCAGAGATAGTTCTCTGGGCTCGGTACATAGACGACATCCTCCTCCTATGGAGAGGTGATCGCCAATCCTTAGATGAATTCATGTCCACCCTGAATTGCAATGAAGTCGGAATTAGCCTCTCATATGAGGCAAGTTTCTCAAATATCCATTTCCTGGATTTAGAGATCCAAGTCCAGGATAATCAGTTGACAACAAAGACTTTTTTTAAAAGTACAGATCGCAATGGATATATTCCAACGGATAGCTGTCACCATCCAGCGTGGCTCAAATCCGTACCACGAAGTCAACTGTTACGGATAAGACGCAATTGCTCTAGCATCCAAGATTTCCATATCCAGGCGCAAATTCTGAAAGATAGATTCTTGGATAAAGGCTATTCCAGCTATGAGGTGGACAGGGAAGTTGATAGGATTGGGAGGATTGATCGCACTACATTAACAATGGAAAGACAAAAAACGATTCAGGAACCGAGATTTAGGAACTCTTTTTTTACTACTTTTTCTGTTCAGTATAGACAAATTAAGGATATCATTAATAAGCACTGGAGGATCTTAAAGGAAGATTGCATTTTGGGACCAACACTTCCCACTAATGCAACGGTAATATATAGAGGAGCCACATCTCTCAAAAACCAAGTGGCACCTAACATTCCGGATCCCCCTGTTAAGCCCTCCTTCTTTCCCCTCTCAAAGGGTTTCCATCCCTGCAGGAGATGTAAGGTGTGTGTCAACAACATAAATGGGAGAAGGAAAACGAACAGCTTTAGATCCACCCACACGGGGATGGAGTTTCCAATGAAGCACTTCTCCACATGCGCCACGACACATATTGTGTACCTTATCACCTGCCCTTGTGGGAAACAGTACGTTGGTCGTACCATACGGAGCTTTTCCACAAGGGTAGGTGAACATATTGCGAAAATCAAGAAGGGGTACACAAAACACACTGTACCTAGACATTTTCTGGAGAAACATAACAAAAAATTGGAGGGAACCAGTTTCCAAATAATAGACAAATTTGTACCTCATTGGAGAGGAGAGCCTAGTGTAAGAGGAGTGTCCAAATTGGAAGTATATTGGATCTTCCAACTCAAAAGTTATGTACCCTATGGCTTAAACGTGGAATGGGATGTGAATGCTTTTATCAATCAGTCCTGAGGAGGCATTTTTACCAATGATCACACCCATTACCCTTTATCTCTGCAACATTGGACTATAGATGGTGCATACTTTTTGGTGCCAGTGTTCGCCTTTTTGATTTAATTTTCGTTTAATTAGACGATCACTTGCGACACCAGGGAGGGATGTACCAACAACACTTAGCTGGCCAAATATTTCTAATATTAGGCCTCATATGCATTTATGATTATAATGTCAGCAAAGGAATTTTTTGCAATCACTTAGTGAGTTTTTTCTCGACACCAATGGACCATGGTTTAGATTAAGACACAGATGTAACATGGACTAAGATTTTATGCTGATATCATGTATATATACAGTTTTTTAATATCTCTGTGATATATATTACATTGGGTTTAGATGGTATTTCATTTATTTTGTATTTCCCGTTTTATCCCTCCATGAGACCGAGATGGGTGCCTTGTCACGACCCGTTGGGCGGATTTATCGTTATACCCGGAATGATCTTTGAATCCCGTGGAGCGCACGTTTCTCGAGGGTGGAACGCATGACGCCGGCGCGCTTCCGCACCACGTGATGTCCATGCGATGGGAGCCGGATGTGCGGGTGCTTGGAACGCATGACGCCAGTGCGCTTCCGCACCATGTGATGCCCACGTCATGGGAGCCGGATGTGCTGGTGCGTGGAGCGCACCGGGACGCAGACCGATGACGCGAGCGTGGAGCGCATCGATACGCAGACGAGAGCGCGTCGCGACGGTCACATGCATACAGGCAGAGTTCGGCTCACCTGAGTACGTCGCGCCCCATTCCCTCTCTAATCCACGAGAGTGAGTGAAGGGGACGTGACAACACGATTGCACTAATGATTGGATGTGTACTCGACAGTTCCGCCCACATACTTTACACTCCAAGAGCTTTAGCTGTCTCCCACCTATGAGAGATAAGTCCGGGCCAATAATCACACCTCCAGGTGAATGATTGGGCCACGGACTATGAATCCCCGCCCATACACTTCCGGGATTTGGAATGCAAACACTATTCACGTGTTAGATTTGACACGCACGCCAGTTCCAATTGAGGTCTCATGGATGTAGATACTACGGACCTATAAATGCAGGTAAGATGCACGTCATAGTTAGATACCCCAGTTGAAGTCTACATGAGACGAAACCGGTCGGGTTACTGACTTGCTAAGTCTTTACTGCATTTTTTCCCCTTTGGGAATACCTCTGTCCACCCATCAGAGGGGGGGAGTTGTTGCTACTGGATACAAATATTTTCTTTTCTTTTCACGTGTGGTTTTACTTTTATGTTTTAAGTGATCCCTGTCACCTGTGTGATGCAGTGGAATTTTACATATTTTTTATCTTATTAAATTGGTGGTTTTACACTATGAGGAGTCGTTTTTCTTCTCTTTTCTCCTCCTATGCTCGGGAGTGAATATATACCACCACGGAGACATTTCAACATCAAAAGTTATTCTTGGATTCTCCGGATACCATCTCCATCTGTTTGGACACAGGATTAGGCAATCGGCCTTTACAAGCCTTGAAGACCCCCCACCGTATGGTGAGTTGAGGGTCCACCTGATCCGGTAAGGGTACCCATTTATACTTTCTCTGTCTGAAGATTGCATTTTGGATCCCTTGTGCTATCCGAGCATTCCAGAAGAAGAATATATTCGTCACACTGTTTGAGTGTATGGACTGCTATTCACTTAATTGATTGCTTTTAGTCAATCACAGTGGACATTAGGATATTTATGTTTTCATATATATGTTTCAATCACAGTGGATATTAGGATATATATGGTTATACTTTTTTCACTATTCACCACTGATTGTATATTCACCTTTATTGATATTGATTTCTGATTAGGTGCCTCTCTCCAATAGACTTGAAACGCCTATATAAATTAGGTCCTACACTATAAGTTATTACACTGGCACTTCTTTACTTAGTTTATGAATCCCATTTGTTGGACACAAAAGTAGGTGATTCTCATCCGTGGATCCATACTTGGGTCTTGTGGAGTCTAACCCTTTGATTGAGGCCTCCCATCATGTTATTATTTACTTGATTGTATATATTTGGCTAATTTTATTTATAGATTCACATTTAAGGTTCGCGGTGTTCAATCCCTAAACCTATAGGAGAGTCCTTCTGTCTTGAGCTTTGCTTGATTGCAGCTACAGATAAAATCAACAAGTTCATAAATGCATCTCCTGAGATTACCTTTAAAAGGTCTGCCTCCATTAGAGACAAGACAGTGTCAAGTCATTACGCTGTACAAACGCTCCCTAAACCCTCGAAGACAGGAACCTTTCCATGTGGAAAATGTAGTTTTTGTCGCTACATTCTGAAAGGCCCTAGCATCAATCTCCCGAACGGAGAGACATTCACTCCTAAATTCTGTGTAACCTGCCAGACAGAGGGAATAATATACCTTATGAAATGTAATTGCGGGGCCTATTATGTAGGCAAAACCAAACGTAATTTTTTCTGCAGAATCAGGGACCATGTACGAGCGGTCTCTAAAAAACTGATGGAGACACCCATCAGTCGCCACATTGGGCTATACCATAATCATAATTGTGCCATGCTGGGCTTTTTCGCCCTAGCACACATACCCCTCAACGAAAGAGGTGGTGATGCAGACAAACGCCTCCTACAAACGGAGGCAAAATGGATTTATTCTCTACGGGCCCCCCTATTTTTCTATCCCAACCCTTCACCTATCCCACCCCCCCCCTGCTTAAGCATAATTTAATTAGTAAATTGTTAAATATTGAACCTATTATTATTTTTCCCTGATTTATGTACCAACTGTTGTCTAAATTAATACTATTTGTCTACAATTGCTGTACTTTTCTTTGAACCATCTTTTATATGCTTTTTTTCAATACAGTGTAGTTAGTTCCAAACCTTTGAAGAAGCTCTATAGAGCAAAACATGTCGGTTGAACTACAACTACCAAGAGCTTTCCCAGACTGTTGAAGCCTGTGATATATGTGATATATAACATAATGAATGGTTTTTATCTACCTACTTGTGTATAAACCCAATAAAATTCTCTTCTATTTTAACAGTGTTTCGTTACACTTTATCAGCACCGCCTCATAGTCCCAGATTCGTTAGGTACCCTTCTCTCCCCAAGAATTTGCTCTTTAATTTACATGGCAAATTAGGTTTATTGTGTAAAATGTAAAATAATGCATTTGGGTTGCAAAAATATGAATGCAATCTACTCACTGGGGAGGAAAACCACTGGGGGGAATCAAGGATGGAAAAGGACCTGGGGTCCTAGTAGATTATAGGCCCAGCAATGGAATGCAAAGCCAAGGTGCTGCTAACAAAGCAAACAGAATATTGGCATGCATTAAAAAGGGGATTAACTCAAGAGATAAAGCGATAATTCTCCCACTCTACAAGACTCTGGTGTGGCCTCATCTTGAGTATGATGTTCAGTTCTGGGCACCAGTCCTGTGCTGGAAATGGAGCGAATACAGAGAAGGGCAACAAAGCTAATAAAGGGACGGGAGGATATTAGTTATGAAAAAAGGTTACGAGCACTGAACTTGGAGAAAAGAACTAAAGTTTACAAGTTAATCAAGTTCATGGCCCACTCTTTGTATTCACTTGGTAACGTTCTTAAATGTTTACAGTACACTTGCATAGATCACTAGATAGATGGATAAATAGATAGATCAATGTGTAGGTTATATCAATTGATCTATTTGAGTCATATGTTTCTGTGTGGTCATTTACAAGTTCCATTATTCCTAAACAATGTGGGAACATTGTACAGACCAATGTTTATTGCAGAGAACAGTAAGGCATGGTGGGAATGGAAACATATGGTACCTAACACCTGTGAAAACAGCCAGACACAAAGCTGGACATGCTGTGGAAGTCAACTGCAGGGCAGGACCTTTAATCACCCCACACTAGATCCAAACAGCAGGCACTTTATGAGGCTCTAAGGAGCACATTACAACAACAGGAATTTAGGATTGTCTCATGTGATATTACTCACAACATCATTATTATGCTTTAAAATGCATCCAGCATACGAATCGCCATGCACGTTTTTTCTTTCCAGTTTTCTTATGTCATTTTCATTAAAGTGTGCATTGTCAACACGGTTTTGCAAGGAGAACAGTATTTCTGTTTGCTATCCTGGTCTGCTCTTTTTTTATTCTCCCATCTCACTCATTATACAGATATATGAGCTGAGATAGACATAGAACAAATCAGGCATTTGGACAAAACCATGTGTAGTAAACAATGTTAACAAATGGCACCATTCACAGAGTTAGCAAATTTACATTTTTATGTAAAACTTACTTATGCATGCCATGCAAAATTGTACATGTATTTTTGCATGGATCTGTTTCTATGCTTGGCATGGTCAGTTTATAATGAAGAGGAACTGCCTTGCTAAAGGAGTAAGGGTAAAGGTAATGGACTAGCCACGCATGTCTCCAGACCTTAACCCTATAGAGCATCTGTGGGGCATCCTCAAATGGAAGGTAGAGGAGCTCAAGGTCTCTAACATTCACCAGCTCTGTGATGTCATCATAGAGGAGTGGAAGAGGACTCCAGTGGTAACCTGTGAAGCTCTGGCATACTCCATGCCCAAGAGGGTTAAGGCAGTGCTGGAAAATAATGATGTTCACACAAAATATTGACACTTATGGGTGTGCTCACTTTTGTTGCCAGCGGTTTAGCTACTAATGGCTTTGTGTTCAGTTATTTTGAGGGGACAGCACATTTACACTGTTATACAAGCTGCACACTCACTACTTTACATTGTAGCAAAGTGTAATTTCTTCAGTGTTGTCACATGAAAAGATGTGAGGGGTGTATTCACTTTTGTGAGATGCTGTATCTGGCACATGGCAGTGTGGCTTACTGTAAGTTGGGAGGCTAGGGAAAGTATACCTTTAAAGTGGATGTAAACCCAATTCATAAAATTTGAGCTGGGCACATATATCTGCAGTACAGTATTTTGTTATCTCTCTTCAAAGAGCTAAGTCCTGTAGCTGTCTGCTGACCCGTTCCTCTGTTATCAGCCTGATAACTCCTCACAAATTCTCTGACACATCAGATAAAAGAAGCCTGAAATTTCTGTCAGGGGAGGTTTCTATAAATAGATTAGCAGGCAGCTGGCCCTGTTACAAAACACCTCTGAGAGTCTCTGCCTATGATGTGAGGGGGTGTGTGCCTTTCTTCCAATCAGCTATTTAGCTATCTTGGTTGCATGCCCAGACATTACACTCTGTGTAAAACAGGAAGAGAAAATTTCCTAACATAATCTGATCTTTCTAAACAGTAGATACATGCGAAGACAGCAGATATACATTGAAAACCTATGTAGGGAGATTTGGTTCATCTCTGTGTATCATCTGAGACTGTTCACTTCACTGGGTGTATGAAGGGTTTACATCCACTTTAAGCATTGGTACATTTCTAAATGCAGAAATGTTTCCGTAAAAACTTTATGTAGAATGCAGTGGTGGCCTCCTTCTTATGCCGTGTACACACGATCATTTTTTGTGATGAAAAAAACGACGTTTTCAAAAACGTCATTTAAAATCATCGTGTGTGGGCAAAACGTTGTTTTATGTCTTCAAAAAAACGACCAAAAAAAAATTCGAACATGCTTGAATTTTTTGTGTCGTTTTTCAAAACGTTGTTTTTTGTGTCATAAAAATTGATGGTGTGTGGGCAAAACGATGTTGAAAACGACGTTTTTAAAGCCGCGCATGCTCAGAAGCAAGTTATGAGACGGAGCTTTAATGGAACAGAGTGCCGTCGAACGTGTCTTACGTAACCACGCTTTGCTAGAGCATTTTGGAAAAACGATGGTGTGTATGCAACGTCGTTTTGGAAAATGAAGTTTGAAAAACGTCGTTTTGTTTCATCACATGAAACGTAGTTTTTTTTCATCACAAAAAATGATCGTGTGTACGCGGCATTAGGATGCCAAATTATGAAAACTGAAACGACACCTTGAAAACTGTGATATTTTTATTTATTTATTTTAGCTTTTCAAGTAAACCCTACCTTTCATACTATGTAAAACCTTACCCCCTAACAAGTTAATAAACATACACTGAAATTAAAAAAATATTTCTTATCATTTTAAATCAATCCTTTCTTCCTTACTCGTTGCCAACAAATTGTCTGTTGCAGAATATTTA
This sequence comes from Rana kukunoris, assembly GCA_029574335.1. Classification (NCBI taxonomy): domain Eukaryota; kingdom Metazoa; phylum Chordata; class Amphibia; order Anura; family Ranidae; genus Rana; species Rana kukunoris. The sequence continues at coordinate 134,933,975 of CM056056.1, read as the reverse complement.
AAGTGTTACTAAACCCACAACAGTAAAAAAGGGATTTTTAAATACAGCTTACCTGTAAAATCCTTTTCTTGGAGTACATCACGGGACACAGAGCGGCATATTCATTACTATATGGGTTATATGGAGTACCTTCAGGTGTGGACACTGGCAATCTCAAACAGGAAGTCCCCTCCCTATATAACCCCCTCCCCTAGAGGGAGTCCCTCAGTTTTGTAGCAAGCAGTATGCCTCCCAAAATGTTTCCCCAAAAGAGGGGTGGGAGCTCTGTGTCCCGTGATGTACTCCAAGAAAAGGATTTTACAGGTAAGCTGTATTTAAAAATCCCTTTTTCTTTCTCGTACATCACGGGACACAGAGCGGCATATTCATTACTATATGGGATGTCCGAAAGCAATGCTTTAATGAGGGGAGGGAGACATCTTCCAAAGAAGGATTCAATTTAGAGGTATACTCAAATAATAATAATTCCAACTTAGTCAAGAAAAAACCTTTTTTTTTTTTTTTTTCTTTTTTACAACCAAGGGTGCCTCTGACCCCGAGGATCTTAAACTGCAGCCTGTAGTACTGCCTGTCCAAAGGCAGAATCCGCATTCCTTCTCACGTCTAGTTGATAAAACTTTGTAAACGTGTGGACTGATGACCACGTCGCCGCCTTGCATATCTGAGCCATAGAGATCTGATGGTGTGCTGCCCAGGAGGCGCCCATGGCCCTGGTAGAATGGGCCTTTACCGACAAAGGAGGAGGCAACCTCTTCAAACCGTAGGCTTGAATGATTAATTGTCTAATCCATCTCGAGATGGTGGATTTTGCAGCTGCCTGCCCCTTCTTGGGGCCATCTGGTAGAACGAATAACACATCTGTCTTCCGGATCTTTTCTGTAGCTTTAAGATAGGCCTTCATGGCCCGGACAATATCCAAGGTATGCAGCAACCCCTCCTTTCTAGATGTGGGTTTTGGAAAGAAGGATGGAAGTACCAAATCCTGGTTCAAGTGAAATTTGGATATAACCTTTGGTAGAAAGGAAGGATGGGGCCGGAGAACTGCCCTGTCCTTATGCAGAACGAGATATGGTTCCTTACACGATAAGGCTGCTAATTCTGACACTCTCCTGGCCGAAACTATGGCGACCAAGAAAACCAACTTTCTTGTCAGTAAGACTAAAGGAATCTCAGCCAACGGCTCAAAGGGTTGTTTCTGTAGAGTGGACAGGACAAGATTTAAGTCCCATTGACAAATTGGTGACTTGACAGGAGGATTAATACGCAAGACCCCCTGTAAGAAGGTCTTTACCAGCGAGTGGGTGGCCAGCGGCCTCTGAAACCACACTGACAGAGCTGAGATCTGTCCCTTGATTGTGCTTAGTGCCAGGCCTTTATCCACTCCTAGCTGGAGAAAACTTAACACCCTATCAATAGTATATTTGCGGGAATTCCATCTTTTGGATTCACACCAGCCTACGTAGTTCCTCCACACCCTGTAATAAATCACCCTGGAGACCAGCTTTCTAGCCCTAATCAGGGTAGGAATTACCTGCCTAGACAGACCTCTACCCCTGAGAATCAGGGATTCAGCCTCCAGGCCGTCAAATTTAGACGCTGTAATGTAGGGTGGAGAATCGGGCCTTGTGAGAGTAGGTCTGGTTGTAGAGGAAGAGTCCAAGGGTCTCCCACTGCCATCTTCAGGACTAGTGAGTACCAAGTCCTCCGGGGCCAAGCCGGAGCTACTAGAATGACTGGCTTGTGCTCCACTCTGATCCTGCGCAACAGGCGAGGGAGTAACTGTAGCGGAGGGAATGCATATAGAAGTTTGAATTGATGCCAAGGGCAAACCAACGCATCGGTTCCGCAGGCCATAGGATCCCTCACTCGAGACACGAACCTGTCTAGTTTCTTGTTGAACCTGGATGCCATTATATCTACGTCCGGCATTCCCCACCTCTGGCAGATTGTCTGAAAGACCTGGGGATGCAGAGACCACTCCCCTGGCAACAGACTCTGGCGACTTAAGAAGTCTGCCTGCAGGTTGTCCACTCCGGGAATGAATATCGCCGAAATGCAGGGTACATGAACCTCTGCCCACTGAAAAATCAAGCTCACCTCCCTCTGAGCGGCCTGACTCCTGGTTCCCCCTTGGTGGTTTATGTATGCCACCGCCGTGGCATTGTCTGACTGGATTCTCACCGGGAACCCCTTTAATCTGGAGGTCCATGCCAGAAGGGCTAGGCGAGCAGCTCTGATCTCCAAGATATTGATGGGGAGCTGCCTCTCTGCTTTCACCCAAGTTCCCTGGCGAGAGAACCCCTCGAAGACCGCCCCCCAGCCTGCCAGGCTGGCGTCTGTGGTAACTACCTTCCAGACAACAGGGCTGAAGGATTTTCCCTTTAGAAGATTCTGGGGGTTCAACCACCAGGCCAGGCTTTGTCGGACCCTTGATGATAGCGTCAAAGGGGACTCTAAGGCATGTGCCCTCTTGCCCCAGGCTGCTAGAATGGCTGCCTGTAGGACGCGAGTGTGGATCTGAGCGTATGGTACTGCCTCGAACGTGGCCACTAGCTTGCCTAGTACTCGCATACACAGGCGAATAGTTGGTTTTTTCTTGTTTAGAACCAACTGAACCAACCCCTTGATAGCCTCGATCTTTACAAGGGGCAGGAACACCCTTTGCTGTTCTGTGTCTAACCTCATGCCGAGGTATTCCAACTGCTTTGTAGGCTGGAACGCTGACTTTCCCCGGTTTAGGACCCAGCCGAATCCTTCGAGGTACCGAACCGTGAGGTTTACTGCCTGTTGCAGACCCGGCCGTGAGTGATCTATGCGGCGGCTGCTGACCGGATGGATTCCATCCGGAAGGAACGAACCCTTAGGTAACCGTTTAACCTCTTTAGGTCCAAGATTGGCCTGACATCGCCGTTGGGCTTTGGTATGACAAAGAGATTGGAATAGAAACCTAGCCCTTGCTCTTGGGCTGGCACCTCTATTATTACGTCCTGGCAAAGCAGGTGATCCAAAGCTGCCAGCAATGAGGCCTTCCTTGCTGGATCCTTTGGTAGCCTTGATTCTTGAAAATGAGGCGGAGGACACCTTAGAAACTCCAGTCTGTAGCCTGTGGTTACAGATGCCCGGACCCATTTGTCGGGGATCTTGGCTTCCCAAACTTCTGAGAAGAAACGAAGCCTTCCCCCCACCCGCGAGAGTGGGGGCGCCCCTTCATAAGGCAGACTTAGGGGCTGTCTTTGTCGGCTTGCGATACCATGGCCTCTTACCCCCAGGGGCCTGTCCCTGCGATCTACTGTTAACGTTGGATCGTGCAGGCGGCCGTCGATACTGCCTGGAATTTGAGGGCCCCGAGACAGGAAAGAGCTGCCTTTTAAATGTAGGACCCCGGAATGTCTTTTTGACCGGTAAAAGGGTACTCTTGCCACTTGAAATAGTCTGAATATATTTATCCAGATCCTCTCCGAAGAGTCGTCCTCCATGGAAGGGAAACCCTGCCAGAAGCTTTTTGCATGGGGGCTCCGCCGCCCAGTTCTTCAACCATAAGAGCCTTCTCATGTGCACCAAAAATAGTGATAAACGAGAGGCCTGCTGGATGGAATCTTTTATAGCATCTACAGCAAAACACAGAGCTCTGGGAATGTCAGAAAACTCTTCTGCTTGTTGGGTAGGCATGTCCTTTAACATTTCTTTTGTCTGGTCTTTTAACGCCTGACAAACTCCAATTGCAGCCACAGCTGGCTGTACCACTGCTCCTGCCGTAGCAAAGGATGCTTTTAAAAGTGTCTCTAACCGTTTATCAACCGGATCTTTAAACATATGTATGTTTTCCACCGGGCAAGTTAGTGATTTATTCACACATGAGATGGCTGCATCCACTACTGGGAGCCTCCACCTCTTGGAGAATTTTTCCTCCATGCAGTAAATGACCGCAAATCTTTTCGGTGGCAGAAAAATCCTGTCCGGCCGTACCCAATCCCGAAAGATCAATTCCTCCAAGAGAGGATGGACCGGAAAAACTGCGTTGCTTAACGGAGCTTTCAAAGAGCCCAGAGAGGATACCGGAGGAACCTGAGGCTCTGGCAATGGTAAACTAAATGCCGAGCGGACTATGTCCGTCAAAGACTGTACCCACAGTCTTTCTGTCTGGGAGTCTGAAAATGGTTCCTCAGAGGCAGATCCCTCAATCCCTGAACCCTCTTGGTTCAGGTCTAGTTGATCCTCCTGTGATTCCAATTCCTCTGGAGAGAGAATCTCAGCATCTGAGGATACACCTCTTGGTGATGGGGATCTAACCCGTTTCTTACCAGGAATAGCTCTAGCGATCAATGCTGCTATTCTCTCTTCTAGCCCCCCTAGGAATACGGCTAGCATCTCCTCTGTGATAAACACAGGGCTGGGCTGATCTGGGCCAGCCTCCGCACCAGATCCCCCTAATGGCTCATCCAAGGCGCCCTTTATGTTAATAAGTTGCGGGGAAAGTATCGGCATATCATCAGAATCAGAGGGGGAACCCCTTTGTTTTTTGGTCTTTTTTGTACCCTTTGACCCCGAACCTTTGGAAGCCATAATACAAAATCGAGGGACTCCGCCAACAACAACAGACTGTAGTGGCCAGGAGTACAAAACCAGAGCTTAGGGGACAATAGATCACTAATGCCCAAAAACTGATGGGGCCCCGTATGTTTTTCTTTTTTTTTTTTTTTTTTTAAATATATATTATATATTTTTTTTTTTAAAACATACAGTGACCCCAAACTTAGTTTGCCAGCCTCCAACCTGCTGCAAAAAGGGGAATTTTTTGGCTTAACAAAAAAGGCATTGGAACAAAGTCCAGCATGTACTACCCCTCTTCCGCCACCGGGAGTCACTGTTCTGCCGCTCTGCGTCCTCTCCTTCTGAAATCAGCCTCAGACTGAGCACTGACAATGCCTGCTGATCTATAACAGCACAAGGCGCGCCCCTGTATGACGCCGCAGGCACGCCCCCCCCCCCGCCCTCCTCTCTGAACGGCGCGAAAAAACGTCTATAAGACGTGCGCGCGCACGCGCGCGCGCGTATGCCGGAACAGGAGGAACATGGAGGAGCCGCGCTGCTGGAGACCCAGGACTGCAGTATCAGGCGGCAGATTCAAACCCCCGGCCAGGTAGGACTCTCCAAAAGGCCCCATAGGGATCCTTACTAGTCCTAGGAAGAAAGCAGCAGGTTAGCTAGCAACACATTCTTAGACAGGGGAACCTAGTGATGGGGGAAAAAAGGGGTCATCCTGTCTTTCTCAGACATAGTGAGCAAGGTTGCCAATGCAGAGCATACTTAGGCTATCCCCCCTTTTAGGTTACCCCGGAGAGCCTGCTGTCGAACCAAGTCCCGCAGGCTCCCCCTTACCTGCTCCATGCTGCAGGATGTTTGTCCAGCAAAACGATCCAATCTTCTCCCATCTCCGTGGGTAGCGTAGTAGACCTTCAGGCCCTGGGGTCCTATGAAGGTACCCACTGTCCTGGACCTATATAGCACCCTGGCAAACAGGCACTTATGGTTTTTACAAACTCCAAGTCCTGGGCCCAGGGTCCAGCCCTCCAAAGAGGAGCATTATAGGCAAAACCCCACGGTTTGGGGCCCGGGTACTGTCCACTTTGGCACTGAGGCTCCTTGGACAGATCCGGTTAGCCCGCCCTTAATCCCAAGGATGTGGAGCAAAGCTATTCCGTGACCAACACCTAAGACACTGGCGAAAAAACTGAGGGACTCCCTCTAGGGGAGGGGGTTATATAGGGAGGGGACTTCCTGTTTGAGATTGCCAGTGTCCACACCTGAAGGTACTCCATATAACCCATATAGTAATGAATATGCCGCTCTGTGTCCCGTGATGTACGAGAAAGAAACCAGTCTGTATACTGCATGCAGTAAAGCATGTTTGTTATATTCCTTTATAAAAATAAAAATAGGTTGCGCTAACATTTCTAACAATATATTCAATAAATCATCAGCAGCCAGCACAATATTGGGAAAGATCAATAAAAAAAAGTATATATAGTAAAGGTGCAGCACTTAATTAATAGTCCCAAGAAATTATTCAGGAATGAACAATTAAATGACTGGATAGTGAATGAAGCAAACACAAATATAACTCTCTTTATTCAAGATTCACCCCAGAGGCACTCCAGCGGTAAGCACCAAACATATAACATCCCATGTGGTGTGTATTGCTAGGGAGTTTTTTTTTTTTTCTTGAGAGAGTGCATGTGATCAGCATTGTCCAGACAGAGGGTCAGGGGTCCTACATTCTCATATGACAATAAAAACCCCTCCTAAGCATGGGCGTCCGCTCCATAGGGCAAGGAGGGGCAATTGACCCCCCTGGAAAATCGAGACGGCGTTGAAGAGTTTTGCGGCCATGGGCTGTCTGAGAAGTCCCGGGTTGGATGTCACACAGGCACAGCGAGCAGAGTGAAGCTGCCTCCCCTCCAGTGTTTATGTGTAAACAGGGGGAGGGAACCTGCTGTGCCTGTGCTGCGCTGATGGCTGATCTGAGGTACTGAATGGGATGGGGGAGGGGGTTTGTGCTGAATTGGTGGTCCATCTGTGCTGAAGAGGGGGTCTGTACTGAAGGGGGGGTATGTGCTGAAGGTGGGTCTGTGCTTAAAGGGGGTCCATCTGTGCTGAAGGGGGGGTCTGTGCTGAATGGAGGGGTCTGTGCGGAATGGGGGGGTCTGTGCTGAAGGGGGGTCCATCTGTGCTGAATGGAGGGGTCTGTGCAAAATGGGGGGTCTGTGCTGAATGGAGGGGTCTGTGCTTAATGGAGGGTTCTGTGCTGAAGGGGGGTCCATCTGTGCTGAATGGAGGGATCCATCTGTGCTGAAGGGCAGGCATGGACTGGCCATAGGGACTACAGGGAGTTTCCCGGTGGGCCGATGGCTCAGTGGGCCGTTTTCAATGACAGCCTGTCAAAGTATTGGCTGCGCAGCTCTCCCCTCCTTAATGTAGTGATGTGAGAAGAATGAGGAAAATACAGAGGAGAATAAGTGAAATAATAAAAGAGGTGAGTGAGGACTCCTTATGTTATGCTACTTATGTTTTTTTTGCACAATTGCGTATAGATTATATACTGTTTTTGTTCTTGTTTGCAAACATAAAGTGGGCCGGTCTGGATAAAGTCCAGGGCCAAATTTTGGTCTCAGTCCATCCCTGCTGAAGGGGGTTCTGTACATTCTTTAGGCTATATTTATATGGGCATGGAGTGAAGCTGAATTATCTCAAGAGCTATTTCACACTGCCAGCTGGCCGTGTTAATGTTAAAGTGGCGCTTTACCATCATTTTAGCTGCGCTATTCGTCCACTAGTGGGGCGCTTTTAACCCCCGCTAGTGTTTGAAGCAAGGGTTGAATGCGACTGTGTATCGCCGCTGCCGAAGCGCCCCTCTCTGAAAAAATTTCAGCGGACGCCCATGCTCCTAAGAGCTTTAACCAGACACTGATAGAAGTCACAAGACTGCTATATACTGCTATATACTGTTAATGAGAAAAGATATTTATCAGTTTATGTTTACTATAACTGTTTCATTTCTTCTCTCCCTTTTTGCTAAGATCAAGTGCAGTACTATAATCAGACCTCAAATTTTCCACTCGCCTACTCACATTTTGCGAGTGGAAAATTAGGTCTGGTGAGGAGCTGGGCTGCCTGGGAGTGGGGGGGGGGGGATGATCACCGCTGGCGATCGGGGTTAATCGCAAGCTGTTCTTGCAGTGATTGCCCCGATGGCATAGAGGAAGCGGAGAGCCGTGGGATCGCAGATCGGTATAGCCCGCTGTTACAACTTGCATTGACATTTCTTCCGCTCTGCTGGCTCCCACAGCCCCACCTCCTCCTGACCCCCGCGCCTGTGATAGACAACACATCTCAGCATTGGACCCGCATTCTGTCTGTTACAGGCACGGGATCATGAGGAGGCGGGGCTGTGGGCAAAGCGGAGGAAATTTCAATGTAAGTTGAAACAGCGTGCTATACCGATCTGCGATCCCACGGCTCTTCTCTTCCTCTATGCTCTCTGCCATCGGTGCGATCACTCCTCTTCATACTGTCATAATCTGGCCACCAATGGGAGCATGTGAGTCTTCTATGGGGGCAAAGCGAATCTGCAATTGGGGGCACAGTGAATCTGCAGTGGGGGCAGGGTGAATCCGCAATGGGGGAACGGTGAATCCGCAGTGGGGGAACGGTGAATCCACAATGGGGGCACAGTGAATCTGCACTGGGGGCACAGTGAATCTGCACTGGGGCAAAGTGAATCGGCAAAGGGGGCAAAGTGGGCAAAGTGAATCTGCAATGGGGGACGATGAGTCCGCAATGGTGAGCATGGTGAGTCCGCAATGGTGAGCACGGTGAGTCCGCAATGGTGAGCATGGTGAGCCTGCAATGGTGGGGACGGTGAGGCTGCAATGGTGGGGATGGTGAGGCTGCAATGGTGGGGACGGTGAGGCTGCAATGGTGGGGACGGTGAGGCTGCAATGGTGGGTGAATCGGCAATGGGGGCACAGTAAACCGGCAATGGGGGCACGTTGAGTCCACAATGGGGGCACGGTGAGTCCGCAATGTGGGCACGGTGAATCCGCAATGAGGGTGTGGTGTATCTGCAATGGGGGCACAGTGAATCCACAATGGGGGCATGGTGAATGCGAAATGGGGGCGCGGTGAATCCGCAATGGGGGCACAGTGAATCTGCAATGGGGGCACAGTGAATCTGCAGAGTGTGTCCCCATCAGCACCTCCTTACATCAGAGTGTGTCCCCATCAGCAGCACCCTTACATCAGAGTGTCCCCCATCAGCACCTCCTTACATAAGAGTGTCCCCAATCAGCAGCCCCCTTACATCAGAGTGTCCCCCATCAGCACCTCCTTACATCAGAGTGTCCCCCATCAGCACCTCCTTACATCAGAGTGTCCCCCATCAGCACCTCCTTACATCAGAGTGTCCCCCATCAGCACCTCCTTACATCAGAGTGTGTCCCCATCAGCAGCCCTCTTCACATGAGAGTGTCTTCCCTCTCACACGTGTACTCACAGTTCTGAAGGCAGGAATCGGATCTTCCTCTCTCCAGTCTCACGGTGAACAGTTCTGGCGCGCTGATACCTGTCCCGCCCTCCTCCTCTAGACCAGCTTGTGTGACAGACAGCACAATGGCTTTATCACACGAGCTAGGAGGAGGAGGGCGGGACATGTATCACAGCGCGGCGCGCCCTTTTTATTCCTTATTTTTTTTAATGCCCGTTTTAAAGACCACCGCGGCCGGGAGCCGCGGCAAAACTACAAAAGAGCCGCGGGCTGCCGCTCCCCTGAAAGTGCCGCCTGGGGCTGCGTTCCGGTACGGGAAACCCACGTACTGGGCGCACGGAGAGGTCTCACTTTCAGGGGAGCGGCAGCCCGCGGCTCTTTTGTAGCTTTGCCGCGGCTCCCGGCCGCGGTGGACTTTAAAACAGGCATTAAAAAAAATAAAGAATAAAAAGGGCGCGCCGCGCTGTGATACATGTCCCGCCCTCCTCCTCCTGGCTCGTGTGATAGAGCCATTGTGCTGTCTGTCACACAAGCTGGTCCGCGTTCCGGCCCAGTTAAAGCACTGAGCAGCATGATTTCAAAGCCGCACTGGTGTGAACCAAGGGCTAAATAAATAAATGAATAAATAAGTCCATAAGCACTCCAAGTGTTCCATATAGTGAATGTTCCCATTGTTTGTTAAAGATAGGTAAGTATATGTGACCAGTTCAGAAAATACTTAAAAAATAAGTGACAAGTCCATTCTTGTATCCTCTTTCATGAACTACAACACCGCTGTGAATCCAGTGATCACCACTTCTTCACCCTAATCCAGTGTAACTCACTTGAATAAATTGCCTGTCATTTCAGATTGGCAATAATGGCATTAGAAGAGCATCCAAGCAGTATAATTGCACCTCTATGGGCACCTTTCCATCACAGCTCTGCTCCAAACAGACCAGTGATCATATATCATGTCAAATAAAAAAAAGAACACTTTCAATAGTGCAGTAAAACTCAAGATCTAGATTTTATTCCATAAGAAAAAAGCTTCCCAAACAATGTCTTCCAATGCAGCATAACATACAAAAGATTTAGACCATGGCCGCTAATTGTAAAGCCTGACGCCGCATTCTGAAACCTGTTGGGAACATTTTTCTAGACTGGTCACATATACTTAACTATCCTTAACAAACACTGGGAACATTAACTATATAAAATACTTGGAGTGTTTATTTATTCACGTATTTATTCTTTTTTTTTTTTTTTAATGATGTGGTTATATTTCTTCACAGCACTACCAATGATAAAGCACACCTTGTTTAGTTTCACAAAGTTATCTATATAAGAGGATAAAGGGGCCCATATAAGGGGCCCAGTGGGGGAAATTATGTAATCTTTTTACAGAACAGATTACATGATGTGCAGTGTGTCTTCTTGTGCAACTTTATTGTGGAAAATACCTTATTTACAGCCCTTCTGGGCGCTCACATGACCTGCCAGAGCTCTTCTTCCCCATTCCGAATACTGCAGAGGGAGAGGCAGAGATCCTTGCTGACATCAGTCACGCTCTGAGCACTGCAGGGGGCGGGTCATGTGAGGGCCGAGCAGCTCTGTAAATAAGGTATTTTCCACAATAAATTTACACAAAAAGACACACTGCGCATTATATAATCTTTTTACAGCACGGATTACATGATTTTACAAGGACTTAACTAGGGCTTATTTTTGGGGTAGGGTTTATATTGCAGCCAGCCCAGAAACTCACACTAGGTTTTATTTTTGAGGTAGGGCTTATTTTCGGAGAAATAGGGTAGTCAACACGTTTTGGGTGTTCAAAGGATCCCTTTTTATCATACCAGTTAAAGCATAACCAGCACTTAAAGGGATCATACCTCCAATTGTATCTGTCCTTTACACACTTTTCTCAACAGTACCAAGCCCTAATGAAAGGGACCATTTGCACCTCTATAATGCGTTGAATCTTTTATGATACAAGAATCTGAATAAAATTAAAGCTGACCATAGGTGATTTTTTTTTTAATCAGCCCCCTGGCAGATCAAATGAAAACAAATGCATTACCCATACACACATTTGAGGTGGATGAAGAAATTCTCCCTGCTGTGCTTTTGTATTCAAACAGCAGGATTCCTCCGCTGACAGAATACACTGATCAGCGATGCAGTCAAACACAAATTTTTCCTACATCCCCGTTCAGGAGGAGTTGACCACTACTAATTGAATCCTCTCGAATGGGAATAGCTATAGATGGATCGAACTTCAGTTAGTTCCTGTTGATCAGCGCTGCAGTCAATTGTCTGCATGTGCAGATTAAACACAAATTTTCCAACATCCCTTTTCAGGAGGACCACTAATTGAATCCTCTCAAAAGGGAAAGGCCATAAATGGATCGAAATTCAGCTAGTCCCTCCTGAACCAGCCAAATTTCAATCTTTTTATGGTCAGCTTGAGTAGAATCATTCCCTCTATACTATACAGCAGTGGTCATCAACATTGTCCTGCAGGGCCCACTAACAGGCCAGGTTTGCAAGATAACTGAAATACATCACAGGTGATATCATTTGCTGCTCTAGTGATTGCAGTATTCTAGTCTGCATCTCCCCAAGGTAATACATAAAACCTGGCCTGTTAGTGGGCCCTGCAGGAATGGTTGATGACCACTGCTATACAGTATATGCTATACAGTATATGACCTGACTGAGAACACCAACTGAGGGATCCAGTGCCCTACATTTTTCTTCTAGTTTCCTAGCAGTTAAAACCTGACATATGTTCTTATCCTTCCACATAAGTTGTAACTGAACGTCCCACACTCCGCCTGAGTGCTTCCGTCATATAACGCTTCCTATCAGTCTGGATATAGATATCAGATATTCCAGCTGTTCACAAGCACACAACGAGACGAGACTTGTTTGTCTGCTGAACATGGAGTGTTTAATAGAACCAAGAATACAACCTTATATACAGTTAGAGAGGAGGTAACCAGAACATAAATTAACATGAGCTAATTACCCAGACTAGGCGACTCATAGATATGACCTTTCAGAATAGACGTCACGTCTCCTGCTATACAATACACATTATCATAAGTGTAAACGATGGACATCTTCACACAATAGCAGGGTAAATTAGCACAGAGAACAGACAGATGGCTGGAGGTGATAGCATTAGCATCTAACAGTATGTGTCCCAACAGTATGAATGAGTCACTCTTACAATTAACCCGTTGAGTTCAGAATCAACAAACAGTAAATAGTTCTTTACAGATATCCTGGAATATATTGTGGATAATAATTACATAATAATCCCATCTCAGGTAGTCCAAGATATTATTTATCAGTCATCCTATGGCCCTAGTGGACATAGGATGATTTTAGACATAAGAGGGTCCGGGGATGTCCCGGGTGAGTCTGTCACATAAGTAAAATGTTTTGGCTGGAGTTTTACTTACAAACATTAGAGGGTTCTTATTTTAACGCTTTTCGCAATTCGGAAATCAAAATTTTTAAAGCTAGTATATTTCTATTAGAATTAATGTCATTCCATTTGAGATATTTAATGGCATTTGTAGTCGTCCTTTAAACTGATAAAACCTTTAAAAAATATTCAATAAATACAATCCTTGTATGTAAAATAAAAACCTAAAAATTAATGACAGATGAAAGGAAATTGCCACCATATTCACTGTTATATTTGTCATTTATCCAAAATGAAATTTGTATTTCATTGGGTAACAAAAATATACTAATTGTCATCACATGATGTTGTTAAATTAAAGTCATTATGTAGTAAAAATGTACCAAGCAACAAAAAACACTTTTACATACGGTCTTGTATTTTTAAAAAGACTGACAAATCTAACGGTTTTCTCCTCTCCTGGTTTTGGCTTCCAGTGGAAAATAAACAGGCACCCAGGCACTTTTTCCAGCCCTGCTAAATTATCCCTTCAAAACAGCGAGAAATAACCAAAAGACAAGTCCATCTGCTTTGAATAATTTTTAATTTCCTCTTCTGTCTTTCTCCTATTAGCCATTCCACTGAGATTTCTGCTAAATTCTTTCATTTAGTTTATCCCATCTGTATTCAATTACACTGGGCCCTAACGGAGCAAAATGTATTGTTTTTTGGCCATTTCAGACATCACCTTTGCAAGGTGTACTACAATGCATAGATATACTTACATTGTGTAAACACATACTGTATGAACACTGTGAGGGTGAAATGCCACTTATCTTTAAAGATAACTCGGTTTTCTTGATCACTTAAGTAGCCAGAAATGTTTCTCTTGGAGTCCCCAGAGCATTTAATATACTGTATTTATCAGGGTGCGTGTTATACGCCTGTATGACGTGGTTCTGCACATTAATGCTTTTAGCCTTTGCAGTCTATTAAAACATATTTTACATGGATTTTTTAGAGCTAAATAGGGCCTTATTTTGGTAATAAATTTGGATACTGATATTTCCTTGGTTTTGATTGGTAATAAATATTTTAAATATTTTAGAAAAAAATGCATTTTCCTTGAAAATTTCCCCATCACAAAGTTTAGGTAATTTATGCATCCCCATATATTTACTGCAAAATATAATCAACAAAGTTTGATATTTAACGCTAAGTTTGCACCTTCGCCTTTTTGCGGCCCGTGTTTGGTGGGCACTGTAGCCCATTCATTTGAACAGGCTCCCATGCCTGTGTTTCACGCAGATAAAAGGTGCATGCACCTTTTTTATAACGCAGCCTGCAGGGAAATTATGCAAATTTATTGTTCGTTTTGACAGAAAAATTCCCAAACTTGTCCTTCGTTTTTTCGATTTTGTGCCCATTAACTGGCTGAAAAACGAACAAACTGGCCAAATTTCCAAATTCCAGCCAACTTTTCGTATCGTGTATGGTTAGCTTAAGTCGGGTTGACAAAGGAACAAATTAGCACAATAGTGACTATATATATAAAAATGTGAATGACATAGTATTCACTATTGCCCTTGCTGTAGGGCAGGGGTGCCCAACCAGTGGCCCGGGGGAGTCACATGTGGCCTGCGGAGGCCTCTGATGTGGCCCGCAACTTCCTGCTCTGGGATGGAATAGAATAGAATACTGTTATTAAAGGTCAGTTTATTACTAAAATTACAGTGTATATATATATGGGAATATCTGTTCTGCAGTGGTTACTGGGCTGCTTTCAAACTGATCCGCAAGTGCAGAGCAATTTACGTGCGGGTTACCTGCACTGAGCCATAGACTTCTATTATTACCTGTGAGTTTGGTGAGCTTTCTGAAAGTGCACCAAACCTGCAGAATATAATAGAAGTCTATTGCAAAGTGCAGGAAAGCCAAAGGTACACTGTATTCCACCCGCGGTGCAGTTAAACTGCAGCGTTTCAGTGTGAAAGCAGCCTTGAGCCCCTTTCACACGGTCAGTATGACAGCCTGGCCAATTGGACCCTCCATTCACCTCTAAGTTGTGGCAGATATAAACCAACTTGTGTCCTACCTCCAATGTGATCTGCTAAAATAAAAAAGAGCATATGCAGAGCAGACATGGACATGACATGCACCCGCTCCGCTCATTGTGGCCCGCGGCTGGTTACCAAGTCACTTAAGTGGCCTTCACTCTTCAAAAGGTTGGGCACCCCTGCTGTATGGGTAGGTCATTTACATACCTCATGAAACTTTACTGGAATACTCCCAGGACATTGCTAGCACATTGCTAAGTGAGGCCTAGTCAACAGGCCTCTGTTTAGGGCAGAATGGCTACATGTATCTAAATCTGCTAATGCATCTAACTCTTCTTTTCCTCCAGACTGAGAATGCTAAACTGCCTGCACACCATTAACTAACTTGCCTAATCTAGCTCAAGTTCTCTCAATCTCCTCCACGTATCACAATACAGAAGACCGCCGTGTAAGCAGCCTTATATAGTGTGGGCATGGACTTAGCCCCCTGAGCCATGATTGGCCAAAGGCACCCTGCCTTTTGTCAATCATGGCTCTCACAGCAGATGTGATTAGCCAAAGCATGCAGGTCAAGTGCATGCTTTGGCCAATCAGCACGTGTTAATGCACTGCAATCTTGAATTGCATTATGGGGCGCTCCGTGGTGCTAAAATTTGCCACGAACACCCCATATGTTCGTTCATTTGCGAGCAAACAAACACCCTATGTTCGAGTCGAACTTACGTTTGATTCGAACATCGGGACCATCCCTATTTATTGGCCCCAGCGCCCTGTGCTGACTTGCAGTGCCTCTTCACAACAAACTTTTTACATTGTCTTCGCCTGGATTACATCTACTTATTTTTTCATTAAAGTGGGGAGAAGTGTTGGAAGAAATTTGATTTTTCCACTCCATAATTGTATTAATTGGTAATTGCAATGCTGAGCTTGAAATTGCAAATTCAATTAAAAAGGGGATTACTCCATCCGTGTCACACATACTGAGAGTACAGCAATCCTCTCCAGACAGTGCTGCGTACATTTGTTTTCTGGAGTTGATTGCCCTACTCAAAGTATGTGCAAACTCAATCCCAGCCAAACCCATGCTGAGCTGAAGTTGTGTTTTTTTTTTGTGGGGAAAGCATGCTGTGATTTTCAATTAAGAAAGCTGTGGCACACAATTCACTCTGTCATCAGTCTGGCATCATGCATAAATGGAGATCACAAAAGAAGAGAGAAATTAATGATATTCTTGGGTATATTTCTACAGTAGGTGATTGGAAATTTTGCTGAGGTGGCAGACTAGATGATGAAGCAGGACATCTCCCCATTTCTCTTCTCCATATTTCTCAAGTTGTTTCTCTAGTGAGGGCTTTAAAATGTGTCCTGTGTTTATGAAGAATGTATGTATATTACTAGCAAAATACTTTTTATTGGTTGGGAATATAGACAAAAAGGCAGAAAGCAGATGAATAGGCAGGAGCCGACCGGACTTGGGGGGCAAGCTGGCAATCGCTCCCTGAGCCAGTGCAACAATCCTGTATAAGGCAAGCAATGCCACTATCAGACCTCGATCATAGACTAAGACCATAGACAAAGTCACTAAATTACTTGCTAACGTCCATCTTACCACCTGCGCTCTGGATTTTGTTCCCTCACAAATGTTACAATCACCCTCTGACTCTATTCGACACTCTCTAACCCACATCTTCAATCTCTCCCTCTCTTCTGGAATCTTCCCTAACTCTTTGAAACATGCACTTGTCAGCCCCATACTTAAAAAGCCCTCACTGGACCCATCCAATCTTGACAACCTACGCCCCATCTCCTTGCTCCCTTTTTATCCAAACTCCTCGAATGTCTAGTCTACAACCAACTGAGTGTCCACCTTGCTGATAATAACCTTCTTGATCCCCTTCAGTCTGGATTTCGTCCTCAACATTCCACAGAAACTGCTCTCCTAAAACTAACCAACGATATACTAATGGCCAAAACTAAGGGACACTATTCTGTGCTCCTACTCTTGGACCTCTCTGTTGCCTTTGATACAGTTGACCACCCCCTCCTCCTCAAAAAACTCCACACCTTTGGTCTCTGTGTCTGTACTCTTAACTGGTTCTCTACTTACTTATCCAACCGTACCTTCAGCGTTAATTACAACTCTACTTACTCCTCTCCTCTTCCATTGTCCGTTGGGGTCCCCCAAGGTTCTGTTCTTGGACCTCTCCTGTTTTCTATCTACACCTCCTCCCTGGGTCAGCTGATAGCCTCCCATGGCTTCCAATATCATCTCTACGCTGACGACACTCAAATCTATTTCTCTACCCCTCAACTCACTCCTTCATTTTTCTCATGTATCACTAATTTACTATCAGATATATCACTTTGGATGTCGCACCACTTCCTCAAACTCAATCTATCCAAAACGGAACTTATCATTTTCCCTCCCCACGTGTCTCTTCCCCTGATCTCTCTGTCAAAATGAATCGCACAGCTATCAGCCCATCCCCACATGTCAAGGTCCTAGGTGTAGTCCTGGACTCTGAACTGTCCTTTAAACCTCACGTTCAATCACTGTCCAAATCTTGCCGCCTCAACCTTCGCAACATCTCCAAAATACGCCCCTTTCTAACCAATGACACCACAAAACTATTAATTCACTCCCTGGTCATCTCTCGCCTCGATTACTGCAACTCCCTTCTCACCGGCTTACCGCTGCATACTCTATCCCTCCTTCAGTCCATCATTAACGCTGCTGCCAGACTCATCCACCTTACCAACCGCTCTGTCTCTGCTGCTCCTCTCTGCCAATCCCTCCACTGGCTTCTGCTCACCCAACAAATTAAATTCAAACTACTAACAATTACCTACAAAGCCATCCACAACTCTGCCCCCAGCTACATCAATGATCTAGTCTCTAAATACCAACCTAACCATTCTCTTCGTTCTTCTCAAGACCTACTCTCTAGCTCTCTCATCACCTGCTCCCATGTTCATCTCCAGGACTTTTCCAGAGCCTCTCCAAGCCTATGGAACTCCTTACCCCAATCTATCCGTCTATCTCCCTCTCTATTAGCTTTTAGAGGATCCCTAAAAACCCTCCTCTTCAGAGAACCCTACCCTTTCCACACCTAGCAACTGCATTTTTCATTTGAGTCCATCTGATCATCCCCCACAGCTACTACCCTTTGTTCCACTTGACCCTCCCTTCTAGATTGTAAGCTCTTACGAGCAGGGCCCTCTGATCCCTTCTGTATTGATTTGTATTGTGAATGTACTGTTGGCACTATATAAATCCTGTATAATAATAATAATAATAATAGCAGGACCTATGGTGACAGGTGCTGATTTTAGTCTACCGGCAACCATTTCAGACTCCAGGACACAGAACGTGGCACTTGAAAGCCTTGCAGCACTGTCCTTCTTAGTGGCATTGAACTGTTGTGTGAGCAAATATAGAAAGTTGCTATGTTGTAAGAAGCTGGAGTTCAAGCTTGGGTTTGGTCCACACCTAGACGTTAGCTGTCCTTGCTGGGTCAATGAGCTTCAGGTGGGAGATTCCCTGCCACACGGCTGCTGTACACAAAGGGACAGGTATGCTCATGATATCACTGACCTAATATGACAATATTAGATCAATGGCATCTTTGATGTCTAGAGATGTAAAATTTCCTGAAATGGAATGTTTTTTCCATGGCTAACCTCCATGAGTGGGGCGAAACATGTTGGAGAGGCATAGCCTGGATGGAGTAAGACTGAGTCTGCTATCACTTGTATCTCTACATAATGGGCTTTTATGGTGTGCGGTGGCTAAGATTTTTCTCTAGTTGTCTCTCTCTGTTCTGTGGATTACATGGAGTCAGGGCAGACTCCTAGCCAGACCTGCATCCTCAGTGCAACACCAAATGTGGGATATAGATGCCGGAGCAGAGTAAGGGGAAGGGGAGGGAGGTGCCAGGCGACCAATAGTGTAAAACAGTTTAAAGAGGAGGTCCAGTCTGGGTGAAAATACTGTAGCTGCTGACTTTTAATATTAGGGGACTTAACTGTTCAGGGAGCAGGCAATGTCGGCACCCCAGTCGATCTTCGGATCGACTCACGGTTGCTGCTGCTGCCATTCCTGGTATGGGAACCCGGTACTGAAGCCTTTCAGCTTCACAGAGGGTTCACAACTGCACATGCGTGAAGTGCACTGCACTTTTTAATTGGTCCAGCGGCAGGGAAAGGAGGGGGAACAAACTTCTGGGAGATCGGGCCATGGGCCATTTCCAGAAGTTGGGAAGGAGACCTGTCAAAAACAGGCTCCCTGTTTCCCCCTCTCCTGAAAGGTGCCAAATGTGGCACCGGAGGGGTGGAGGAAGCGTATATGCGAGAGTTTTACATTTGTGAGAAACTCCGCTTTAATAAGTTTATATAAAACACAGTAACATGCTCAACTCACAGGGTAATTATGAAAGGCTGTCTGTGCCCAGGGGGGCTGTGTGAAGGATCCTGCATGAGATAGGGAAATAGTAGAACTGACCAATCAGAACGTGTTTCAGAGGCAAATTACGCCTCCTTCCTCAGCTGATCCTTAGATGAAGGCAAGTGACAATATAAGGGAGGGTGGTAGAGCAAGGTTCTAAATGTACTCATTGTTTTATCCCTCTCTATAATTACACACATCAATGCACTCTTTATCATTTCATTGGGAATAAGCTAACCAATCAAAATTCTCTCTGCCTCCAAAGCAAGCAGCCTCAACCCAAAAAAAACCTTGGTTAAAGTTTGGCCACCTAAAGCTTTCAATGAAATTTGTTTCATGTGTTCCTTGAAAAGAGTGAAAAACTAAAATGTAAGAAATATTTGGGAAAAAAACAGATAGGATTACCACTACTACTACTACAATGCCCTTGGTGTTAATAAAGCTGGGCATATCCTTTAAGAAAATAGAAAGAAAAATCAGTGAGAGGAACAATTGTTTGATTTTCGTCTAGTGTGTACACTAGTTTAGAAATCCAATTTAGACTTTCTAAAAACTCTGAAGGAACAAACTCCAACATGTTTTTCATATGTGAACAGAACTAACAATTTTTATTTAATGTGTACTGTTTTCGTACAAAAAAAAAATCAGATACAAAAGACCAGAATCAATAAATAACAATAATCAATGCTACAATGTTTCTACAAATAGAAAAGCCTTTGTCATGAATTAGTACCATCCTCGGGTTCGATTTGCTTTGAAACATTGAGAAAAAACTTTCCGATTTGCTTATAGTATGCATAAGGATAATTTGTAATAACTTACTTGCACACCCTTACACACCCTTAGGGTCCTTTCACACGTGCGGTCCGTTTTTCTGTCCGCTCCGTGTGTCCATCAGCTCAGCGGGGGGGTCTCCGCTGAGCTGTCGGGCAGACAGGGCGGTCCCAGCACAATGTGCAGGGACCGCCCCGTCTCTCCTCCGCTCTCCCCTATGGGGAATCGGATGGAAACGGACCGTCTGTCCGTTTGCATCCGATACGTTTGGCCGGACAGAAGAAAAATAGGACATTCTTCCGTCCGAAAAAACGGATGCGGATCTAGCGGACGTTAGCGGATGCATCATCCGCTAACGGATCGGCTCCCATAGGGAAGCATTGAGGTCCGTTACCGGACGTCCAAAAAACAGACGAACGGAACGGACGTGTGAAAGGGCCCTAAGGCGGTGTACACACGATCAAACATGTCCACTGAAACTGGTCCGCAGACCAGTTTCAGCGGACATATCCGATCGTGTGTACGGCCTAGCGGACAGGTTTCCAGCGGACAAAAGTTTTAAAACATGCTTTAAAACTTGTCAGCTGGAAAGCGGTCCGTCGGACATGTCCGCTGGTTAGTACGCCTAACCAGTGGACAGAAATCCCCCGCATGCGTCGAATGGATTTGACGCATGCGTGGAAGCATTTTACTTCCTGGTTTGCGGAAGTCGCGGAGGCAACGTCACCGCCACGTCACTGCGCTGTCTGTCCGCAGAGATTTTGGTTTGATCGTGTGTACATACCATCAGACCAAAAGATCCCCGGAGACATGTCCGATGAAAACGGTCCGTGGACCGTTTTCATCGGACATGTCTCCTCGTGTGTACGCGGCCTTACACTGATACTTTGTTGAAGTAACTTTTGATTTTATTACAGCACTCATGCCACATACACACAATCATTTTTTCGGCATGAAAAAAACAACGTTTAAAAAAAAATTTTTTTTAAATGATTGTGTGTGGGCTTCACATCATTTTTCGTGTTCTGAAAAACGAAAGAAAACGTTTTTCGAACATGCTGCATTTTTTTACTTTTTTCGGGTTGTAAAAAATTATCTTGTGTGGGCAAAAACGACGTTAAAAACCTGCGCATGCTCAGAAGCAAGATATGAGATGGGAGCGCTCGTTCTGGTAAAACTAGCGCTTGTAATGGAGTAAGCACATTCATCACGCTGTAACAGACTGAAAAGCGCAAATCGACTTTAACTAACACTAAATCAGCTAAAGCAGCCCAAAGGGTGGCGTCATCCACATGGAACTTCCCCTTTGTAGTGCCGTCGTACATGTTGTACGTCACCGCGCTTTGCTAGAGCATTTTTTTTAAACGATCGTGTGTGGGCAATGTCGTTTTAATGATGAAGTTGGAAAAAACTTTGTTTTTTTACATGCTGAAAAACTTTGTTTTTTTTTCATGCCGAAAATCGATCGTGTGTACACAGCATTAGTCTTTTTGGGTATGAGTATATCAGCATGGCACATCTTGACTTGGCAATATTTGCCCACTCTTCTTTGCAAAAACATTCCAAATCTGCCAGATTGCGAGGGCATCTCCTGTGCACAACCCTCTTCAGATCACCCCATAAATTTTCAATCGGATTCAGTGTGGGCTCTGGCTGGGCCATTCCAAAACTTGATTCTTCTTCTGGTGAAGCCATTCCTTTGTTGATTTGGATGTATGTTTTGAGTTCTAATGCTGAAAGGTGAAGTTCCCCTTCATGTTCAGCTTTCTACCAGAAGCCTGAAGGTTTTGTGCCACTATTGGTTAGTATTTGGAACTGGTCAGAATTCCCTCTACCCTGGCTAATGCCCCTGTTCCAGCTGAAGAAACACAGCCCCAAAGCATGATGCTGCCACCACCATGCTTCATTGTGGGTATGGTGTCCTTTTGGTGATGTGCAGTGTTGTTTTTGCTCCAAACCTATCTAGCCAAAAAACTTCAACTTTGTTTTTATCAGACCATAACATATTTTCCCACATGCTTTTGGGAGACTTTAGATGTGTTTTTGCAAAATGTATCCGGCTTGGATGTTTTTCTTCGTAAAACAAAATGCTTCCATCTTGCCACTCTACCCCATAGCCCAGACATATGAAGAATATGGGAGATTGTTGTCACATGTACCACACAGCTAATACTTGCCAGATATTCCAGCAGCTTCTTTAATGCAGCTGCAGGCCTCTTGGCAGCCTCCCTGATTTTTTCATCAATTTTGGAGGATGTCCAGTTCTTGGTAATGACACTGTTGTGTCATATTTTCTTCACTGTGTTTCATGGTATATCTAAAACCTTGGAAATTCTTTTGTACCCTCCTGACTGAGACCTTTTTAATAATGAGATCCCTCTGATGCTTTGGAAGCTCTCTCCGGACCATGGCTTTTGCTGTAGGGTGCGACTAAGAAAATGTCAGGAAAGACCTACTAGAACAGCTGGAGTAAATCAAAGGCACTCTTATTTATGCCAGGTGTGTACTGACTCCACAGAGAGAGAGAGATAGAGAAAGGGGCAGAGAGAGAGAGAGAGAGAGAGAGAGAGAGAGCAAGCAAGCACACATCAATTACATATCACCAATTGCCACACTGGACACTAAAACAAAATGAAGAGCCCAAATAGTATTTGGGTCTATAAAATAATTAGAGACAGTTGCAGTATGTCAGAAATATTTTTTTTAATTACATATGGCCCAGGTGATCTAGTACAATGCAATATTCCCTGGGTTGAACTTTCCACCATCAGAACCAAAGCCGGCAGAGAGCAAATAGGCCATAATAGAAGTGAAATTGGCCAAATGCAGTTTGTACTATATTGATACATTTTAACAAAAACTATGACATCTGACAGAGAATGTGATTTTCATTCAGCTAACTAAATACATTGGGTATGAAAATATCATTAATAACTATGGGTTTACAATAAACCAAAATTGAATTTGTTGTGCATGAATGAGACTTATAATATTTTGGCCACCACAATAAAATATAATCTATGATGCCCTCTATGGACGCACCACCACTGGTTTGAATAGGTCCTTGGGCCCAGATTCACAGAGCGATTACGCCTGCGCAACTGGTGTTGCGCGTGCGTAAGTCTAAATGTGCGCGTGCGTTTAGATGCGCGCGATTCAGAAAACGATTTACGCCAGAAATCTACTTTTTTTGGTCCGGCGTAATTTCGTTAGACAGACGCATCCGTCCGCGCAAAAATGCGCTAGACACACCATTGATTTGCTAGTCAAATATGCTAATGCGGGAGTTGCGGGGATCCACAAAAAAAACGCAGTTGCTGCGCAGGCTACGCGATGTGCGCAACAGCAAAATGTCCTGTCTAAAGTTAGAGCACATAAAAGCTGGTCTAAATTTTGAAAAAACGTCTACATCTCACAGAAAGCAACACCGTTACTGAGGAGCAGACCACACACACGTGTTGCACTACAATTTGACTGCCAACATGCCAGGGGCATCGTCGCTCATAGCTGCACTAGTGAATTTAGATGACCAAAGAAGGAGGAGGGCACGAAGGATGACACGGGAGAGGGTATACCGCACACGCATAGACCTCTTTGGCATGAGTGATTCTGAGGTATATCGCATTTTCAGATTCCCCCCTCATGCCATCCTGGAATTAACCACAACCCTGCAGGAGGACATCACCAGCCCAACACAACGCTCACAAGCAGTGCAGCCACTGGTGAAGGTCCTGGCAACACTCCATGTCCTTGCCAGTGGCTCTTTTCAGCGTACAAGTGGAGTGGTGGCTGGGATGTCACAATCCACCATGTGCAGATGTGTGCACCAGGTTGTCCCAGCAATCCTCACACGCTTGGCCAACCTAATCATCAAACCCACCACTGAGGACCTGCGGCTGAAGGCAATGACAGATTTCTACAGAATTGCCAGATTCCCACGCACCATCGGGGCCATTGATTGCACACATGTGGCACTCCAGCCCCCCCATGACACAGAGCACATGTACCGCAATCGGAAGAATTGGCACTCCATCAACGTACAGGTGATAGTTGATGCCCAAGGACTCATATGGCACGTCCGTGCCAAACACCCCGGATCCACCCATGACAGCTACATCTACAATCAATGCCACATCCGAATGGAATTCTATCAGAACGTGTATGGGAACACCTGGCTGGTTGGTGAGTGACATGGGAGTCAGGCATGACTATCCCCTCCCGTGATGCACACCTCACAAGTGGCACATGCATGACTAACATTCTCCTGTCTTTTCCCTTCCAGGTGACTCTGCATATGCACTGGGACCCCATCTCATGACTCCTATCCGGAACCCCCAAACCCCAGGGGAGGAAAGATACAATCAAGCACACATCAAAACCCGAGCAGTGGTGGAGCGCACCTTTGGCCTCCTGAAGTCACGTTTCCGATGCCTGGATAAGTCTGGGGGTACACTGTTGTATTCCCCAAACTTTGTGTGCCATATCATCGTTGCATGTTGCATGCTGCACAATCTCGCAGTGAGGAAGAGCCTGCAGGTTGAGCTACGTGATGACCTGACCCCCCAACCAGACAATCAACCCCTAACCGAGGATACCCCGTCTTCTGAGGGAAGAGCAGTCAGGAGACAGCTCATATTGGGCATCTTTGCACGTTAAACACACACATTAATCATGGCACAATGAGAATGCATGCATGCACACCACTGTGGTCCCTAGCACACACACCCCACATCCTCATCAAATTGGATTGGCACCAGTCCACCATGCACGACTGGTGAGCAGTAACGCCACGTCAAGGCTCCAATTATGTCACTGTACATTCATACACCATTCACACGGACCTGGGAATCACTTCTCCCTGGTCCTGGGGAACCCTTCTCCACCAAAATTGAGGATGACACCCCTTTTCCAGCAGGAATGTCACCCCCACATTCAAACAGCATGCACAACCCAAAATGTAAAAAAAATGTCAGCAAAAAAAAAAAATGCCAAAAATGTCAGCAAAAAAAAAATGCCAAAAATGTCAGCCAAAAAAACAAAAAAAAAGCCAAAAAAGTAAGCCAAAAAAAAGGGGAAAAAAAAATTATTGCCCTCTGCGTGAGCCACGCCTGGGGCGCCCCCGGCCACGGCCCCGGCCCCTCAGGGGAGACTCATGGGGGAGGGGCAAACCCGGGGAAGGAGGAGCAGCCCCTGATATCTGCCCACCTGGCGGCCTGCCCTCCAAGGCCACGGCAATTCTGTCCAGGGAAGCACCAAGTGTTGCCGTGTTGGCCTGGATAGCCTGGGTAAGGGCCCTCACATCCTGCCCAACGCCTGCTGCTGTAGTCTGCAGTTCATTTAGGCAGGTTGTGAAAGCCCGGGAGTGGGAGTCCAGGTTACCCAGCGTATCCTTCATGGAGGACAGGCTCTCCTCCACCCACCCAAAAGTCTGGCAGAGCTGTCCCAGATGGCGGGTCTGGAGGGCCTGGTCCCTTCGCAGACTGGCGGGCAGGAGATTGGGCGCCCCCCTGGTGCACTGGGATGACATCCTGCCTCCAGCTGATGGTTGTGGGCGGGGAGAAGGGGAGGCCCTTGTGAGGGGAGCCATGTTGGGGGAGGAGGGGGGGGGGCTCCCCCTTAGGGAGGGCAGGCTTTTGCCAGCCAGAGGGGAAGAGTCCGCACAAACCACTCGTCCAGTGCCTGACTCCTCCTCCTCATGATCGTCCTCCTCATGATTATCCTCCTCCTCATGATCGTCCTCCTCCTCATGATCGCCCTCCTCCTCTTGAACCTCCTCTGCGGACTGTGGCCTTGTTGGGGGGGCCTCATTAGGCTGCTGTCCTGGGGTTGGAGCGGTCAGGCCAGATGGCCCTGCACCCTCCTGCACATCTGTGGATGACACAAACCATTCACAGGTTGGAGGATCCACACACTTGGCACATATTCCCTTTCACCCCCTCCCCCACACATGCTACACACCTGATAGAAAAAAAAACCTTACCTGGCACCACGGGGACCGGACTTGTCTCAAAGCCTGGCAGGCCCTCCACTTCATGCCGGTGAAAGGTCAGGGCCACCACATGCTCCGTCGCTGTAAGCCTAATACGGCATGGTGGGCCCCCTCCTGTGCCCCTGGCATGGGCATGCATTGCGGCCAGTTTTTTTTTCACCTGACGCCGGAGATCATTTATTTTTTTGTCAATCCCAGACCGGGTCCGTGTCTCCCCCTCCCCCGATGAATTCACCTGCTCCGTGATCCTATCCAAAATCTCCCTCCTCCTGGCCGAGGTGGTGGTGGCACTCTGCGGGCCGTGGAGAAAACGCCCATACTCGCTAATGGCCCGGGCAAGAATTCTTTTTTCCCCCACAGTAAAATTCAGCTTTCTTTTTCTCTCTGTCATACTTCCAAACAAACTCACTACCAGTCACCAAAAATCAGTCACAAATACAAGCACAACCAATCAGGCAAGAACACACACAAAGAGAAAACGAACACCAAAAAATCACACTAGCACTCAGCAAGAAACAGTCACAAAAAAATAAAAAATAAAAAATAAAGCAAGAAAACAAACACTCAGAAATATATCAATCAAACAAACAGTCTCTCAAACACTTATCAAAAAACACTTTCACAAATATACCAACAAGAACTTGATCACACAGAACACTAATCTGACAACTACAAGACACACTGCAACGAACAACAGGAACAAAAGCACTTGGTTAAATGGGAAGGGACACAAAGGGATGTACTTTTGCAATGCAAGTGCGTTTGTGTGTGTCTATTTATGCTGTCTGCGTAGTTCACAACGTTGCCCTAGTCCATTTCCAATTTCACTGATTGCGCCGCTCCCGAGTTGTGAGCATGCGCACAGCGGAGCTGACATGGTCTCCTTCACGCGCGCATGCGCGAGCCGGCCGGCCCTTCATTTGCATGGGGTCACGGCTCATTTCAATGTAACACGCCCACGTCCCTCCCAATTTGTATTACTCCTCCTTACGCCTCAGGAAAAAACCTTACGCTTGCGCAATTTCCTGCGCAAAAGCTACGTGAATCGGGGGATTACGCGGCTAGATGGCGCAAGTCTAACGTAATGGCGGTGCGCTACGCCGGACCGATATTGCGCCGATGTACGTGAATCTGGGCCTTGGACATTAGGTAACTACACCAGTAGGTCCATATTTTTTAGATCTTGCATTCTTTTAACCATGTGCACAATTTATGAAGCTAGAACACCAGATAAGGATTGCAATTGCAGAAATGTACAGTATTTTCTGCAATTGCAGTTATTATTAGATGGGTTCAATGAGCTTTGAAAATCAGTCACATGGGGGAAAATAAACATCCTTATGCCTGTGTTAAGTTTCATCAACTGAGTCTGTATTTGTTTATTCTTTAAAAAAAAAAAATAGAAAAAGAAATGGAGTACAAAATCCAAGATGTTTTCTGGGAAGACCAATCTAAATTCTTGTTTAACTTTTCCATAAAATAAAGCGAGAAATCTGGCTGATTACCACTGGCAAAGAAAAAGATTGTGAGCTCATTATCTTTTCTCCAGTTTTAATAAATCAGCCATGGATTGTGACTCTTGATTTCAGCACTCCTAGACCGCTACTTGTGTGGAGACAGATTTATTCTCTGCAAGCCTTCACAGCGGCTGTCTACTCCAGTGTGGCAATCTACTCATGAAAGTATCATTTCTGCAGCTCTGCCTTCCTCAGAGTCCCATGGTTTCATGCTGTTTTGCATTTCTGGGTGTGTGTTCCTTCTTTTCCTCCACTTTGGAGCTGTTTCTCAGATTCTGACAATAGATGTTTGGTGTCATTTCTTTCTGGCAAGGTTCTAAATCACCTGCTTGCTTTCTTCTTCGCTACTTTGAATGCCTGAACAGATGTTTTGGGAATTGGGGGAAGGGAAAACAGTTTTCATTGTGATACAGAGCGCTGGCAAGATTGAAAAAAAAAATCTAAATGAAAAGGGGTTAAAGGCCAATGATGTGTTTTCGGATCAAACTTTCACTAAATCATACAAGTTTTCCTTTAGTATCTCCCAGGAGAGCAATCTCAGCAGCAATAGGCAGTTAAAGAAACAATATAAATTGCAAAGTAACAGGTATTGGTTAATCTCCATGTGGTCAAAGACACTCGCAGAATAATATCCGACTAAAACAGAATAGGTTACATAGCAATAATAATGATAATAATACCATATAAATGATGTAACCAATATTATAATTTTCAAGATTAAACCCAATCACAGGAGGAGGGATGAGCTGTTTTTTCAATAGCAGATTCAAATACTGATGGAGTTTTTAAAAATGAAATGCCTGCAAACATACATTTTTACATGCAGAAACTTTAAAGACTACCTGTACATATCTACAGGTCTGAGCTTCTTCGAAATAAATAGGGCCATGTAATAATGCACAGGGAGGCCTGTTCTCCATAGGCACTAATGGTAACACTGTCAACCTGTTGCCTTGTGACACCAATGCAATATAAAAAAAATGATGCAGCCTGTTATAGTTCATTATTGATAAAGTACCCACTCTGTTGTCTGATGCTAAAATCAAATTCTACGTTTTCCGGATGCCAGCAACCCTCCACCTCACTATGCTGCATGGTATGGCCTCAACCCAAGTTTTTGGATGAGTAATTGATATTTTAACTTTTACATCTGGCTTGCCTTAAATACTGCAGCAGCCCCCCAATGTGATGCAGTTAAATTTGGGGGGGGAAGTTTTTTTTAGGTAGTTTTGGCTATCATACCTGATTGTAATATAAACAGTGAGCCTGAATTAGCAGCCACAACAGATCTAAAATGTACAGGAAAGTTTACACATAAAGGAGAAGTATGGAAAATCTAAACATCTATACGCACCTCTATGCTGCAGCATCAGTCTGATGCTGCAGCTGTCCGACTTAGTGATCACGTGACTGCTGATCGCTCAGTTCCCAGTCAGCTCTGCCCCCTCCACCACTTACTGGAGTGCCAGACTGGGGAGGGGGGTGGGATCAACTGGCTCCAGCTCTCAGAGTGAACTTCCTGATGGTGATAACAAAGGACAATGCCTGTATAACATGTCAAAACCGCCACTTGTAGGGGTTAATTTACTAAAGACAAATAGGCTGTTCACATCGCAAAGGAAGTTGCACTTTGCAAGGGAATTTGTCCCAGAGTCTAATGAATGAGTTCGGCTGACTTCCATAATGCAATCATTTGCAAGCAAAAATACAGTATTTATCAAAAGACAGCTGTTTCGCATGCAAATGAATCATTGGGAGTGTGTGATGAAGCATTTGCACGTGAAAAAGCTGTAAAGTATCCTGGCTTACCACCAGAGGTCCTGCCACTATTCTGTTTCTTATTGGCGGCCCCTTATTTAAGTGCTCCCAGTAACTTGTACTTTTATACTTACTTAATGTTTTGAGGTCTTGCCGCCATTCCTAATTGTGCGGCTACATATGTAAGTGTTTTACATGCTTTTGATACATGTTTATACGTTTTTACCAATAAATTCTACGCTATGATTTATTTTCTATTATTGGTGATTTTCTTATGGATGGGAGAGAATAATGATCTTAGTATCTACAGATATCATATATGAGAAGAGATCCTTTTCTGTTTTGACCCCTCTGATGTTATGTGGATGGAATTACTAATTACCCGGTGAGAGGAGGAATTACTAGTCACCTGATGAGAGGAGAATGTTCCAAATTCTGACTTCCAGGAGGCATTTTGAATGGAACAACTACAATGGACACAGGGGGTTATCACTGGTTTGATGGATGATCAACACTTACAACAATATATCACTAGACTTCAATGGCCCCCCTCTCCAACTTAGCCAATCGTAGGAAGCTTTGTATTCATTGATAGAATACAAAGCTGCCTATGAAAGACTGAGTGCCACTCAGCCCAATGCTATTTTGCTCCAAGTGTGAGACAGGAAGGTCTCATCTCACACCCAGAACTCAGTGCTGTATAATGTATGTAGCTGAGGTTACATACAGTTTATATAGCATGCCTAGTGGCAGCACATGTTAGTGTAGGGAATAGAATGTTTGGGCCAGCTTGGCCCAAACAAACTAGTTAAAGTGAAAGTAAAGATGGAGATTAGCTTTCAGAATACATAAGCAGAAAACAAAATGTTATACAAAATTTTCAGTTTTGCACAAAGTATTAATATTGCTGACGGTCCTGCAGTTTAACAACCTAACAAAAAAACATCCACACAAAAAAGATACAGTATATTCCAGAAAATAAGATAGTAAAGCAGTATTCAGTTCATTGCCTAGGAAAGCATGTTTGCAGCGTTAGCAACGTCCTCTCTGAAATCAAACATTCTCAACACCATATGGGGCCACACCAAATAGTATTAAAGCATACGCTAGAGAAGGTGCAATAAGGGGGCAAAACCAGGAGTGGATAGCTATTGGTTCCATAATTTGTTGAATTTATTTGGACTGCCCCAGTGTTGGGAAATCGGTGTTTCCCTAGGGAAGGTGACAATAATTTGTGTGAACTATTCTTTCAGGGTCGAAGAGAAGAGGAAAAGGGATACCTACCTTAAAGCAATTTGTTTTCTAGAAATTTAA
Organism: Rana kukunoris; assembly: GCA_029574335.1. Lineage (NCBI taxonomy): Eukaryota > Metazoa > Chordata > Amphibia > Anura > Ranidae > Rana > Rana kukunoris. The sequence goes on along the minus strand of CM056056.1, from coordinate 134,903,682 downwards.
AGCAGCCTTGTTATGGGAGCAATATGCTTTGGTGGGTACAATTCTTTATCAATAGCCCCTAAAATAAAGAAAAGAGTGTTTGCAGTCTGCTAAGTTTTATTTATAATATCTAACACTGTTTGCCAATAGCGGAAGACTTTGGCCAATGCCATAACATATGTAGAAGATCCACTGGAACTCCCTGACATCTTGGGCAATTAGGTCAATCTCTGCATTGCCAGTGGAATCGTTCTTGCCTGGTGCAATAGGTCCTATGCAGAATAAATAACTGTGTTAACATGTGTGTCGAAGACAATGAGGTATAAAAAAAATGTATAATTTCCAATTCTCTGTGCCATTTATCCTCTAGGACAGGGGTCTCCAAACTGTGGCCCGAGGGCCAGATGTGGCCCTTTGCTAGCATTTACATGGCCCTTGGGGCACTATTCCTCCCACTGATATGGGGCACTATTCCTCCAACTGATATGGGGCACAATTTCTTCTACGAATATCAATGATGGGATATTATTTCTCCTACTGATAGGGGCCATACTCCTCCTCCTACTGACCACCAACCCTGAGGCCACATTTTTTCTCACTGGGGATGGGTCCGGGACATTTTCTGCCCCCCCCCGCTGGCCACAATGCGGTCACCCTAAAGTCTGAAGAACAATAAAGTGGCCCTTTGTTTGAAAGGTTTGGAGACCCCTGCTCTAGGAGATCACCTACATCAGTTTCCCAGGCCCATTTACAAGGTAGGTTAGTGTGTAAAAGCGTATAAACTCGCAATAATGCCTTTCCTGTTAGTAATGGTTGCAAAGATATCAATTGGTGAAATGGGTGCCCATGTTAGAGAATGAGTTCTCAACTGCATATCAAAGGCATGCCACAGTTGTAAATATTGATAGAATTTCTGCTTGGAAATTTGAAACTCCATTTGTAGAGCATGAAAGGTTTTAAGCATATTATTAGTATACAATTGAAAAATATATTTTAGTCCTAAATGTGACAATACGTCAAAACCCCGTTCATTTCCCAAGCACATGCAATGATGAGTTATCACCTGTGATCATTTTAATGAAAGCTACAGATTTTAAAATATTAAAAATTGCTTTTGCAAATGCATTAGCTTGTTAAAGCTTTTATGATTTTAGTGATTGGGTTTACATATACTTGAATCTGGTATATGCATTAACCTAACTGTTGTTACACCTAATCACATTTTTTAAAAGCTTTGAAAATTTCTATCTAGAGAAAACAGCTTCACATTTTATTAGATTAACTTTAATACTTCAAATAAAGCAAATTTCTCCCGGCAATGAATGCGTTACAAAAATACAGACTATCCAACAATGAGCAAATACTTGCAATATGCAATGACCCCATTCAGAGGATGTTCCCTTTGATCCCTTTATGAAATCCAGCATCCTTTTCTGGTTCATATTTGTCTGCGCCGTCTTTGATGTTGCAGACATGGAAGGGAGACACAAAAGGTGGGATTTCCTGAATTTAGTCCCAGAGATAAGTCACTATAGAGAGGTGAGAGGGCAACAAAAGTGTAACAATGTAACATTTCCCAACACCTTTTTTGGGCCTGTTCCTAGGTCCCCGGAGCTCGTGGAAATTTGTGCTCCTGAGATCCATTCGCTACATATAATTTCCTCTTTCTACAAACACCTCTGAATTGGAGATATCAGTGATACAAAGAAAAAAGTAAACAAAAAATCTTTATTCTTCCCATGGGAAACTCCATACACTCTGTTGAGTGTCCTTGGCAGAAACAATACTTGTCAAATCAGACGTGGCAATGAATTCTGTTCCAAGAAAGCAGCAAGATATCACTGCAATTAGTACAACATAATGCTTAAGGATAGTTTTCATTTTAATACACATTCGATTTTTTTATGTATTCGGGACAGAATGCAACTATGCAATTATAACTTAGTATATCTGCCTTGTGCCTTCGTCTCCTTTGAGAGCTGCCATCACGGTGATTCACAGGTTCCACACCAGTATAAACAATCCATTGTTTATATTCTGCTTGTCTGCATTGCAACTGCTTTATTGTAACTGTTGGCCAGGATGGAGAACAAAAAGGAGGATAACGCTCCCCATTCCTGTTTATTTCATTGTGACCAGGACTGAAAATAAGGGTAACTTGGATAAGCTTTCTGTTTTTTTAAGATTTTGTCTAGAAGTACATTGAGTGGGAGATGGGAAAGACTTGAACATGGTTGTCTTTTTTTTTATTTTGCAGTTTGTGATCTGTTTCCACTAATGGCATGAGTGCAGAGCAGTATAGAAATCATTATAGCTCCTGCCACTGAAGACAATTCCTGGCATACTGTTACAGCAGACTGCAGCCAATCTGAGTGTAAGGCCTCGTACACATGACCGTTTTCCTTGACAGAATCCATCAAGAAACTTGGTAGCAGAGCTTTTTTGCCGAGGAAAACGGTCGTGTGTATGCTTTTCATCGAGAAAACTGTTGAGGAACTCGACGAGGAAAAAAGAGAACAAGTAGTCTGTTGCTCTTTGCAAGAACATTTGCACCTAAGTTTAGTGAATGAGGTGAAGCTCTAACATCCATACCCAATCTTGCGCAAGCAAAACATTTTTCTTAAATAAATTTCCTTGTATATAATTGGGTATTCTTTGCAAACCACATTAACTAAGTTCTGGGGGAAATTGCTATGCAAAGTGCAACTTCCCTTGCAAAGTGAACAGTCTATTTGCCTTTAATAAATCAACCCGAATATTTATATTGGCCTGAGCCTGAGATGACAGCATTCAGTGCACAGGAACAGCAAAGAAAGAAATAGACATTTATATTTTTAACTTGCCAGTAATTTTTTCATGAACCCTTTTAGTTTGTTAATTTTATATGTTTCATAAAAAAGATGACTGAGTGATGGTACATTTTTCCTGACTGGCAACTAAAAATCTGGATGTCTTTTGGGAGGTGATAGATTTGGCATCAGCGAGGTCCAGCTCTGAGAAGAGCTTTCAATCTCCTATAAAATATATTTATTTTTCCAATTCGAAATCTTACATTTTCTTGTTACCAAAACACAAGCAGCTGGAAATTCCTTACTTCACTGAATAAAGCCAAAATCTTCTAATAGAGGGAGAACATTATTTACTGTTCTGCATGATCCCTTCATATTAAAAGGCAGTTGTACTTTTTGATTCATTCCCTTGCCCCCTTGAGCAACCCCTAATATATTATACTCTTATAATGCTCTCTCTCTCTCCTTTTAGATCCACGTTGTGCAGCCTACTGGAATCTGCTTAGCCTCTACTGCAAATTTTCCTGGTTGGTCTGTGTCCTTCTGCGCATGCACAGAAAAATTATTTACATTCTTAGGGGAAGCAGTCTATAATGCAGCCCAACAATGGGCAGATTCTTTATAGGGATGAAAGGGATTCTTTCCAGGCATGTGCAGAAAAAAGGGATGTTCTGTCCCCGTTACACGTTTCCATGTGTGTAGCTCAACATGCAGCTAAACCCTCCTATTCTGCAGTACGCCAGATTAAGTGTAATCTTGAAGCTTTATTAAAGCAGAGTCCCAGGCAAAAAGAGAACTCGGTCTCACAATTGAGAACAATGGTCCACCCCTGAAGGCTTCACTTCCGGTTTCCCTTACTTGCAATGCCGGCGCCTGCACCTAAAGCAGATGGGCTTGGGGTGCCGACATCGCAGGCTCTCTGCACAGGTAAGTGTCCTCATATTAAAAGTCAGTATTTGTAGCTACTATATTAAAAGTCAGTATTTGTAGCTGCTGACTTAAAAAAAAATCCCCAGGCTTTAAAGAAAATAGTGTGGGTGAAACTATTGTAAAAAAAACAAATACTCCAAAGACATGCTGGTAGGTTAATTGGCTTCTTTCTAAAATGGCCCTAGTATATAAATGTGAGTTAGGGACTTTAGATTGTAAGCTTCTTGAGGGTAGGGACCGATGTGAATGTAAAATGTATATGTAAAAGCACTGCATAAATTGACGGCACGATATAAGTACCTTAAATAAATAAATAAAATAAATAAATACTGATACATACTGTATAATCAGTATATAAAATATACAGAAATACAATAAATAAGCTAGGTCGTAGATGGTGATATGTAATTTTCACAAACGATGCTGCGTTTAGGGGATACAAGAAAATTTAAGTTTTAGTCCAACATGTGCTCTGATAGTTGGTTTCTTCTTTCAGTCTATAAGATGGAGTTTGAGTTTCCAGGATGCACTCGTCTCTCTTCCTTAGACTGAAGAATGGTGGGTATTTTTGTTAAAGCTGAACAGATTCTATATTCTCCAAAACCAGTACATTTACCATTGGCTCCATTTAGTGGTCAAATGTGATAGTGCAGCAAACAATTAATAAATATCAAGGGATTAGCTAGGAGAATTTACCAAGATTTGTTCTCTCATTTGGCTTTGAGACCAATAGGTGAAATCTTTCAATGGTGACACCTGTTTAGGTGACAGCTGTTTTTTGAAGGCATTTCCCTTACTTTGGAGAAATTCCTTTGAACTTCCTAGTGTGTCTTAGGAGTCATGAGCGAGAGGCAATTTCTCCAACAGGATACAGGATAAAAATAAACTGACTGGGGTTCCGCACTGCACTCATTAGTCTTCTGTTTCTCCTTTAAAGCTGGCTTTACACTGATAGATTTTTATGTTCAGCCTACAGACGAATCTGCAGTTCTGGCTATGCTGACAGCTGGCACTGGTGGATATCAGAATACTCAGATAGCAGCTACATTTGATTGAATGCAGCCATTGTTTTCCTGGCTCCTTCGATTTTTCAGTCAAAAGATGGAGGAAGGAGGAAGGGTGCCGATAGGGCCATACACATAGTGACATTTTCCGATCAGTGTATGGCTACGTTGCTTTAAGTTTTCTTGAACTGCAGCAATGAATTATGAAATATCAGGTCTTCTCAATGCCGCATGTGGTAGAGCTGTATAAATCTCAGAGCTGAGTGAATAAAAATACAAACTCTAGAAATATTCTTCCAATATGGTTTTGGCATACAGAATGTTTTTAATGACACAATTGTAGCTTTATTTTATTACAGTTCATTTTATTAATATTGAATTTTTGGGTAGTTTGAATATTCATGAATGTTCATTGTGAATATTAAAATACATTTTTTGTCAGGCTAATTGTCGTAGGAAAAAGCCATTATAACCTAAATCTGCAATAGTTTGTCCCACTACTTGTACAGTATATCCAATATGCTAAGAAAAGATAACAAATGATGGACAATAACAAATCTTCAATCCATGTTAAATCACTATTTAAAGTATATGTAAACCTCCATCTGTATCTCCCCAGTTCCGGCAGCACTCATGCAGCCTCAGACCATGACACTCCCACCACCATGCTTGACTGTACTGCTCACCTGGTTGCCGCCACACACGACTGACACCATCTGAACCAAATAAGTTTATCTTGGTCTCATCAGACCACAGGACACGGTTCCAGTAATCCATGTCCTTAAGCCCCATACACACCATCAGATTATCTGTAGATCATTATCTTGCCCATCATCTTTTCAAGAGGCTTCCTTCTGGGACGACCAATTTGATGCAGCTTGTGGCGTATGGTCAGAGGACTGACAGGCTGACCCCCACCCCTTCAACCTCTGAAGCAATGCTGGCAGCACTCATACATCTTTTTCCCAAAGACAACCTCTGGATATGACGCTGAGCATGTGCACTCAACTTCTTTGGTTGACCATGACGAGGCCACCACGCTGAAGCTCAATTTCAGGGTCTTGGCAATCTTCTTATAGACTAGACCATCTTTGTGTAGAGCAACAATAATTTTTTTCAGATCCTCAGAGAGTTCTTTGCCATGAGGTGCTATGTCGAACTTCCAGTGACCAGTATGAGAGAGTGAGAGCGATAACATCAAATTTAACTCCCCATTCACACCTGAGACCTTGTAACACTAATGAGTCACAAGCCACTGGGAAGGGGAAATGGCCAATTGGGCCCAATTTGGACATTTTCACTTAGGGGTGTACTCACTTTTGTTGCCAGCGGTTTAGACATTAATGGCTGTGTGTTGAGTTATTTTGAGGGGACAGCAAATTTACATTGTTCTACAAGCTATACACCATGGGTCTTCAAACTACGGCCCTCCAGTTGTTCAGGAACTACAATTCCCATCATGCCTAGTCATGTCTGTGAATGTCAGAGTTTTACAATGCCTCATGGGATGTGTAGTTCCGCAACAGCTGGAGGGCCGTAGTTTGAGGATCCCTGCTATACACTCACTACTTTACATTGTAGCAAAGTGTAATTTTTTCAGTGTTGTCACATAAAAAAAGATAGAATAAAATATTTACAAAAATGTGAGGGGCGTACTCACTTTTGTGAGATACTGTATCTATTACTGCCCTTCATTTCTGTCTATATGATGTGTGCATGCAAATAAGACACACTGATATATGTGTTTGCCATACAAATATATCTCACACAGCCCAAAAATTATCACCCCTCTCGATGCTCCACTATATTAGACTGTCCACCTACCCCATCCTCTATGCTTAAGAAAGGCACGCAGCTGCCATTGCACTAGAATCGCGCATTCTCAGAAACGCGTTGCATTCTTGTGAAATCATTGCCCTGTGCCATGCTGCCCCATGCACTCCAAGCCCTGCTCCTGGACATTATCCAGCCCACTGATGTGCTCAATGTTACCTTCTCCCATGTGAGTTGATATTGTTTTTACTATTAAAATGATTACATATACATTTAGAGGCACCCCTTTTATTTGTTTTTTTCTCAGCTTTACTGGAACTGGCTTCTGGTCTGCATTGGGGGTAGAACTGACCCACGGACCCATTACTTACTATACCTCATATTTATTTGGAATATTGTGGACTGCATATGGTTACTCTAGAGGTACTAGAGTGTTGTGCCGTTTACTTGTCTATATTTATTCATATAAATATATATATATATATATATATATATATATATATTGTGGGTGATTAGCTTGTGGGGATCACTTTTCTGAAACACAGTCTGTAAACAGGCACTTTCTTTTTAAGTCTGGCAGCTGCCAGGTTTATTTCACAAAAGGTTTGCAGGTTAAAATAAACAAAACAGTAAACTTAAATCCTTGCCGTCCGGCGCTAAACTAAACATCAGGGTCTCCTATCTATACAGTGTGGGGCTGGTCCCCACCACCCACAAAATAAACAACAAACGCAAACCTTTTCCTCGCAATGTCTTTAGAGGGCTCCTCACACTCAGGTTCCCTCCCTGAGTGTCCCAAAACCAGAGAGCTCCCTTCTGATCTCTTCCTGGTTGTTTTTAAGGTCCACCTGACATTGAACTCCAGTGGACCCAAATATCGGGAACGGAACACCAGAGGCCGTAAAACCCGGCCCGGATTCCGGTTCAGCTTCTCAAAATAGAACGTATGCGCGGTGAAATATATCTATGGTCAAGTATCTCACCTCGCATACCGTCACATATCCTCCCCCTCTGCTCAAGCCCCTGCGGCTGAGCACTTGCCCCAACCATACAGTGTACCCGGGAGAGAGCATCTGCATTATTTTGGAGTTTTCCTGGCCTATGCTCCACCGTAAATTTAAAAGGCTGTAAAGCCAGGAACCACCTTGTCACCCAAGCATTTTTCTCCCTGTTATCACACATCCACTTCAAGGGAGCATGGTCTGTGACCAGCTTAAATGACCTCCCCAGTAGGTAATACCTCAGGGAGTCTAAAGCCCACTTAATGGCGAGACACTCCTTTTCTACGATGGCATAATTTTTCTCGTGCTTGTTCAGCTTCCGGCTCAGGTATACCACTGGGTGCTCCTCACCATCCCTGTTCTGTGAGAGTACGGCCCCTAGGCCCACCTCAGAGGCGTCCGTCTGTACAACAAACTCTTGGCTAAAGTCCGGGGTTACTAGTACGGGTACCATACAAAGAGCCTGTTTCAACTTCTGAAATGCCTCCTCGGCTTCGGGGTTCCACTTGACCATGACCGACCCCCTACCCTTCGTCAAATCGGTCAAGGGGGCAGCAACGGTGGCAAAATTGGGTATGAAACGTCTGTAATACCCCGTAATGCCCAGGAAGGCCCTCACTTGGTATCTGGCCTCCTCCAGGCCTATGGCACATTTTTTTGGATTGGCCGTGAGACGTGCTTCCCTAAGGGAATCTACCACCGCTTGTACACGGGGCAGGTGCGATTCCCAATCTGGGCTGTGGATGACCACATCGTCCAAGTACGCCGCTGCATAAGAGCGATGTGGTCTCAAAGTTTTGTCCATCATTCGCTGGAATGATGCAGGGGCTCCATGCAGACCAAACGGCATCCGCTTATACTGAAACGAGCCCTCAGGAGTGGAAAAGGCAGTCTTCTCCTTGGCTGATTCAGTAAGCGGTATTTGCCAATAACCTTTCGTTAGATCCAGGGTCGTTATGTAGCGAGCCTGTCCCAACCTGTCTACAAGTTCGTCGACCTGGGGCATCGGGTAGGCGTCAAACTTGGACACACTGTTACGTTTTCTAAAGTCATTACAAAACCTGATACTGCCATCAGGTTTTGGGACCAGCACTATGGGACTTGACCACTCACTGTGGGACTCTTCGATCACATCCAACTCTAACATTTGTTTTATATCCTCTGCAACCGCCTCTCGCCGGGCCTCTGGAATTCTATAGGGTTTTACATTTACCCGAACCCCTGGTTCCGTCACTATGTCATGTTGGATCGTGTTGGTCAGTCCGGGTAAGGGGGAGAAAAAGTCTCTATTTTTCTGCACAAATGCCCTAACGTCATTTTGTTGTGCTACGGACAGGGAATCCGTGATGGGAACGTCAGGTATCACGGGTATCCGGTCTGTTGGCGGTGAGGACGTGGCCAGTAAAGTCTCTCGGTCCTTCCAGGGCTTTAAGAGATTTACATGGTAAATTTGGTGGGGTTTCCTTTTGCCTGGCTGGTAGACTTTGTAGTTTACCTCCCCCACTCTTTCGACAACCTCAAAGGGACCCTGCCACTTAGCTAAAAACTTACTTTCTACTGTGGGAACCAGTACCAGCACTCTGTCCCCCGGGCTGAAAGTACGGACCTTGGCACCCCGGTTATAGACCCTCCTTTGGGCCTCCTGGGCTCGCTCCATATGTTCCCGTACTAGGGGCAGGACGGCTGCGATTCGGTCCTGCATCAAGGAGACATGTTCTATGATGCTCCTATATGGGCTGACCTCTCCTTCCCACGTTTCTTTAGCAATATCTAGCAGGCCCCTGGGATGCCTACCATACAAGAGCTCAAAGGGGGAATAGCCTGTGGAGGCCTGTGGAACCTCTCGTATGGCAAACATGAGATATGGTAGCAAATAATCCCAGTTTCTCCCATCCTTGTCGACCACCTTTTTCAACATACTCTTCAATGTTTTATTAAACCTTTCGACCAGACCATCTGTCTGGGGGTGGTAGACAGAAGTACGGAGATGGGAGATTTTGTACAATCTACACAATTCCTTGGTAACCCTAGACATGAAAGGGGTGCCCTGATCGGTCAAGATCTCTTTCGGGATCCCGACTCGACTAAACACCTGGACCAATTCCTTGGCAATAGCCTTAGCGGAGGTGTTACGCAAGGGTATGGCCTCAAGATAGCGAGTCGCATAGTCCAGGATCACCAGAATATGCTGGTGACCTCGGGCAGATTTCACCACCGGCCCGACCAGGTCCATGCCAACCCTCTCAAAGGGAACCTCAATTATTGGTAGAGGGACAAGGGGGCTGCGAAAATGGGGCGACGGTGCTGACATTTGGCACTCGGGGCACGATTCGCAATACTCCTTGACCTCTGCATGCAATCCGGGCCAGAAAAATCTTTGGGTGATTCTCTCCTTGGTTTTTTCGACCCCGAGATGTCCCCCCATTACATGACCATGAGCCAGGTCTAGCACCACCCTGCGAAAGGGTTTGGGAACCAGCAGCTGTTCTACTTCTTCCTCTCCGTGTTTTATCACTCGATATAATAAATTGTTTTTAATCGCCATGTAGGGGAAGGACACCACCCAATTAGGATCCACCGGTTCCCCATCCAACACCTTAACATTTTCCCTGGCACTCATGAGGGTGGGCTCTCGCAGCTGCTCGGTACAGAAATCCTCCCTCCTGACCTCCAAGTCGGGTACCACATTTTGGCTACTCTCGATGTCAGGGTCAGGCGGGATTTCCTGTTCGTTACCCTCAGGCTGGGTGCTAGCTTCCAAGTCCTCCGGTTCCCCGACCATGGCAGGGAAAGGAAGAGTATCTCCGGCTTCCTCGATCCCACCAATAGCCTGCCTTTCCCTTTTGAAAAACGGGTCTGGTGAGAGTTCCCGTGTTTCCCCAGCAGGGGGAACTCTATCTACGAGCCTCCCTTTATTCTCCCATAACTTCCAAAAATTGGGAAAGTCTCTCCCTACTAAAGCTTCATGGAGCAGTGAGGGTACCACCCCCACTGAATGTGTTACCCTGCCCCAGGGGGTATCAACCTCAACCACTGCTGTCTGGTAGTCCCGAGTGTCCCCATGGATGCAAATTACCCCAATACTACTGGGGTGTAGTTTTTCGGGGTCTACACAAGCACTCCTAACTAGGGTCACCACGCTACCAGAGTCTAGTAGTGCTGTGAGAGGCTTGCCATCCACTAAAATAACGCACATCTGTTTTTCAAGGTGACTCTGATCTAGAGCAACACATGCGACCTGTGCAAACAGAGAAATGTGTCTTTTCCTATCAGCATAATCACATTGCATAGGTTCATCATTTAGAGGGCAGTTTGCAGCAATATGGCCCAATGCATGGCAACGAAAACACCGTATTTGCCCCACCCCCAGTCCTCGTAACGGTCCCAAAGACCTTCCTGGCTTCTGTGGCCAGTCTCCAGGTCTAGGACCCACAGTCTCATCTGCTGTAACAACAGTCTTATCCACTCTCCCCAAGCTCTTGAACCCCGGAACAGTCTTACCCGAACCGCTGGGAGATCTTGCACCTCTAGACACACCAAAGTGGGGCGTAGGTGGGTTTACCAAGTCCTCGGTAGCACTGTACTTCTCCACTAGGTCCACCATTTGGGCTGCAGTGTTGGGGTCTCCCTGTCCGACCCACCTCCTCAGGGCAGCAGGAAGCGTACGTAGGTACCAGTCCATTACCACGCGCTCCACAATCTGCGGGCTGGTCAGGGTCTCTGGCTGCAACCACTTCCTGGTGAGGTGGACCAGGTCAAACATTTGTGATCGGGGTGGCTTGTTGCTGGAGTAGGACCACTGATGCACGCGCTGGGCCCGAACTGCCATGGTGACACCCAAGCGTGCGAGTATCTCTGATTTGAGAGTCTCATAGTCCTGTGCCTTATCTGATTCTAGGTCAAAATAGGCCTTTTGGGGTTCTCCAGTTAGGAATGGGGCCAATAGTCCCGCCCACTGCTCTTTTGGCCATCCTTCGCGGACAGCGACTCTCTCAAAAGTCGCCATGTATGCCTCAACATCATCTGCTGGTGTCATCTTTTGCAGGTGGTAGGAGGCTTGTAGTATCTTTGGTTCTGCTGCCACCGGAGGTGCGGACCCCTTTTTCAGTTCCACCAGAGCTTCGGCAAACTGTCGGTTCATCTCCTGTTGCGCAGCCTGCTGTGCTGCAGCGGCCTCTGCGACTTGGCAGTGTATCTCCTGTTGTGCTGCAGCGGCCTCTGCGATTTGGCGGTTGGTTTCCTGCTGGACTGCATTGGCCTGTAGCAGGGCAGCCTGTTGCGCTGCAGCAGCTTCTGTGACTTGGCGGTTGGTTTCCCGCTGGGCTGCATTGGCCTGTAGGAGGGCAGCCTGGTGCGCTGCAGCAGCTTCTGCGACTTGGCGGTTGGTTTCCCGCTGGGCTGCATTGGCCTGTAGCAGGGCTTTTAACATTTCCTCCATCTTCAGAAAAGTTGCCCGCATTCTCCACCACATGTGGGAGATTAGCTTGTGGGGATCACTTTTCTGAAACACAGTCTGTAAACAGGCACTTTCTTTTTAAGTCTGGCAGCTGCCAGGTTTATTTCACAAAAGGTTTGCAGGTTAAAATAAACAAAACAGTAAACTTAAATCCTTGCCGTCCGGCGCTAAACTAAACATCAGGGTCTCCTATCTATACAGTGTGGGGCTGGTCCCCACCACCCACAAAATAAACAACAAACGCAAACCTTTTCCTCGCAATGTCTTTAGAGGGCTCCTCACACTCAGGTTCCCTCCCTGAGTGTCCCAAAACCAGAGAGCTCCCTTCTGATCTCTTCCTGGTTGTTTTTAAGGTCCACCTGACATTGAACTCCAGTGGACCCAAATATCGGGACCGGAACACCAGAGGCCGTAAAACCCGGCCCGGATTCTGGTTCAGCTTCTCAAAATAGAACGTATGCGCGGTGAAATATATCTATGGTCAAGTATCTCACCTCGCATACCGTCACAATATATATATATAAAAACACATATACAGTGCCTTTAAAAAGTATTCATACCCCTTGAAATTGATTTTATTGGGATTATATTATAGAGGAAAATAATTATTAGATCATCTGCAGATTCTGTAGGTTTGCCCACTTACAAAGAAATTAAGGGTCTATAATTATTATCATAGGTGTATTTTAAATGATAGAGACAGAATATCAACCAAAAATCTAGAAGAAAAAAAAAGATACAAATGTTATAAATTGAATTGCAGTTCAGTGACTAAATATGTATTTGATCCCCTTTCAACCAACATTAATTCTGTCGCCCACAGACTGGCTACAATATGTGCTCATGTGGTACACAGATTAGTCCTGTCATTTTAAGAAGGTGCTTCTTACAACCTGTCCACACAATCTCTTTCTTACATTCAAACTCACCATCATCGGCAAGACCAAAGAGCTGTCAAAAGGCGTCAGGAACAACATTGTAGACCTGCACATGGCTGGAATGTTTTACAAGACTATCAGCATGAAGTTTGGTGAGAAGGAGACAAGTGTTGGAGCGATTATTCGCAAATGGAAGACATACAAAATAACCATCAATCGCCCTCGGTCTGGAGCTCCATGCAAGATTCCGCCCTATGGGGTAAGGATGATCATGAGAAAAATGAGAAATCAGCCCAGAACTACACGGGAGGAACTTGTGAATGATCTCACAGTCACCAAACAAACCATTGGTAACACAATATGCCACCATAGATTGAAATTCCTGCAGCACCAGCAAGGTCCCCCTCCTCGAGAAGGCACATGTACAGGCCCGTCTGAAGTTTGCCAATAAACATCTAAATGCTTCAGAGAATTATTGGAAGAAAATGTTGTGGTCAGATGAGACCAAAATTGAACTCTTTGGCATTAACTCGACTCATCGTGTTTGGAGGAAGAAAAATGCTGAATTTGACCCTAAGAACACATTCCCTACAGTCAAGCATGGAGGTGGAAACATTATGCTTTGGAGTTGTTTTTCTGCTAAAGGTACAGGTGGACTTTGCTGTATTGAGGGGCCAATGGACGAGGCCATGTATTGTAAAATCTTGAATGAGAACCTTCTTCCCTCAGCCATAACACTGAAGAAGGGTCGTGGATGGGTCTTCCAGCATGACAATGACATAAAACATACCACCAAAGGCAACAAAAGATTGGCTCAAGAAGAATCACAATAAGGACATGAAGTGGTCTATCCAGTCTCCAGACCTTAATCCTATAGAAAATTGATGGAGGGAGTTACAACTTTGAGTTGCCAAGCAACAGCCAAGAAACCTTAAGGTTTTAGAGAAGATCTGTAAAGAAGAGTGAATCAAAATCCCTCCTGAGATGTGTGCAAACCTGGTAGTCAACTATAAGAAACATCTTACCTCTGTGCTTGCTAACAAGGGTTTCTCCACCAAGTTCTAAGTCATGTTTTGCTTGGGATCAAATCATTATTTTACTTACTGAACTGCAATTCAATTTATAACATTTGTTTCATATGTAGGGAACTTCATGGAACTGGACTCTATCGCAGTGGTTCTCATGCTTCTCTGTCTGGCAAACCAATGAACATGTCTGGGTTTGGCGGTTGCCCAGAGAACGGGATTTTCCTGACTGCATTGTGCCAAGTGTAAAGTTTGTTGAAGGGGGGATTATGGTGTGGGGTTGTTTTTCAGAAGTTTGGCTTGGCAGCTTAGTTCCAGTAAAGCGAACTCTTAAGGAACCAGCATATCAAGACATTTTCAACAATTTCATGCCCCCTACTTTGTAGGAACAGTTCCAACATGACTGCATACCAGTGCACAAAGAGATGGTTGAGTGAGTTTGAGGTGGAGGAACTTGACTGGCCTGCACAGAGTCCTGACCCCAACCCGATAGAACACCTTTGGGATGAATTAAAGCGGAGACTTTAAGCCCGGGCTTCGCGTCCAACATCAGTAGCTGACCTCACAAATGTGCTTCTGTAAGAATGGTCAAATATTCCCAAAGACAGTCCTAAACCTTGTGGAAAGCCTTTCCAGAAGAGTTGAATCTGTTATACCTGCAAAAGGTGGGCCAACTCAATACCGAACCCTACAAACTAAGACTGGAATGCCATTAAAGTTCATGTACGTGTATAGACAGGTGTCCCAATACATTTGGCAGTATAGTGTAAGTGGGCAAACTTACAAAATCTTCAAGAGATCAAATAATTATTTTCCCCACTGATATGCTTTCTTTTTCCACCGGTCCAAATCATTTGGTAGAGGGGGTGTGATAAATGGGTTAACCACAAAGGGGTTAATATGGATTCTACTGCTGTTCCAAATTCAGCGGTCAGATAACCAGCGTGCACGCAGGAATAAGTCACTGATACATCCGTCTCAGTTGAGCTAGTCCGTTATCTCTGCTTTATTACAGACAATACAAACTTCTACATACAGCATGAGACGTCACTATTATGTTAATGTGAACTAGAACGCGCATTTAATTGGCCGAGATACAAAGATGGGGTGTTGATCTTAGCCGGCCCTCTCATGTGTCTTAACCTCTGCATTCCTAAAGGTGCGTGGGAGAGGGGGGTATCCGCCATCTTTGCTATTCTCCAGTGTTCTCGATGGGAAGGGTGTTGTTAGAAGCTGATTTGAGTAAGGAAAGATTATATCAGTGGTATACATGAAAAGCAATATAGACTTTATATTAAAGATGCATAGAGAATAGACATTTTCTAATAATAATCATTATGCTCATTGCATTCCTTCACAGGGGGATTATGGTGTGGGGTTGGTTTCCAAGGGTTAGGCTTGGCCCCTTATTTCCAGTGAAAAGAACTCTTAAAGGGGTTGTTCCACTAAAAAGAAACTTTTAACATTGCATGTTTCTTCTTAATTACATGTAGAATCGGCTGGTATTTAAAAAAAAAAAAAACGTGCGTACATACCATTTTCGGCATGTAGTCTCGGTCGGGGTAGGGCATGCCTACTTGATTGACAGGCATCCGATCGACGCATACAGCGCGTCACGAGATGCCGAAAGAAGCAGAACTTTGGTGCGCATGCGCCGTATAGAGCCGCACCAACGTTCGGCTTCTTTCGGCATCTCGTGACGCGCTGTATGCGTCGATCGGATGCCTGTCCCCATCCATCATACCCGGAAGCTGCGGTGAGGCAGCATGAAGAAAATGGTATGTACGGACGCATTTTTTTAAAACTACCAGCCGATTCTAGATGTAATTAAGAAGAGACATGCAATGTTAAAAGTTTATTTTTAGGGGAACAACCCCTTTAAGGCGTCAGCATACCAAGACATTTTGGACAATTTCATCCTCCCAACTTTGTGGGAACAGTTTGGGGATGGCCCCTTCCTGTTCCAACATCAACTCGATAGAACTACTTTTGGATGAATTAGCGTGGAGACTGTCAGCAAGGCCTTCTTGTCCACATCAGTGCCTAACTTCACAAATGCGATTCTGGAAGAATGGTCAAACATCCCTATAGACACACTCCTAAACTTTCTGGACAGCCTTCTCAGGAGAGTTATAGCTGCAAAAGGGTGGGCCAACTCAATATTGAACCCTACAGACCAAGACTGGGATGGCATTAATATTCATGTGTGTGTGTAAAGGGTGGCATCCCACCCTTCAAACATTGGCATGTGCTAGAGAGCGATCAGGTATTGGCACCCATCCTACCGGAAAGGCCCGCTAATCGTTTTTAGAGGAGCTTCCTCACTATCCAACCGTATTGCACCGAGCGTCCAGGATCCCCCACGGGAGAACAGGACTTTTTTTGCAAAACCTTACCGGGTACCACAGGTGCAAAAAATGTCAAGCATGCACTTTGAATAGATGCCAGGATCGTAAGATTCTGTAGTTCACATCAACGAGTATTAACAGATCTTATGAGGTGGAACCTTCTATTACCTTTTATTAGTTAAGGAGATATCTAAACAGGAGATGTCATTGGTGTACTGATTAAGGACATATCTTCCCTATGAACTCTATGTTGACACCGACATTAATGCTTTCATTAACAACTCCTAGTGATTGTGTTGATAGCGGCATGATTAATTTGGTTTAGAGGTTTAAAGATTGAAATTTCTTTTTGTACTACTTTTATTTACCATGTATTTTGGCTCTAAAGTTGGGTTTCCCCTTAATACTGTATATGTAGACCAATCTTCCACGAGTGGTCACTCCATCTACCCTTGTGTGCTGGGCTTGATGCGCCTGACACCCGGGAGTGCCTTCTCCGATTGTGATCTAGTGCACTTGCAGTGCGATATACAATGGGGCTGAGCCCGTATTTATAGGGGTATCATAAGTATTATCATTATATTATTAATTGTTTAACCCAATTTTACAGACAGTTAATTTTATTAATGTCATGATTGTTCATGTTTTTTTTATATATTGTTTCCTTCGTGTCCCCTGGTCGCATCAGTTATTTGATGTGGTTTTGTGACACTGGGTTGGAATGACCTCTTCCGGGGATGGGCATTTGCATGTCTGGCTCTGGTTGGTTTCTCCTGGCTTTTTTTGGTGATGCCTTCAGCTGGATAGGAGGCGAGACTGGTTCGGACAGTGCTTCCAAACGAGGCTAGATAGCCTCAGGAGGGGGTGCGCATGTGCGCACTCCCCGGAACGAGGCTTGGTCTTAATTGTTTTTCCTATATGAGGGGATGACGCGGTACGCCGCCCCGTGCCCCGTGACGACGTGACCTATCACGAAATGCTTAGGGCGGAACAAGCGGCGTGCTGATGTCATCACCCTCATCTGCTCGATCTCCACATTGACAGGTTTGCCTGTTTGCGTCCGGCCGGCGCAACAGGCTTAAGACTGGTCTTTTTCGATGAAAATGTGAGTTTTTTACTGTTATAAATTTTATCAAATAAACACCATTGGTTTTACACTATGTGAGGCATTTGTTTCCTTGCATGATCTAACATACTAACGAGTTTGAGAGATGTGGAGCCTATTTGATGTTTTACAATACTGCGGATACAGTCGCTGTCATTGGCCTGCTGGGTACTACACACACGCTGGATTAGGTCCACTGGACCATTGGTTCTGGTAAGCAGTTTACCTATCACATGGTGGTGGATTTCACTCTGGCCTTTAGACTCTGTGAAGAGAGTCCAGCTGTTTGGATATCACACGGGTGTTTCTCTTATTACAGTCACTGATGGACTTTTTTCATATTGCTTTGGACCCATACCATACACGGTCACTTTAGTGTTGACCTTTATGAGGTGTTTTCCTTTTGTGATCTACACTTTTGTTTGTTTTGCACTTGTGATTTATGAATTTAATTTGTTCACAATTTACAATTTTAAAGTTGTACAAGTTTAATATTTAATAATTTACACTGTATGTGCACACATGATACTCCCTTAGTGGAAGAATTCATATTATTTCCTTTTAAGGGTGGATCAGGATTTAGCGCAACTATATATTTTTTCCAATTCATTCACTGTTAGTTTTGTAGGTTAGTTGCTGCTTTACCACAAGAGCTTTAGGCTATTTTTATTTAATTAGTTTGCAACCCTCTTCGTGCCCAGGCGAAATTTCAGCTTCCGGCACTGCGTCGCTTTAACTGACATTTGCGCGGTCGTGCGATGTGGCTCCCAAACAAAATTGACGTCCTTTTTTCCTCACAAATAGAGCTTTATTTTGGTGGTATTTGATCACCTCTGCGGTTTTTATTTTTTGCGCTATAAACAAAAAAAGAGCGACAATTTAAAAAAATATATATATTTTTTACTTGTTGCTATAATAAATATCCCAATTGTTTTTAAAAAAAAAAATTCTCAGTTAAGGCCAATACGTATTTTTCAACGTATTTTTGTAAAAAAAAATTATTGGGACTGCGATATTGCGGCGGACATATCGGACACTTTTCACACAAATTTGGGACCATTCACATTTATACAGCCATCAGTGCTATAAAAATGCACTAATTACTGTATAAATGTGACTGGCAGGGAAGGGGTTAACACTAGGGGGTGAGGAAGGGGTTAAATGTGTATCCTGGGTGTGTTCTAACTGTGTGGGGGGAGGGGGGTGACTGGGGAGGTAACCGATGCTGTGTCCCTATGTACAAGGGACACAGATCGGTCTCCTCTCCTCTGACAGCACGTGGAGCTCTGTGTTTACACACACAGCTCCACGTCCCTGCTGTCATCTCCTTGTGTTCCCGCCGATCGCATGTACCCGACGGACATCGCGGCCGCCAGGTACATGCACCGGCTCTTCAGCAAAGCGGCTGGACAGTGTTTACCCGCGGCGCGCCACCCAGTGCACTATAAATGACGTCCAAAGACGTCAACTTGGCGCTTCAGGTCCGCGCTGTTGACATATTTTGTCAATAGCGCGGGTCTGAAGTGGTTAAGAAGACTGAAAATTTAAAAAAAATCTGGAGTTAGACTACCACCTATCTCCCAAGACTGCCACTCGATGTCTTACATTGCATTGCTGCTCTAAAAAGACAGCATGTGTTTTTTTTTTCTATTGAGGAAATGGAAATGTCTTTTTTATAATACCTTCAACAGATAAACCACTTCTAGTTTAACTACAATAAGCATTGCAATAAATGGTTAACATGGCTGTATATAATTTAGTGATTATTACTGCATTTGCTACGCTTTGGAGAAAAAAACATCCAAGCTATGATATCGATCTTCCAGCTTATTGCTCTTGTGCGATTGCGACTTTTATGAGTTTGCAATTATGTTTATCTGAGACATAAATATGCGTGGAGCACATTTGTAGTCGGCAGAGGGAAAAAAAACTGATGCATTGGGCTTATCTGCCCAACTAGGCTTTTCATTTGTCACCGTGCTTGTGCTAAAGGGATGGACTCATTAACGTATAAATAACACATCTTTTAGCCTAATTATTTTCTTGAAACATATCCCATGCATTTCAGTGATAAAATATCCCTTTGCTCCTTTTGTAATTGTTACCTTTCACAACTTAGTTGCCTAAAGGCTTTGAGATACAACAAGCTGCTGGGAGCTAAGTTTGAAGACTTTACATATATGGTGTATTCACTGTAATTTTTTTTTTTTTTCGATTTTGGTTGAGATTAAATGTGTTCAGACACCAACATCCCAAAAAATCTAACCCATAAGATTGCTCATTGCTCTATCTACTTACTCATTGTTTTCAAATGTTTGATTCACATCTTTGAGTCCATGTTTCCCATAAGTGTCAGATGGATGTTCCATCCTGTTATTTATTTGTTTTTTTAATAAATTACCATATATTCTTTTACATATTTTGATTGAACTATTTTTAGCTGCAACTCAAAGCCCCTAGGGGTACTTTTTCCTTTTCTTCATAAAAGTAAAAGTAGCATGAGTTTTAAGGTGCCCATATATCAATGGACATTGTATAGAAAACCAGCAAGTTGTATGTTTAGGGCAAAGCAACAGGTTTTCTTTAATCCCCTGACTCTTTGCCCCATATATTTATGTAATACCCCTTTATGTTCTGGTGGAATAAACTGGGTGCCAGTCACTTTAGACAGTTTACCAGAGAATATTATAGGACCAATAAAAATTAACTCAGCAAAAGAGGGATTAGGGTACAAAATACCCAAAAAGACCAAATGCTGGTTTTCTACCCACAGTCAGTACTAGTCAGTCTGTAGAGCCATTTCAATGCAGTATATACAGTATCTCACAAAAGTGAGTACACCCCTCAAATTTTTGAAAATATTTTATTGTATCTTTTCATGTGACAACACTGAAGAAATTACACTTTGCTAAAATGTAAAGTAGTGAGTGTACAGCTTGTAATGTTAGCAATATTTTCTTCAAGTATTATACAGTAAACATGTAAATATGTTTTGCATGTTTTAAAAAATAATAATTAAAAAAAAAAACGTTTAGCCTTGGCCTCTTGGTCTTGGACACTGATGTAACTTCTAGATTGTAAGCTCTAACGAGCAGGGCCCTGTATTTAATTGTATTGTAACTGTACTGTTTGTCCTAATGTTGTACAGCGCTGTGCAAACGGTTGGCACTATATAAATCCTGTATAAGAATATTAATTTAGTTAAGTTTATATACTGTATACACCAAAAATTACCAATTTATACCAGCACTTAAAGCAAAAAATAAAGCAATGTGTTGCTATGGATATTTAAATGATTTTATAGTATTTGTTAGTTGGATTACATAGTTAGTTTTTTAAGATCATGTGCTGTGTTAAGAAGTTAGGCTCCCCCCATTGATATGCAAATAAACCAGTTGGAATGGTTTAGGAGCTAAGCAGAGGACATGATATGATGTAAACAGAAGTTGGGGGAGGAGTTTAGGACTTTTTGAAACAAGCATGTGGAGAGATAAAGGAGAGTTGGTTTGGAACACAAAGGACGAGGACATGTGCTGGAGACTTTGGAGGAAACAGTAGTTTGAAACAGAACTTTTAATTTGGACTCTGAGAAAGGAACCATAAAGGGCATTACATCTTGATCAGGGCCGGCGCTACCAATAGGCAAGTTAGGCGGTGGCCTAGAGCGCGCATCAGTAGGTGGCGCTGTGCTGGCTGCAGGGGACAGCGAGGAGTGAGTTGCCGGACGGACTGCCTAAGGAGACACAGAGAACTCCCATCCCCGCCCCTGCCTCCACCCCACAAGAAGCTTGGAGATCAATTGGGACTCTGGAGAAGGAACAGCCGCTTCCAAGATGACTGCGCCCACCCGCCTTCTGTTCAGGTATATTAGGCGGCGGGGCGAGTAGTGCAGACTGAGCTCCCTGCACTGCTCGTTCTAGTGCTGGCTGTGGAGTATCGCTGCTAGAAAAGGGGAGGGAGGGAGTGGGGAGCGGGGGAAGTGCATGTGCAGATGACAACAGCCTGCCTAGGTTTCCTCTCCCGTGTAACTTCTTCCCCTGCCTCCGCTCTCATCTAGCAGGTAGAGACAGAATGTCCGAGCAGAAAGCTGGTTAACTTTTCAAGTTAAAAAGTCTGTGATTGGTTGCTAGGGGCGGTCCTAGCAACCAATTGTCTGTCTGTTAAATGGAAAGTTAAACAGCTCCCGCCCTCTGCTCTGGCTTGTCACATCCTCTGGATTCTACCTGCCGTGTAAGGTAAGGGGGAGGGGGCAGTGACAGATTGGAGTGTGTTACAAAGAAAGAAGGTGGCTGTGTGGAGGAGACTGGTATACAGGGATGGGGGCTGTGGAGGGAGCTGGGATACAAGAAGGGGGACTGTGGAGGTGATTGGGAGACAAGAAGGGGGACTGGTATACAGGGATGGGGCTGTGGAGGGGACTGGTATACAGGGAGGGGGACTGTGGAGGGGACTGTTATACAGGGAGGGGGGCTGTGGAGGGGACTGGTATACAGGGAGGGGGCTTTGGAGGGGAATGGTATACAGGGAGGGGGGCTGTGGAGGGGACTGGTATACAGGGAGGGGTGCTGTGGAGGTCACTGGTATACAGGGAGGGGGGCTGTGGAGGTCACTGGGATACAGGGAGGGGGGCTGCGGAGGGGACTGGGATACAAGAAGGGGGACTGGTATACAGGATGGGGGGCTGTGGAGGTGATTGGGAGACAAGAAGGGAGACTGGTATACAGGGAGGGGGGCTGTGGAGGGGACTGGTATACAGGGAGGGGGGCTGTGGAGGTCACTGGTATACAGGGAGGGGGGCTGTGGAGGGGACTGGGATACAAGAAGGGGGACTTGTATACAGGGAGGGGGGCTGTGGAGGTCACTGGTATACAGGAAGGGGGGCTGTGGAGGGGACTTGTATACAGGGAGGGGAACTGGTATACAGGGAGGGGGCTGTGGAGGGGACTGGTATACAGGGAGGGGGGCTGTGGAGGTCACTGGTATACAGGGAGGAGGGCTGTGGAGGGGACTGGAATACAAGTAGGGGAGCTGTGGATGGGACTGGAGTACAGGTAAAGGGGACTGGGGTACAAGGGGCTGTGAAGAGGACTAAGGCGCAAAGAAAGGGGGATGCAAGGAAGGGGGACTGAGGACACTGATGTAATGGGGGAAGGCCTATGATGTGAGGAGGGGGGCTGTGATGTAAATTGGGAAACTTGAATGGAAAGAGGTCTGTGATGTAAAGCAGGCACTGTATTGTAAAGGGGTGCTGTATTGCCACTATTTATCTTCAGGCTGGGTCCAGAGAGCTGAAGACCACGGCTGAAGAAATAGGTGGAGACAGGGGAGGGCTGGGCCAGGGGGCAGGGTGGCAATTGCCTCCCAGGCTGCTCTAACTTATGTTCAAAATGGTTGGCAGCTTCTGCCCTTTACCATCTTTTTTTTTCTGCACTAGGAAGACGGGCCCGGGGGCACGGCCACATAGGCTCATCACTAGCTGTTGCATTCTGGAAGTTGTAGTCCATGCTCAAGTTCCCGGTGGGTGGAAAACAGAGCAGCTCAGAGGAAACTACAACTCCCTGGTAGTGCGTGCCAGGGAGTCGGGACGCAGGGCTGGGCACTGGCTGCAACTTGCAACTTGACCCTAGGAGCATTACCCCCCCAGGAGGCCATGGTGTGCAAGGACCTGCTGAGCTCAGATCACTAAGGTGAAGGGACCCTGACACCCCTAGCTGACTCCCCATCTCCCCCCAACCATACACCCCATGTAACCTGCCCCAGTGATCAGGCTGCATTGATGGGCACTGGAGTTAGCTGCACTGATGGGCACTAGTGAGGCTGCATTGAAAAACCAGGTGGGCCATGGATGGTGAGCTCATTCGACGGTTCAATAGGCCACTTGACTGGACTTGCCTCCCAGGCCTAGGGCTGCCAGCCCTCCCCTGGGTGGAGAGGTGCTGCAGAAAAAAACTCCACCCCTGACACCTCCACCATATACATGGGCAGGGTGAAAGGGATAGAGTCAGGGGCAGAGCCAGGGGGCGGCAAAATTAGGTTATGCCTAGGGTGTCAAAAATCCTTGCACCAGCCCTGATCTTGATTCCATCTTTAAGGAATTATTTAGTTTACGTATTGCATACATATTGTACGTGCTTATTTTGCTAGAAAGGATAATTGGCTTGTGCATGTTGTAGGCATATTTTGTAACTATGAATTGTGTTTTGTGCAGTTGTATGTGAAGCTTTTCTGTTTAGTAAAGCATTGATACACTACAGAGGTCTAATTTTTCTTGGCTTCTACCACAAGAACCTTTAAAAATATGCAAGCAAAACATTAAGCAGCTACCACAATTTTCAGGCAACAAAATTAACAACATTTTGGGTAAGCAGGTGCAGCGTTAAACATAACATGTAATCAAAAATAAAATATTATATAAATAAATAAAAAACGTCACACCAAAGTGAATCTAAAATGTGCAAGTATTCAGATCTTATATAAATCCATTAACAGTCCTCTTATGCCGCGTACACACGCTCGGAATTTCCAATAACAAATGTTCGACGGGAGCTTTTGGTCAGAAATTGGACATTTGTTGTTGGAATTTCCGACAACAAATATTTCTGAGCTGGTTCTTACATTTTCCGACAACAAAATCCGTTCTCGTAAATTCCGTTCTGCATCAAGTACGAGGCGGAAGCGCTCGGTCTGGTAAAACTTGTGTTCGTAATGGAGATAGCACATTTGTCACTCTGTAACAGACTGAAAAGCATGAGGCTAAAAAGCATGAATCGTCTCTCATCAAACTTCTACTAACACGACTGGTTCATGATTGGTTACATCCTGACTCCAATAATGCATGTACTACCACTGAAGGGGCTATGGTCACATCGTTCGAGACCTTACACAACATTGTCTACCGCGGGTGTACCCCCCCAGGCCTGGGACTGACTGTGTTGCAAACTTCACTGTCCCTGTTTAAAACAGTGACTCTTAAACATGCCCCGGGATCCTGGGTGACCTCTCCAAATAATCCAATATGGTTCAATATATTACTCCCAGAATTTAATTCTCTACCTGACCCTCAGAGATGGATATCTAAGGGGATTAAGTACCTATGTCACCTATATACCTCAGAAGGCTTTAAGTCCTTTTCCCAGTTGAGGGATGACTTTAATCCTCCACCCAATTATTTGTTCTTTTATTACCAGCTAAGACATGCCGGGCGAGCCCAGTTTGGCTCCTTGAACAACCCACTTGCGATTCCTGACCTAGAAAAGCTTTTGTGTTCCCCGGACCGAACAAAACTAATTTCTACCTATTACTTAGCCTTAACGGTGAACTCTAATCCTAGATTTAAGGCAGCGCAGAGCAAGTGGGAATCCTTAGATATTACCATGACGGAAGATGACTGGACTGAGTTCTGTGATACTTTTAAGACCTCCGTTATAGCCTCCAGGGACAGGGTGATCCAACTAAAAATTTTTCACCAATCGCACCTGACCCCGGACAGGATGCACAGAATGGGCATACTGGCCTCGGCGGATTGTTTCCGCGGACGTGGGCAGGTGGCTGATTTTATCCACTGCTTTTGGAGTTGCCCAGCTATACAAGACTTCTGGAGAGATATAGGATCCTTCCTCTCTTCTGCCTTGGGACTCCCCAATATACTGGACCCTAAAAACTGTCTGTTGGGGGTCTTTGGTGACCTCACGGTTCCCTCCCGGGTCAAAAAATTGCTTTGAATCCTATATTTCTATGCTAAGAAATACATCATGTTGACCTGGAAGGGGCCTATGGTTGAAACTAGTCAATGACGCCCTCCCGCTTTACAAGCTCACTTTTGAGATTAGGAAAATAAATAAGTCCTTTGATAAGATTTGGGGCAGGTGGCTGGCTAGCCCCCTGACCCTATCTCCTATACAGTCGTAAATAGGGAGGTTGTGGTGCAGTCTCCATATGCTAGAGTAACATTAATATGTAATCCCGCAAAGGGGTAATACTACCTTTTATACTTTGTTGTATGCTGACTTTTGACTTTTGTATAAGTATGCTGTTGATAATAGTATGGAGTGAGTAAGGAGCAAACTACTGCCGATGTATGTTCTGTGTTGTTTAAGTTTTGTTTTTGTATGTGTTGTTTTGTTGGTTTTGTAAATAAAAAAAATCAATAAAAATATCTTTAAAAAAAAAAAAAAGATTACAGTGTACTGTATGTATTATGAATTTAGTAGTTTTTGAATTTGGCACAAGGCTCTGCCCCCGTGCGTCGCAACGTTCGCAGGGAACGAAGCCCATCACACAGAGGCATTGGGCTGAGGACACAGCCTCCAGACACAGCGGGGGGACATCGCAGGATCCTGGGGACAAGGTAAGTAACCTGCACCAGGATCTTGCACCTCAATCC
Source organism: Rana kukunoris (assembly GCA_029574335.1). Classification (NCBI taxonomy): domain Eukaryota; kingdom Metazoa; phylum Chordata; class Amphibia; order Anura; family Ranidae; genus Rana; species Rana kukunoris. Next base: position 134,878,011 of record CM056056.1, on the reverse strand, counting down.
TGAGTGTGGCACAGGGTTACGGCTAATGGTACTGAAATTTAACTCCGAGCCACACTCTGGAAAACTGCCAGGGAGGTTAAGGGAGTGTAATTGCAGTGAGCTGTACAAGTCCCTTGCAAAGTTTCCTCAACCACGCCTGTAGTATGCCCACAGACCATCTGCAATAAGCATGTGTGCTGCCTCCAAAGATCCTCTGTAGTATTCCAAACCAAAAGACAAATGCAAAACCTCCTGCGCTTGAGCGTGGACCCCAGAGATAGCAGTTTGCTAGATTCCCATCTTGGCTTTAATGGACATGCTGTGCCTTGCTGCCCTCTTACGACGTCAGAATACACTGAAACCATAAAACAAAACAGAGGATGCACCAGCCTAGTGCATTATCCTTAAAACATTGGTTATTAAAAAAGTGGTAAGTATTATTCTTACAAACCAACAGCTGCAAACTCCATACCACACATCCTAATGATACAATATTATACAATATTAGAGACAGATGTCCATATGAAACCGCATGCATTGCGAATCTTATGTTACATAATATGTACAATTTAAAAACAACACTTTGCTTGATATGGGCCATTGAATATGCAGCAGCATGTGGTGCTGGCTTTCAGATGGATCACCGTTATTAAAAGCTCTATGTGCACAAAACACACAAGCAAACATACAGGCACAAAATATATGGTTTTAAATATGTGTATGTATACTTTGCTTTTCTCTCTTGTGCAATTAGATCGATCTATAAAAATTGGGAGCCTTACCTTCTACCTGTAAATGGCGGGGTCAGTGACACCGTTTTATGATCTTCTGTAGTATACAGTATATGCTGAGTATTACGTGAGGCTTTTAGATGGTATCATGGTGGCCTGTAGCTTGAAAGCTGACCACCACTGCCTTATATTGCTCTTGGTTCCTTGTACACAACCAGACATGGTGAACTGTAAATAAATGGCTGGGTAGCTCAGGCAGGCAGGGTATCAGTGTGGCATCTTTTATTTTACAGGGTAATGTTTCACTGACAGTTAGTCTTATGATGTGCGGATGGCTGGGTAATGCTCCTGGCAGCCCTGCTGCCTTAGGCCACGGTCTATATTGGCTATTTAGAACTACAGCCTTTGCGGTAGGGCAAATTTTAAAATATGAGCCCAGGTGCTGTTCCCATATATCGCTTTTCTAGAGGAGCCCTACAGCTCATACCATGTCCTTATACTGTAAAGTGAGAAGGCAGGAAATTATGCTAAGTCTAGGTAACTTTAAAAAAAAAAAAAAAGAAGAAGAAAAACAGGCATTCTGTCAGATTAGAATGGAGATTTTCTTCCTTTGTCTGCTTTTGTTTCTTTGGAAAAAGCAAATCAATTTGTCTACCCCAATTTATCATGAAAACCAAGTTGACATTAATTGGGCTGTGTCATTACAACGGGTCAGATGTGCTCTACTTTAATAGACTTTACAGATTCTTAGTTTTATAGATATACCAAAAGAGCTCCAGTGCATTAGAGAAAGCTGAGGTCAACCCCAGAGTCACCCTGAAGAAATAAAAAGAGAAGGATTTATATAGCATGTACAGGGATTGTTGAAAGGAAGCAGGGGCCACGAACAGTGATTGTGCCAATAGAATCACAAATTGGAATGCAGCAGCTAAAGCACCAAAGGGTTCTGACCATGCCCTGCAGAGTAATAATTACTGCCGAAGAGCAATGTGATGTGTTTCTCATTCTCTATAGAACAACTTTATACTGATCAGACCAAAAGGTTGAAATGCGAGAATAAAGATGCCACTTGTTGACAGACAACAAAACCTTTTTTAAGTTCTCCCAGCTAATAAAAATGCATAATACGGTACTTTAATGAACGTGAGAAAAGCTAATATGTAATCCAGGAGCTGAAACTAACAAAAACTTTGTATGTGCATCAATTATAGATCTGTATGTGCAGATCAGGGTATAAAAACACATATAAGCATCCATAAACATTTTCAGGTGTTCCCACCACTTAAGCAGGCTTTTGAATCATACTGACAAAAGTGAGGCCTGTAGTCCCTTACACAAGATCGGACCTTTGTCATCGGAATTCCAATGGAATTGAATGGAGTAAAATAATTCATCAGGATTTCCGATGGAATTAATACACACGGCTGACTTTTTCCATCGGAAAAATTATAAAGATGAGGCAAGCATCATATATGGGATTTTACCTGCAATTTGTACTTCTATCTTGTCATTCTTGAGATTTCCCCAAACTTCTGACTGGATAGTAAAAGAACAGAAGAAGACTGATGGTCATCTGTCTGCTCACCCATACCTCTTCTTCTATCAACAAGTTCATTGTCAGGCTTTTTGCATGTTAAACATCTTCCAGTCACGTATTTTACACTCTCAGACATGAGCATGATGATAGGCCCTTTGTCTTCAATATTTTAACCACTTCACCCCGGAAGGATTTTCCCCCTTAATGACCAGGCTATTTTTTGCAATGTTCCCTGTTCTGCCTCTGTATACAGCGATCACGGGTTGCCCGCGGACATAGAGTCCCAGGGACCCGTGGACACACTCCCATAGCACGTGGCAGGCACAAGCCCGCTATCCTATTTGTACAGGTATGTCCGTTCACGCAGGAGAGCTGATCTGCCGCAGTAACTGTACGTGAGCAGGTTAGCAAGTGGTTACCTGAAATATTTTCAAGTAGCTATGGAATCAGTGCTTTAGGTACAGAACCCCATATACGTGTTTGACTTATTCGTGTGTGGATCTCAATCAAATGCCTTAACCCTTACACTGTGCAGGGACTGCCCTTTTAGATCTCTGCTCTTCCCTATGGGGGGATCAGATGAACACAGTTCACCCGATCCGATTCGCAGACGGATGGAAAAATAGGGTTTTCCTCTGTCTGCAGAATCGGAGGATTGCGGACCCGGGGGAGATTGAGTGTCAGCGGATGTTCATCCACTGACACCCGCAATCTCATAGGGATCAATGTATGTCCCTTTTTCATGCGTAAACGGATGGATGAAAAAGCGGACATATGGTCCACATGTGTGAAAGAGCCCTAACTCTTTTGCTGCTAAGCCTTGTGATCAACATTTAAATTTGAAGGGGTTGTAAAAGTAATTTTTTTATTTTCTAAATAGGTTCCTTTAAGCTAGTGCATTATTGGTTCACCTACCTTTTCCTTTGATTTCCCTTCTAAATGTTTTTTTTCTTTGTCTGAGTTTATTACTTTCTGTTTCTCCTCAGTAAGCTTGCCCCCGTCTTCTGAAATGTTCTGGCTGGGGGTTAGTCAGCCGGAACAGCTTACTAAGGAGGAACAGGAAGTGAGAAATTCAGACAAAGAACATAAAGGAAAAAAAACATTTAGAAGGGAAATCAAAGAAAAAGGTAAGTGAACCAACAATGCACTAGCTTAAAGGAACCTATTTAGAAAATAAAAAACAAGCCTTTACAACCCCTTTAACTAGCCAGGCCATTTTTGCAATTATTCCATTGCCTTTTTATTTTTCCCTTCAAGCTTTCAAAGTTTGTTAATGACCCCCCGAGACCATATATTTTATGATAGTATATGACCAGTAGAATACAAATAAGGTGCTACTGATTTTAAGGACAAAATGATATTTACGCAAATGTTTATCAAAACAGCATTTTTGCAAAAAATACACTAAAATCGTGGTTAGCAGAAAAAACACAGCACATTTTACAAAATTTCTACTAAACATAAAAGCTAACCTGTATTAAATAAATAAACCACCACTATTTGTGAATTTTAGATTGAGTCTTTTTGCGAAATGGTGAAAATCGAACATACGCAAAAATGTGGGGCTTTTCTTTTCACTTAAAGCTTTCAGAGTTTGTAAAAGACACCCCAAACCATATATTTTCTAAAAGCACATGGCCAGTAAAATAAAAAGAAGATGCTACTGATTTTTAAGGCACTGCGATATTTGCGCAAATGTTTATCAAAACAATATTTTCACAAAAAATACACTAAAATCATTAATAGTGGATTCATATATGGCAAAATTTACAAAATTCCTGCTAAATTCCTACTAAATATAAAAGTTAAAACTGTATTGAGTTATTAAATAACAAAAATGTGTACATTTTAAATTGCACCTTTTTGTGAAATGGTGAAAACTGAAGGTACGCAAAACTGTAAATAAATACAATTTACTCAAAAAATCCGGAAGTTACCATTTTTCACTTACAGCTCTCAAAATTTGAAAAGACCCCTCAAACTAAACACTTTCTGAAAGCACATGACCTGTAGAATAAAAAAGTGCTACAAATTTTTTCGGGCCCTGCAAAAATTGCGCAATTGTTCATCATGACAAAAAAGCGTGAACTACGTGTATTATCACCGGGTGATGCTGTGGATACACAAGTAACAGTGTGCCAACGTCCCGGTATTGTTTAGGAGGAATTGGAATAAGGGGATTTTTAAATACAGCTTACCTGTAAAATCCTTTTCTTGGAGTACATCACGGGACACAGAGCGGCATATTCATTACTATATGGGTTATATGGAGTACCTTCAGGTGTGGACACTGGCAATCTCAAACAGGAAGTCCCCTCCCTATATAACCCCCTCCCCTAGAGGGAGTCCCTCAGTTTTGTAGCAAGCAGTATGCCTCCCAAAATGGTCACCCAAAAGAGGGGTGGGAGCTCTGTGTCCCGTGATGTACTCCAAGAAAAGGATTTTACAGGTAAGCTGTATTTAAAAATCCCCTTTTCTTTCTCGTACATCACGGGACACAGAGCGGCATATTCATTACTATATGGGATGTCCGAAAGCAATGCTTTAATGAGGGGAGGGAGACATCTTCCAAAGAAGGATTCAATTTAGAGGTAAACTCAAATAATAATAATAATTCCAACTTAGTCAAGAAAAAACTTTTTCTTTTTTTTTTTTTTTTTTTTCTTTTTACAACCAAGGGTGCTTCTGATCCCGAGGATCTCAAACTGCAGCCTGTAGTACTGCCTGTCCAAAGGCAGAATCTGCATTCCTTCTCACGTCTAGTTGATAAAACTTTGCAAACGTGTGGACTGATGACCACGTCGCTGCCTTGCATATCTGAGCCATAGAGATCTGATGGTGTGCTGCCCAGGAGGCGCCCATGGCCCTGGTAGAATGGGCCTTTACCGACAAAGGAGGAGGCAACCTCTTCAAACCGTAGGCTTGAATGATTAATTGTCTAATCCATCTCGAGATGGTGGATTTTGCAGCTGCCTGCCCCTTCTTGGGGCCATCTGGTAGAACGAATAACACATCTGTCTTCCGGATCTTTTCTGTAGCTTTAAGATAGGCCTTCATGGCCCGGACAATATCCAAGGTATGCAGCAACCCCTCCTTTCTAGATGTGGGTTTTGGAAAGAAGGATGGAAGTACCAAATCCTGGTTCAAGTGAAATTTGGATATAACCTTTGGTAGAAAGGAAGGATGGGGCCGGAGAACTGCCCTGTCCTTATGCAGAACGAGATATGGTTCCTTACACGATAAGGCTGCTAATTCTGACACTCTCCTGGCCGAAACTATGGCGACCAAGAAAACCAACTTTCTTGTCAGTAAGACTAAAGGAATCTCAGCCAACGGCTCAAAGGGTTGTTTCTGTAGAGTGGACAGGACAAGATTTAAGTCCCATGGACAAATTGGTGACTTGACAGGAGGATTAATACGCAAGACCCCCTGTAAGAAGGTCTTTACCAGCGAGTGGGTGGCCAGCGGCCTCTGAAACCACACTGACAGAGCTGAGATCTGTCCCTTGATTGTGCTTAGTGCCAGGCCTTTATCCACTCCTAGCTGGAGAAAACTTAACACCCTATCAATAGTATATTTGCGGGAATTCCATCTTTTGGATTCACACCAGCCTACGTAGTTCCTCCACACCCTGTAATAAATCACCCTGGAGACCGGCTTTCTAGCCCTAATCAGGGTAGGAATTACCTGCCTAGACAGACCTCTACCCCTGAGAATCAGGGATTCAGCCTCCAGGCCGTCAAATTTAGACGCTGTAATGTAGGGTGGAGGATCGGGCCTTGTGAGAGTAGGTCTGGTTGTAGAGGAAGAGTCCAAGGGTCTCCCACTGCCATCTTCAGGACTAGTGAGTACCAAGTCCTCCGGGGCCAAGCTGGAGCTACTAGAATGACCGGCTTGTGCTCCACTCTGATCCTGCGCAACAGGCGAGGGAGTAACTGTAGCGGAGGGAATGCATATAGAAGTTTGAATTGATGCCAAGGGCAAACCAACGCATCGGTTCCGCAGGCCATAGGATCCCTCGCTCGAGACACGAACCTGTCTAGTTTCTTGTTGAACCTGGATGCCATTATATCTACGTCTGGCATTCCCCACCTCTGGCAGATTGTCTGAAAGACCTGGGGATGCAGAGACCACTCCCCTGGCAACAGACTCTGGCGACTTAAGAAGTCTGCCTGCAGGTTGTCCACTCCGGGAATGAATATCGCCGAAATGCAGGGTACATGAACCTCTGCCCACTGAAAAATCAAGCTCACCTCCCTCTGAGCGGCCCGACTCCTGGTTCCCCCTTGGTGGTTTATGTATGCCACCGCCGTGGCATTGTCTGACTGGATTCTCACCGGGAACCCCTTTAATCTGGAGGTCCATGCCAGAAGGGCTAGGCGAGCAGCTCTGATCTCCAAGATATTGATGGGGAGCTGCCTCTCTGCTTTCACCCAAGTTCCCTGGCGAGAGAACCCCTCGAAGACCGCCCCCCAGCCTGCCAGGCTGGCGTCTGTGGTAACTACCTTCCAGACAACAGGGCTGAAGGATTTTCCCTTTAGAAGATTCTGGGGGTTCAACCACCAGGCCAGGCTTTGTCGGACCCTTGATGATAGCGTCAAAGGGGACTCTAAGGCATGTGCCCTCTTGCCCCAGGCTGCTAGAATGGCTGCCTGTAGGACGCGAGTGTGGATCTGAGCGTATGGTACTGCCTCGAACGTGGCCACTAGCTTGCCTAGTACTCGCATACACAGGCGAATAGTTGGTTTTTTCTTGTTTAGAACCAACTGAACCAACCCCTTGATAGCCTCGATCTTTACCAGGGGCAGGAACACCCTTTGCTGTTCTGTGTCTAACCTCATGCCGAGGTATTCCAACTGCTTTGTAGGCTGGAACGCTGACTTTCCCCGGTTTAGGACCCAGCCGAATTCTTCGAGGTACCGAACCGTGAGGTTTACTGCCTTTTGCAGACCCGGCCGTGAGTGATCTATGATTAAAAGGTCGTCCAAGTATGCTAGGACTGTGACCCCTTGGATCCTTAAATTGGCCAGAACTGGGGCTAGGATCTTCGTGAATACCCGGGGGGCCGTGGCCAGCCCGAAGGGGAGCGCCCTGAATTGGAAGTGTCGCTGCCCCACCGCGAAGCGTAAAAATCTTTGATGCGACTGAAAGATTGGTACATGAAGGTAAGCATCCTTTATGTCTATGGAGGCCAGAAAATCGTCCTTCTGAAGCGCGGCGGCTGCTGACCGGATGGATTCCATTCGGAAGGAACGAACCCTTAGGTAACCGTTTAACCTCTTTAGGTCCAAGATTGGCCTGACATCGCCGTTGGGCTTTGGTATGACAAAGAGATTGGAATAGAAACCTAGCCCTTGCTCTTGGGCTGGCACCTCTATTATTACGTCCTGGCAGAGCAGGTGATCCAAAGCTGCCAGCAATGAGGCCTTCCTTGCTGGATCCCTTGGTAGCCTTGATTCTTGAAAATGAGGCGGAGGATACCTTAGAAACTCCAGTCTGTAGCCTGTGGTTACAGATGCCCGGACCCATTTGTCGGGGATCTTGGCTTCCCAAACTTCTGAGAAGAAACGAAGCCTTCCCCCCACCCGCGAGAGTGGGGGCGCCCCTTCATAAGGCAGACTTAGGGGCTGTCTTTGTCGGCTTGCGATACCATGGCCTCTTACCCCCAGGGGCCTGTCCCTGCGATCTACTGTTAACGTTGGATCGTGCAGGCGGCCGTCGATACTGCCTGGAATTTGAGGGCCCCGAGACAGGAAAGAGCTGCCTTTTAAATGTAGGACCCCGGAATGTCTTTTTGACCGGTAAAAGGGTACTCTTGCCATTTGAAATAGTCTGAATATATTTATCCAGATCCTCTCCGAAGAGTCGTCCTCCATGGAAGGGAAACCCTGCCAGAAGCTTTTTGCATGGGGGCTCCGCCGCCCAGTTCTTCAACCATAAGAGCCTTCTCATGTGCACCAAAAATAGTGATAAACGAGAGGCCTGCTGGATGGAATCTTTTATAGCATCTACAGCAAAACACAGAGCTCTGGGAATGTCAGAAAACTCTTCTGCTTGTTGGGTAGGCATGTCCTTTAACATTTCTTTTGTCTGGTCTTTTAACGCCTGACAAACACCAATCGCAGCCACAGCTGGCTGTACCACTGCTCCTGCCGTAGCAAAGGATGCTTTTAAAAGTGTCTCTAACCTTTTATCAACCGGATCTTTAAACATATGTATGTTTTCCACCGGGCAAGTTAGTGATTTATTCACACATGAGATGGCTGCATCCACTACTGGGAGCCTCCACCTCTTGGAGAATCTTTCCTCCATGGGGTAAATGACCGCAAATCTTTTCGGTGGCAGAAAAATCCTGTCCGGCCGTACCCAATCCCGAAAGATCAATTCCTCCAAGAGAGGATGGACCGGAAACACTGCGTTGCTTAACGGAGCTTTCAAAGAGCCCAGAGAGGATACCGGAGGAACCTGAGGCTCTGGCAATGGTAAACTAAATGCCGAGCGGACCATGTCCGTCAAAGACTGTACCCACAGTCTTTCTGTCTGGGAGTCTGAAAATGGTTCCTCAGAGGCAGATTCCTCAATCCCTGAACCCTCTTGGTTCAGGTCTAGTTGATCCTCCTGTGATTCCAATTCCTCCGGAGAGAGAATCTCAGCATCTGAGGATACACCTCTTGGTGATGGGGATCTAACCCGTTTCTTACCAGGAATAGCTCTAGCGATCAATGCTGCTATTCTCTCTTCTAGCCCCCCTAGGGATACGGCTAGCATCTCCTCTGTGATAAACACAGGGCTGGGCTGATCTGGGCCAGCCTCCGCACCAGATCCCCCTAATGGCTCATCCAAGGCGCCCTTTATGTTAATAAGTTGCGGGGAAAGTATTGGCATATCATCAGAATCAGAAGGGGAACCCCTTTGTTTTTTGGTCTTTTTTGTACCCTTTGACCCCGAACCTTTGGAAGCCATAATACAAAATCGAGGGACTCCGCCCACACAACAGACTGTAGTGGCCAGGAGTACAAAACCAGAGCTTAGGGGACAATAGATCACTAATGCCCAAAAACTGATGGGATCCCGTATGTTTTTCTCTTTTTTTTTTTTTTTTTAAATATATATTATATATATTTTCTTTTTTAAAACATACAGTGACCCCAAACTTAGTTTGCCAGCCTCCAACCTGCTGCAAAAAGGGGAATTTCTTGGCTTAACAAAAAAGGCATTGGAACAAAGTCCAGCATGTACTACCCCTCTTCCGCCACCGGGAGTCACTGTTCTGCCGCTCTGCGTCCTCTCCTTCTGAAATCAGCCTCAGACTGAGCACTGACAATGCCTGCTGATCTATAACAGCACAAGGCACGCCCCTGTACGACGCCGCAGGCACGCCCCCCCCCGCCCTCCTGTCTGAATGGCGCGAAAAACGTCTATAAGACGTGCGCGCGCACGCGCGCGCGTATGCCGGAACAGGAGGAACATGGAGGAGCCGCGCTGCTGGAGACCCAGGACTGCAGAAACAGGCGGCAGATTCAAACCCCCGGCCAGGTCGGACTCTCCAAAAAGGCCCCTAGGGATCCTTACTAGTCCTAGGAAGAAAGCAGCAGGTTAGCTAGCAACACATTCTTAGACAGGGGAACCTAGTGATGGGGGAAAAAAGGTGTCATCCTGTCTCTCTCAGACATAGTGAGCAAGGTTGCCCATGCAGAGCATACTTAGGCTATCCCCCCTTTTAGGTTACCCCGGAGAGCCTGCTGTCGAACCAAGTCCCGCAGGTTCCCCCTTACCTGCTCCATGCTGCAGGATGTTTGTCCAGCAAACTGATCCAATCTTCTCCCATCTCCGTGGGTAGCGTAGTAGACCTTCAGGCCCTGGGGTCCTATGAAGGTACCCACTGTCCTGGACCTATATAGCACCCTGGCAAACAGGAACTTATGGTTTTTACAAACTCCAAGTCCTGGGCCCAGGGTCCAGCCCTCCAAAGAGGAGCATTATAGGCAAAACCCCACAGTTTGGGGCCCGGGTACTGTCCACTTTGGCACTGAGGCTCCTTGGACAGATCCGGTTAGCCCGCCCTTAATCCCAAGGATGTGGAGCAAAGCTATTCCGTGACCAACACCTAAGACACTGGCGAAAAAACTGAGGGACTCCCTCTAGGGGAGGGGGTTATATAGGGAGGGGACTTCCTGTTTGAGATTGCCAGTGTCCACACCTGAAGGTACTCCATATAACCCATATAGTAATGAATATGCCGCTCTGTGTCCCGTGATGTACGAGAAAGAAAAAGATATGAACTTTGTAGGCACATGCATATATTTACAAAAATTTAAGTTTTTAATTGGATAAAAGTAAAATTTCACAAAAAATTCACTAAAATCATTAATAGTGGATTCATATATGGCAAAATATACAAAATTCCTGCTAAATTCCTACTAAATATAAAAGTTAAAGGCATTAAAAACCATAAAGTTGAGTGACCTCAAGGACTCTCATAACACCTCTAATACATATACATATACATATACCACATGTAACGAGCACAAAGATTTGAAGCACGTAGAATGGTATAAATCCAATGGTTGTCTGGATGCATGGAGAGGTTGAGTAATTTTTGGAGGTCGCTCAGAGAAAATCGCTCTACATGTTGCATGCGTTTTAGGAGTTTCTTTAGGAGTTTGTGTATCTAATAGACATGTAGGAAGGTATTATAAGACTACATCATGATATCCAGGAAAAACATAATTATATGTAAATAAAAAGATAGTCATTCTAGTAAGGCTCAACAATGTATGCAGCCCAAAACGGGCAGTCAAAAAAGGGGGAACCAGAAACAGGGCCCCATTGTGGGGACATATATATATATAGATAGATCTATATATAGCAAGGTAACATATTGCAAAAAGGTATATAATTGAACACAGGGCCAATATGTATTTCATATTATATTATAACAAGTGGATACTTACATAGTTGAAAAGTTTATTTAAAAAATAACAAAATGTAGAGATTATGAATAAACATGGGTCAAGAAGGTTGCCCCAAAGTTTCGAAATAAAAATCTATAAAAAAAGAAAAGATATAATGATGACATGTTTGTACATGTATACATACACGCCCAACAAGGGCATACATAGCAGCACGCACACACTAAATTCAAAACTACAAGTATCGTACATATGACCATTTGGTTTAAGAACTTATTAAGTAGGCAAATGTTAAAAATGTCTTACCATAGGCTCAGTGCAGGCATGCAATCAAAGCCATGTATGGCTGATAAATATCACAACTAAGAGGGTCATGATGGACACACAATAGTAGATAGTTATCTACACTGATGAAATGAGTGAACTGACGTAACTATTTATTGTTGTAACAGTAACCAGCAATGTCCAATGGTAGAAAAGAGAGTGTTTGACTAAAACAGTCAATCACCTAATAGCCAGGGGAAAATGAAGAAAGAGCAATAACATTTTGATGGTAATAGCAACATAGCTAAAAGATATAGAAAATATACAAAAACAGATATGTTCTAGTCTTACCTTTATGGACATGGCTATGGTAAATGGTAGAGAACAGGCAACCACTGTTTGTGATCGAGTGGAGGTATAGTAGCCTGACTAATGTTCATCAAATCGGTATTTTCACAAAAAATACATTAAAATCATTAATAGTGCACATAAATACAATATCTTACAAAATTCCTGCTAAATTACTACTAAAGCATTGTTCACATGTGGCATACTAAAGTGTACACCCATGGAGGCCAAGTTTACCCCTACAGGGATTCACAGGTGTTCTGTACATCCCTGTACAGGCAGTCCCATTTATGTCAAATGTGATGCAATGGCTGCACAGGCAAAGATGCTGTTCCCAATCTTACATCTATGTGGGTACACGACCTAGAACGCAGACAGTGTGAGCTCAGGGACATGCACACGGACCTACATGGATGTCAATTGGGAGCAACGGCTCTGTTTGAGCCGTTGCTACATACAAAAGGACATCAATGGGACTGCCGTGCAGTGCCACCGCAGCCACCATCACCCCCTGCCTCCAATCACCCCCTGCCTCCAATCTCCATGCTCAGTTCCAAGCCAAACCGATCTCGGCTGTTTTTACTGGCATATTCCTGCAACCACAAACATTTACGAATGGGGGGAAAAAGTGCGCGTTTTTACGGACTGTCCGTAAAAATACAGACGGTTGGCAACACTGCTAGGATTAGTGTCACCTGCTGTGGTAAAATATGGTGTCATACCCCCCCCCAATAAAAAAAATCCCATATAACACTGCCTTGGCATTGATGATTTGATTTGGATTTTGGAACTAACCTGCTGACACAGTGTGTTGCTTGCTGGACGGGATCTGAAGGCCGCATGGAAGATGCTGTGACCTCTGGCAATAAGGTGGACGGTATCTGATGGCTGCACATAACATTGTCACATAACATTTTTCTACATACATTTACATTTTTGGTTGGACTTGATTGAAATGTGCCTTTTTCATGCAACTAAGTAATATCCTAGAGAAGTGGCATTACTATTCTGCAAAAGTAGCTTACTGTCTATTTTTAAAGTAACATCAGTACTGTTTATTTAAGTTATATTTAACAAGAATGTAAAATGTAATACTGTAAAAGGTGTGACATTAAAAACCATAAAATGTTTTAATGAAATGACTTATCCACATACATTTGCTATCCTACCCCCTGCTTGACATGGAGGCATTTTAATAACCTTAGCCCCTATGAGTTTACCTGTTTTTTTATTCTTGTCCTTTCTTACTTTCCTTCACCCCCTTTTTTATTCTTTAATAAACCTGTCTCACAAACTTAAAAAAGCAGGTTATTGTCCCTTGTTCATTTTATTAGGATATGTTAGTACATTTACTCAGACACCAGACACCATACAACATATTTTAGTTTACATGGTTATGTGTTAATTCCTTATACTGAAGTGCGTGGCGCAGTGCACACAGCCTAATTATTAGAGTAGTTTGCAATGTAAATGGTTATTAAAGGTGATAAAACACGCTTTTGAGGCGTCCAAAGAGCTTGGAAAGCAGAGAGGACGGAAAAAAGATTTGCGTTTTGGAGAAAAAACATTGAGAAGTTTGAACAGCGTTGTGAAATGTGTATATCTAAAATAGGGACTTGGTAGCTCTGAATATATTAAATGCAGGCTTTTATTAATATTTCTGCAAACAGTAAGGTGCTGCAACTCAATCGATTAAGGAAATACCTTGAGCAAACTCTTTATGATCCTTTTTAAAATCATTCTAGAATCTTCTGGAACGGAAGGAGGAGAGGAGAGGTGGAGCTGCCTGGAGTATTCTGAGGAACCCTGACCAATCCTCAATCTGGATTGCCAGGGGCAGGCTTCCTTAAATACTCAGGGTCAGCCCAGCTGGGGAGCAGTATTTTGGGATGGGAGCTAGGCCGTTGTGGCCTATGAGGTAGTTCCCAGTCTGGGAGGGGAGAAGACCTTGGGCCTGGGCTCAGGTGTAGACAGGACCCTCTCAAGACACACAGAGGTGTCCTGGACAGGTGGCACGGGAGTAAGGAGAGGACAGCAGGAGAGCACTGCCAGGCAAGTCTCCAGGAGGAACTACAAGTCGCAGCCAGGAAGGCTGGTGAGTGACACACAGTCAGGAAGGACTGGGGAGTGCAGTCTGGGATGTGCAGAGCCAGTGGAGTGGACTGTGATGGCATGGGCAGTGGAGAGAGGCAGCTGCAGCCAGGAGGGCTGGTGAGTGCCTGAGGAGGTGGTGCTGGGATAAGTGGCCAAGTGGACAGCTAGCATTGGCACTACCTATTTTTTTGCTACACCATAGGGGCCAAAGGTCCCTGTCTGCTAAGGGCATTTGCTTTGGGCCTGACTGAGTCAGTGTCAGGCCTGCATTTCAGTGCTAGCTGGTGCTGTAGAGTGAGATCATTTGTCAAGTAAAGTGCTGGAGAGAGTGAGAGATCAAGAGTTGAGTTTGTGCTGGAGGAAATTGTATATACTGGAGATGTATATAGTTTCAGTCCCTATAATTTCTGCAATCAACTGGGCATCTCATATCTACCCTATCCCCATCCAAGTTTAATCCCCCTTTAATAAAAATACAAAACAAAATGCATGGACTGCTTTCTGTCTGGGAGTGACTGAAGATTGCGTGCCTGGCTGGGTGACAAAAGGGTCACAACCAACAGCAGCCCTTACAAGGGTACCACTGCAATAGAATAATCAATTAATAGCTATACAAATGCTATTAAAAGACCTATACAAAACAGCATATACACAATTAAATGTATATATACTGACAAGAAAGACAACATAAAGTAAATGGAAATAGAAAATACAATGTATTAAAAATACACTTGCTGTGAGATGAACAGGGAGGATGAACAAATGTCACAAAAAGCTAAGGGAAGGTGGGAGGAGACAGGTGGAAATCAACAGAGTTGGAGATCAAGGTCCCATCTGAGGTTTAAACCCTGAAGGGACCCTTGATTGTAATTTAAAGATCCACCAAGTCTCTCACCCCAAAAGACGCCTCTCTCTACTACATGAATTCAGCATTTCATTTCACAGTATATATACCTGGAGCTGCCTAAGCCATAATTGGTTGGGTGAATAGCAAAATCGATTTCCACACACCGCACTGCAATGGAAAAGCAAAATCCAAACACCTGGATTCAATAAAATCTCACAAAACAGAGCCAGATAACGCCAGTTGGCAAGTACTGGGCTTCAATAAAGACTCCACAAGTCATTACTGAATCTTGAGTTCACTTTGTGAATACGCCTTAAGCCAATTATTGCGTAGTGAGACCTACTAGTTTCAACAGACACTTATGGCGGGAGATCTTACCACATGTTTAGTTACCTTCACTTTAAGCCATTAGTTTCATGTAGTCTAACCAGATTACTTTAACACTTTGGAAATGTTTTTTTTTTTTTAATAAGACCAATAGACTGCCTGGAATGTTGGAAAACCTTTGTTTTGTAGATGGAAGTAGTAAATGTTTTTTAGAGATGCTGAAAGGTTCTAGCTTCTAGCTTTTAACATGCTGATATACAATAGTTTCCTTTAAATGGAATGTGTAGTGGTTTTGTAAATATGTTTGTTTTAGAAAAAAAAAAATTATGATATTTTGTTTTTTTTAGTCAAGGAAATATTGCATATGCATACAGTATGTTACATTTTGTAAACCAGCAGTAGTTTTCAGCTTTCTTTCACATTTGTATCTTTTTACAGCCTGTTGAAAGGCAAGCTCCAGTAATACTATTATTACTAGCAGTTACTGTATGTTAACCACTTGACCTCCAGAAGGTTTTTGTGACCAGCCCATTTTTTGATATTCAGCACTGTGCTACTTTAACATACTCAATAACTAATTAAAAGGTGAACAAGCATCTTAGTACCACAGTACACAGTGTAAAAATGAAGAGGATATATTAGACTGATAATCCCAGGATTATATGTGTAAATAAAGAGATGTAACCTAACAAAGGTACGAAAATCAGATTCCTAGTATTGCAAAAGTAACAGGGGGTGTAGGACAAAATGGTTTAGGGGGAAATACCTGGGGAAGGAAGGAAGGAAAAAGGGGGTAGGGAAAGGGGTTGAGAGGGTAAAGAGACAGGGGTGAGACAGGTGCCTAAAGCATAGAGGGGTGTAGGGTCAGGAAAAAAGGGTGGAAAGGTGAGATAGGCTTATAAAGGGTAACTCTCTCATAAATCCCTTATAATGTATTAATGTCGTTTTTTTTATGTTGGTCAACATTTTTTAAGATTACTTGCCACTAAAATGGGGTCTTTTAAAATGTACGCTCACCTTTTCAGAAAAAAAAAAAACATCAAAAGGTGAACAAACAGCCTACATCCTCCCCACTCTCCTTGTCCTCGCCGTACTTACTTCCATGGGTGATAAGCTGTCATTGCCCACTCAGGTGGTATAGCAGTCCAGGGTTTGAAATCTCCGCTCATCTCCACCTTTTTTTCTGTAGGGCTTCAGGAATGGATGAGATTGCTCAGCAGTGGCACAGAGCATTGCTCTGATTCATCCCAGAAGCCCTGCAGAAAGAAGGGGGAGAAGAGCGGGGATTTCAAACCCCTGGACTGCTATACCACCTGCATGGGCAATGACAGCTGATCACCACCCATGGAGTAAATACAGCAGGAACTGGAATATGGGGGGGGGGTTGGAGTGGGTATAGGGTGTTAGTCACCTTTTAATTTTTTTAACTGAGAATTAACCATTAAAGCCTCCTTTAATAGTGGTACCTCACTATTAAAGGAAAAGTCCAGCCTGAGCTTTTTAGGCTGGGCTTCTCCTCTGGGTCAAATGAGTGTAATTCGTTTTGCACTCCTGTGACCTGTTTTCAGCGGAGATCGGTCTGAAGTCCGCTCTCCGCTGACGTCACTGCCATCAGTTGAGGCAGCGCGTCATCACGACTTCTGAAGTCTGGATCCGTCAGCTGCCTTGATTGATGACAGCCTCAGCATCTCAGCAAGCCACTGAGACGACCACTCCCCGCCCCTCCACAGCTCAGTGCATCGAATGAGCATGGAAGAGCAGAGCAGGAGCGATGCTGACTTCGGGGGGAGTAAGAAGCGAGCCATTGGCGATGTTAGGTGGCTTGGTTCTCGGTTTGATGCTGCATCCACCTAGGAAAGTAGAAATAAAAAAAGAAACAAACATACTTCTCTTTTAATGAAAACTCAATGGTAGGCTTTCATTATACAGTAACCACTTTTAAAATATGTTTGCACTAATATTACTAATTATTATTAATAGGATTTCTGAACCCCCACTAGTTCACAGTATAGTAATGTTTAACTTCTTTTTTAAAAAGCAGAGTGCAATTCCAGGTGTCACACTCTTTAGCTTCCACCTGGAAATACATCTAATCTAATAATGCTGTACATCTAATATTTTCTATTAGTAAATGATTCATTATAATAAAAAGTGACTCTCCCTCTTTTTTATTCATATCAATGCTTATTTACATGCATTTTTATTAATTCTTTTTTTTTTTTTTTTTTTTTTTACTTTGC
Source organism: Rana kukunoris (assembly GCA_029574335.1). NCBI lineage: Eukaryota > Metazoa > Chordata > Amphibia > Anura > Ranidae > Rana > Rana kukunoris. The sequence continues at coordinate 134,860,732 of CM056056.1, read as the reverse complement.
CAGAAAATCACTTTGATGCCTTAAATATCGATGTTTAATAAATTACACCAAAACCAGTGACAAAAGAAAAAAAAAATGGCATGCAAAGCAACTTTGCTTAAAGGGGTTGTAAAGACAAAAATATTTTCCTCTTATATTAAAGTCTGACAGTAGCTGATATAGTAAAAAGTAATGTTTTGCATTATAACTAGTTTGATACGTGTTGAAATTCAGCTGTTTTATTACCTCCGTCACTCCTGAATAGTTATTCTCACTGACTTCCTGGTTTGCGGTGCGCATTCATTCTTGCTACATCACGGCCTAATGGGAAATACATTTCCCATTAGGCTTAGCCTCCATGCCTGTGAGGGATAAGAGAGCATCTTCACGCAGGGCTGTAGTCATAGGGAGGGGGCGAGCACATTCTGCTTTCCACCATGCAAAACAGCTCAGATGCTGGTGGAAAGCAAGAAGAGGAGAGACAGGAAATGGCATTTTCAAACCTGGATTACTGTATTCTGGAGGTCAAATGGAAAAACGAGGTAAGTGATATTTAAATGCTCTAGCTTACAGCAATCAATTGATCTAATAAAAAACGAACCTTTAGTGTTCCTTTAAGCTTATTAAATATGTTATTTTAATACCTTATTAATACCTAGACTGGTTTAGCAAAAAAGTCTATTTATCAAATGTTTTTACTCAAGATTCACAAAACTTTCCACCAATTTATAGATTTAAACACTGGGGGGTTGATTTACTAAATCTAGGGTGCGGAAACCAATCAGCTTCTGCACCAGATTTCAAACTCTCCAGTTTTAGTAATTCAACCCCAATGTGAGTGGGTATTGTAAGCACCACATCCATAAAGTTAATATAAAAATATATAGAGCAAAAAATTGGATATTGGATAAAATTGGAATTTTAGAGGTACTTAAGAACTCAGGAATGAACAAGAGCAACTTATTAATGCAAAACATAATTTTTATTCCATATCAAAAAAGTTATAACTAAGCCAAAGATAAAAAAATTAAATATTGATAAAAGACCCCTTTGCTAAACCATTCTAAAAAAAATAATACAGTGCAAAAAATGATGAGCATGTTTAAAGTGCTAAGCCATAGACTGAAATTAAATTTTAGTGAACTGTAATCAGGTCAGTTAAGAGATGACACCTAATTATTACAAAAAAAAAGCATTTTGAATATTATTTTTGACCTTTGCTTTGAATTATTAAACAAGCCTATAAATTTCCCTCAAGAGACGAAACACATTTTTCTAGTCAACGCTATATTGTGGTAAAAGCAATATTAGTGCTTATAGCAATTATTTATATCTTATTGTGAATCACTTAATCTTCTATTGTGCACATTCTGACAATTCCAAATAGTTTTATCAATCTATGACTTTTGAATATTTCTCCCCAGGAAGATATAAGAAATAATTACAGAATAAAATGTGAAGTAAGAAGACAGGAGCTGCATTTAATTGCTAGAAACTAAAATGATTTCATTGGATATTTTAGAGCTGAGGGCTTATATGGTTAAACCCTGGCTTGGAAACTGTATGTCACCTGGCAATGACTTAGTTGGCACTCTGGATGTATGGCAATACTGGAGAGCCTAGAGAAAGCAGCAGATGGACGGTGTAGTTATTACAATGCCATTACTATGCATACAATCTTCAGGTGCCCTCTGCAAATACCTTCAAACAGGTAATGAGGCCACAAATGGGGATGAATGGAGCAATTCTCTTCTGGTAATCACATACGCATTATGCACTATCACCTATTTGATGAGATGGGAGCAGAGTCAGGGCGTAAATGGTGGCTACAACTGTTTGATTCACCTAAAACCTCTTTATACATTTACAACTTTCTGACTCATTCAGTAGCCACTGAGAAGCACAACGGCTTAGTTGTTAGCACTTTCTTGGAGCACCCGGTTCTTGCTTCAAATCCTGGCGGGGAAACTATCTGCATGGAGCTTGCATGGTCTCCCTGTGCTTGCATTGGTTTCCTTCCGGCACTCTGATTTCCTCTCACAATCCAAAGACACAAAAAAATGCTCATAGGTTAATTGGCCCCTATCTAAAATTAGCGTTAACATATGTGTGCATATTATTGCATGTGAGATAGGTATTTTAGATTGTAAACTCTTTAAGGTTAGGGCCTTATATCAATGTACAGTATGTAAAGCACTCTGTAAGTTGTTGGCGTTATTTAGGCGTCTGTAATTAATAAATAAAGCACATGCTGTAAAGTAACCAATAGTAGCCAACTAGAATTTTTTTTTTTAAAGCGGAGTTCCACCCAAAAATGGAACTTCCGCTTTTCCGAACCCTTTGGTGTCACATTTGGCCCCTTTCAGGGGGGAGGGGGTGCAGATACCTGTATAATACAGGTATTTTCACCCACTTCAGGGAGTCACTCCACTTCCCGTCCCCCCTGCTACCTTCTAGGAAACACACTGGTCCCAGGAATCAGGGGGGACCACTGGGAACGAGCCACGCTACTCGCGCATATGCAGTAGGGAACCAGGCAGTGAAGCTGCAACTTCCTGTTTCCCTCACCGAGGATGGCGGCGGGGGCAGCAGAGAGACAAGTGATTGCTCGTCTCCTGCTGCCGACATCGCAGGCAAGCTGGACAGGTATGTGTCCATTTATTTAAAGTCAGCAGCTGCAGTATTTGTAGCTGCTGGCTTTTAATATTTTTTTTCGTGGGACCTCCGCTTTAACTTATGCCAGTAAAATGAAATCTCATTGTTAAAAGTAAACATATCACGTGCACTGCTCTATGCACACAACAAATGACATAGTCCATGGTCCCTGATGCATCTCAAGATTGAGCAAGAGACTGTGGCTACATTCCTACATTTAGTGAGATCATGGGGAATGAACATAGCCACCTAACAGGAAGTTGGATTACAGCAGGAACCAAAAGGTACTGTATTTGGAGATTGGCAAGAGGCTGAAATCAATATAAGGTATGTGTTAAGAATACATACTTGAATAGAATTTTGCTTTTCTAATCCAGAGTTTAGTGTCACTTTAAATTTGAGTTTACTAGATTTTAATCTAAAACAGGCCCTACAGAAATATTGTTAGCGATAACACAGATACTGGGCAGTCTTTTTCCCATTTTACAACTTTTGGCCCACAAAGCTGTTATACGTGGCCACTGTATAGTCAAACTGTATAGTTAAGTTTTACATTTTAAGAAAACAAACATGCCCTCTGAGTACAGCTGGAAAAATTAGCTCTGGCTTGCTGTATCTAAACCATGGTACACATTTATACTCAAATCAGAGAATTAGCAAAGCTAATACTTTATTAGCACACAAGTCTAGAGGGAGGGTGTCCAAATCCACCCTACACACTTTTCACAATTCATCAAGACACATTGCTCACAGTCCTTGTAAGATTGCACAAATACACAGTGACTAAAACACTACTCACTACCAGTGTTGCTCTTCTTACTTTAAAAAAGTAATTAGTTACAGTTACAAATTACTTCTCCGGAAAAGTAATTGCGTTAGTGACTCAGTTACTACATTGGCAAAGTAATTAGTTACTCAGCAAAGTAACTGAATTTTTTTTAATATTCTACAATGCTTTGTTGAGAAGCAGATGACGGGCGCTTGCCAGGGAGCAGTGAGTTAATACTCCAAGACAAAAGAATGCCAGATCCTTGAGAGAAGAAAACCGGAAACAAATGGTGATCTTGTGTATATCACAGCCTCGGTGCAACCTTTCCTCCATGTATGTGCAGCTAATAGGACTTAAAACCCGTATCCATCTGCTATATATTACATCCAAATTATAAGCTGGATTAAAATGTATGTTTATAATATACATTCCCTTGACGTTTACAGAATCTGTCATTTAAAATCTTATATTAGGCTTTATTAGAATTTTCTATAGTTTATTGTTTATTATTTTATTTATCTTATATAAGCTTTAATAGATGCAAGGGATCTGGAATGGGGATGTCAGATTTTTCTTTGTTGTCTGATGAAGAGATGAAATCACTGACCAAAAATAACCTGCTGATCATTGGTCTGTATAGGTGTCCTGCACTTACCATGTTGACCACTAGATGTCGCTGTGTACACTGTGTTGTATAGGGAACGTTTGTTCTGTGGAACATTTTGTTCCGGCCATGTGTTCCCCGGATCATTGATCAGGTTGCACACACAGTGTGTGTGATCGATGTGAGTTGTTCCCTCGGTGATAGGTCAGTGTGAGGCGGGTGGGGCTCATTGTATCCAGGACTCCTTGCGATTGGGAGTTTTTAGACCGCTGTGACAGGCCATCACAGCGGTCACATGATTCTAAAGCAGAGTTCCACCCATATTTATGTTCACAGCGCCGGCAGAAGCAATTACTCTGCTGCCATCTAGTGGTGGTAGATGTAATTGCGGTAATGTCGCCCAAGTAATGGGAACTGCGTTACTGTGAGGGGAAGAGTAATCAGGTAGATTACTCGTTACCCTCAAAAGGGGCTGCGTTAGGTAACTGCGTTTATTGTAACTCCGTTACTTACAACACTGCTCACTACCAAGACATACTCTGCTTTCAGAAATAAAATGATACTTCATTCATGAATGGATATATCCACATTTTGTCAATATATGCATGCCTAATTTCACTTGTGCAGAAGTTAACTCTCTCAACAACCCCATAACAGCAGAGGAAATCAGAGACATTATTAGACATCTTCCAAAAAATAAAATACCCAGATAATCTAACTTACCTTTACTTTGAAACGTTTTCTACCTCTCTCATTCCGTACTTGACTACATTATTTAATTCCATTCTAAAAGGTAACCCTATACGTGTTACAATCCTATACCTTGGTTTTCCCTAAACCAGGGAAAGATCCACAAGACCCAAGTAGTTGCTACTTTAGAGCAGTAGTTCTCAACTTCAGTCCTCAAGTACACCCAACAGGCCATGTTTTGGGGAATTTCTCCTAGACAAAATACCAAGCCATTGACTCTGAATGCAAACTACTTGACTATTTTATCACCCAAAAATTGCCCTTATCTTACCTTGACAAAGAGAACTTCAGATTTCCCCTCTGTCTAGGCTGGGCTCAGGCTGCTCTGCTGTCGGCTAATTGTCAGCTCCTTTCTCTCCACAGTGACTCACCTGTTCATGATCTGATCATCAGTCCTGCCTACTTAAAGCCTTCCAGCCTACTTCATCTCTGTCTTCGCCTTTGTCAACATCACAGAGACTTTCTCCTGCATTCCTGTTGTGGACCTACTCGGCTATCGTTCCTTCTGGCTCCTGATCCAGCTTGTTGGACTACTATGTTTACCTCTGGCTTTCTGACATTGGCTTGGCTGACTACCCGATCCGATTGCTGTACTCTGGCTTGTTTGACTACGCATACTTTGTTTACCTTTTTTTTTTTATTATTATTATTATTATTATTATTACTATTATTATTAGTATTATTAAACAAGTGTGATTTAACTGTACTTCTGTCTCGGTATGATTCATGGTTTCTGACAGTAGGCGAAGGCCATGAATTCAGAAGATGCAGCCAATCCACTTGTTGGTAATATTTTTTCCAGGTTGGATGACCTGTATCACCGCATGGATCAGTTTGCCATGGCATTACAGATGCTCTTGAGTCGCACGGCTCATCTGGAATCTCCCTCTGTGGCTGTTATTACCTTACTGGAAACACTTATCCCTGCAAACGGTTAAGTACTATTATTGCGCTAGAATTACTCAATTCTTATACAGCCTTTTCATAGTACTGTATTTAAATCTGGCTTATTCAATACTATTCTGCTGCTTGGGATTACTTAAGTGTGCTTTCAGCTGACTGCTGTGGAATATCTTAAAGGGACATATACTATTAAACAAGTGTGATTTAACTGTACTTCTGTCTCGGTATGATTCATGGTTTCTGACAGTAGGCGAAGGCCATGTATTAAGAAGATGCAGCCAATCCACTTGTTGGTAATATTTTTTCCAGGTTGGATGACCTGTATCACCGCATGGATCAGTGTGCCATGGCATTACAGATGCTCTTGAGTCGCACGGCTCATCTGGAATCTCCCTCTGTGGCTGTTATTACCTTACTGGAAACACTTTTCATAGTACTGTATTTAAATCACATTACTTAAGTGTGCTTTCAGCTGACTGCTGTGGAATATCTTAAAAGGACATATACTCTCAAATCAATTAACCAAAAATTACCTTTTTTTAAGAAAATTGCTACTTGCATACAGTATTTTCATATGCTACGTGCTTGACATTCGTTGTTATTTGTATACGGGCTTCCGCCCTAAAATACTGAACATGTTCGTTTTTGGCTAAGGATGAAAAGGTGTGTTATACCTTCTTCCTTAGTAGCCCAATGCATTCCTTTATGTAAAGTGATATGATGAAGAGAACCCCCAAACTCCTGTTCTCTGATTGCAGTGATGCCTGGGGTCCAGTTCTGATAATCACTTGCATAGTGAAGTGCATTGGAATCTTTAATGCAGTTGTGCTCATTCACGCTTAAAGCAATCTTTCAACGCTAGGGGTTGGAAGCATGTTGTAATACATCCCCCCCTAGTAGCTCAACGCATTCTTATATGTGAACGTGATGATATATGATGTAGAGAACCCCCAAACTCCTGTTCTCTGATTGTAGCGACGCCTGGGGTCCAATACTGAAATTTCACATAACATAGAGAGGTGCATTGAAATCTTTGCTAACCGCAGTTGTGGTTCACTCCCGATCAACGTAGTTTGTGACAGGTATGACCAATTGCTCCTATACTCAGAGTTACCTGATTCGCTGTGCTTCAGTGGCATATTAGTGTAAATGGCGAAATGAAAAAAAAGTTAATGTGTTACTTTGCCTAATAACAGGTGTCTCCCTGGCCAGATTTTTAGCCCCACCCACTGATGCCAGGAAGTGTCCCCGGCACAGGAGCAGCAGCCATTTTGCTGAAGAGCAGGATTGTGATTGGTTGCCTACCTGAGGCTAGACTACATCAGGAAGGAAGTCAGCACTAACCACTGATGCATGCAGAAGGAGGAGAGCTGGATTGAGGAGAGGGGATTACAAGGCTGCAGAACAGACAGAGTAGGGCTGCTAGGTTGTTATTAGGGATGAGAGACAGTGTCTTTATTACTAGATAGATAGATAGAGCAGGCAGGCTAGTCAGTTTAGTTAAATTTACAGTGTGTAGAGGATATATATACATCCCAGGAGTTGTACATATATTTATACACTGTATAGCTTAGCTAGATCAGTTCTTCCTAATTTACTGGCAGGCAGGTGATTGTGCTATTTAAAGATGTTATCACAGGTATAGACACCCAGTAGGTACAATACTTAAAGGAACTTTTAATTTTTTTTTAATTTAAGCATCATTAAAATCACTGCTCCTGGAGCAGTGATTTTAATGATGCTTAAATAAAAAATAAAAAATAATTTAAATATTGTACCTGCTAAGTGTCTATAGTTTGCCTGTGAAAACGTCTTTGAGAACCCAGGTTTTGCCTAGGGGACATGTATCAATGGAAAAAAAGTTTTAAAAACTGTATTTTTTTCAGGAGTCCTGCTTCTGAAAAAAATACAGTTTTTTAAACTTTTTTCCATTGATACATGTTCCCTGGGGCAAGACCCGGGTTCTCAAAGACGTTTTACGTCAATGACTTGCATATTAGGCTTTAAAATTAGCACTTTTGAATTCGAACGTTCGAGTCCCATAGACTTCAATGGGGTTCTCTAGTGAGAACCGAACGTAGGGGTGTTCGGCTCATCCCTAGTTGTTATACTGAGAGAGAGAGAAAGCTACAGTTTACAGAGCCTATAGAGAGCTGCAGAGTGCAGAACAAAGAAAGACTGTGTTGGGTTCTGCAAGCAGAGGAGAGAACCCCATAGATCTTGCCTGGGATTTGTGCTCAATTACTTTATAGAGGGCAAAAGCACAGGCTTGAAAGGGGAGCTTCTTATTGTTGCATGTTCTTTTGCCTGGCCTCACAGAATCAACTGCTGACCTGAGGACACATGTAGTCTACATCTTTAGTGGTTAGACTTGCTGGTTGCCTTGCGATTTTGCTACCATCAGGGGAATCCGACAAGAATGTTTTGGGGCATTCCATTGGATTACAAATGATCTCATATTGAGAGTGGGTGCTCAAAATGGAGTTTAAGGTTCCCACCACTGGCAGATTTTATAGCTATCTTTCACTGGCCAATGTTGTAGATAGGGCCTAAGCATTATATTATAGGCAGGGCCGATCCGCCCTATAGGCTCACTATGCAAGCCGCTTATTTCTGCTGAGGAGAGGGCGATCCTGACCTCTGCCATCTCCAAATACGATTCCTTCCTCCATGGCGCACAGAGCAGGAATACCAGCAAGGCCAGGAAGCAGGAGATCCTCCAAAAGGTCGCCCTGGAGATCAATGCCCTTGGGCATGAGACCAGGACCTGTAAGGACATCACCAAGAAGATAAATGATATGCGTCGGCAGGTCAGGGTGAAGAGGCACCTCAGGGGAACGGGAGGCGGACCAGCCAGTACTATCAAGCTGACTGCTGAGGAGGAGGCGATTGCCAGCTGCCTGGCGCAGGAGCAGGTGGAGGGCCTGGAGGGCTTTGGTGTGGGTCCACCAACATGTGAATGCTTTGTGTCATCCACAGATGTGCTGGAGGGAGCTGGGCCATCCTCTGCTGCTGGACGACCCACGCCACCCAGGGAACATCCTCTTCCTGTGTCTGACCCCCTGGCAAGCCCCGTAACATCTGGTCTGGAGGTCGTTGGGGAGGAGCAGGTGGACATTCATCAGGAGGAGTGTGTTTATCTTGAAGAGGATTCCATCTTTCCCGGTCCCTTCGAGACGGTGGCCCCTCTGACCCCCTCAAGGGCTACCCCGTCCAGGGGAACCCCGTCAAGGGCTACCCCATCCAGGGGAACCCGGTCAAGGGCTACCCCGTCCAGGGGAACCCCGTCAAGGGCTACCCCGTCCAGATGGACACAACCGGCTACATCTCCTAGGAAGGCTCTGTGCAAGACTAGGGGTGTACCCGGATCCCTCCAAGAAGGGCTTGAGAGGAAACAGGCACGCCAGACGCACCACATGGCAGATATTGCCTGTGACCTGCATTGTGTGGCTGACAGCCTGGCCTCTTTTGTTGGGTCCTCGGCCAAGACCCAGGCTGAATGTACAGTGGCTGTGCAGGGCACCACAGCTGCTATGCAGCAGTGCCTCACGCAACAGGCTGCCCATACCCTGGCGAATTCGGACAGCATGCAGGAGGTAAATGCCAACTGCACAGCCATGGTCACATGTCTCTGCGACCAAAGCCAGTCCTTTGATGCCATGCATCACCAGATGGTAGCAGGGGGTCCCTCTTCATCTGTGGACCAGGGATCTGGGGACGTTCAGGCCACCCAGGACCGGCACACCTCGGTAATTGTGGAGCTGCAGGTCACAGCAACAGGGATCCTGGCGGAGGTGAAGAGCCTGGGGGAGATTGTGCAGGCCAACACTGCCGCCTTCCAGACGGAGGGTCGGCAGAACAGGCGCCTCAGGCGCCTACAGCACCAGACCAACGCCAGACAGCTGCGGATACAGGCTGAGAGCAATAGCATGCTAACACGCATTGCCGTTGCCTTGGAGGGGATGCAGGCAACATCTGCCATCAGCTCCAGGAGCGACAGCCCAGTGATGACCTACCTCCCCACCCCAGTCGTCGCCACGACTATTAAGGAGCCGCACCATTGGCACGAGGCCTGGACCACGAGAGGGCAAATGACTCTCCTCTGGACGTTTGCAGCTCAGAGTATGAGCTTTATTTTTGTTTTGTGTGATGTGCACAGATGGATGTGCCGTCCTCATGTAAGGGCATGCCATGTCGGACAATAGCATTATCCCTCTTTTCTTTTTTTTAGTCACTGCACACGGTCAGGAGTGCAGACTACAGTGTGACTGGTGTGTGAGTGTGTGTATGTGTGTATGTGTGTGTGTGACATTCCTGCCAGCAAGGCGTGTCACCTTGGATCGTCGGAGAGAGGTTATCCCCGCGACCGTGTGAATGTGGTATGAATGGACAGCAACATCATTGGGGCTTTGGCGTGGCATTGCTGCTCCCAAGTCCCGTGCGGTGGACTTGGGCTAAACCAATGTGAGGTGGATGTGGTGTGTGTGAGCAGTGGTGTGCATGCGTGCATTGTCCGTGTGCCATGCTGAATGTGTGTGTTTAACGTGCAAAGATGTGTTCCACGCAGCAACTCCTGACTGCTGTTCCATCAGCAGACGGGGTAGCCTCGGGCAGGGGGGCCACTGCTTACTATTGCGGTATATGTGCTCTGTGGCATGGGGGGGCTATAGTGCCACATGTGTGCAATCAATGGCCCCGACGGTGCGTGGGAATCCGGCAATTCTGTAGAAATCCTGCATTGCCTTCTGCCACAGATGCTCATGGGTCGGTTTAATGATGTGGTGGGACAGGCATGTGAGGATTGCGGGGACAACCTGGTGCACACATCTGCTCAAGGTAGATTGTGACATCCCAGACACGACTCCACTTGTAAGTTGGAAAGATCCACTGGCGAGGAAATGGAGTGTTGCCAGTACCTTGACCAGTGGCTGCACTGCATGTGAGCGTCCCGTCTGGCTGGTGATTTCATCATGCAGGGCTGTGGCTAATTCCAGGATTCCCCCATGCGCATTCGGTATATCCTCTCCTGTGCCCTCCTCCGTGCCTGGGGACGCAGTAGTGCTATGACCATGGCTGCCCCTGCCATGTTGGCATACAGATGTGTTGTCCTGCAAGTGTGGTTGCTCAGCTCGTCCGTAATGGTGCTGCTTCAGCTGCTCTCTAGCTGACCTGTACACGTCTGTTCCTGAATTACACCTCCTTTATGGGGAATAACTTTACGCCGGACGTACACTTACACGCACCGCGCGTAGCCTGCGTCGGGTGCACGTACGTTCGTGAATCGTCGTATTTACCTCATTTGCAGATTTGAATGCCTAATCAATGGAAGAAGCAACTTGCGTCCAAACCATATTTGCGCCCACGCCGGCGTAAGCAAGATACATCGGGGTAGGATGGCCTGTTTTTAGACGTATGTTGGTTTTGTGGGTCTGGTGCACACACACACGCCGGGCGCACATTTGCACTATGTCGGCATAAAGTGATTTACGTTGGCGTCAGGCCGCGTACACACGACCAAATAAATCCGATCAAATCAGTCTGATAGACTGTTTTGATCGGATTTGTCTGCTGGGGTATAATCCCGCCGGCAGACAGCGCGGTGACGCGGCGGTGACGTTGACGCCGCCACGTCACCAGGAAGTAAAACACTTCCGCGCATGCGTTAAATCCATTTGACGCATGCGCGGGCAGATATGTCTGTCGGACGGACGGGTTCCCAGCAGACAGATTTTAAAGCATGCTTTAAAATCTGTCTGCTGGAAAAATCTGTCCGCCCGTACACACGATCGAATTTGTCTGCTGAAACGGTCCGTCGGACCGTTTTCAGCAGATAGATTCGATCGTGTGTACGCGGCCTAAGTGCTTTGTGAATCCGGGCCAATATACTTACCTGCTTTGTTGCAGTGAGTTTGCACAGTTCAGCCTGGATCCTCCTCTTCCCAGGTTCCTCTTCTGTGATCCTGGCCCCTCCTTCCTGCTCAGTGCCCCATACAGCAAACAACTTGCTATGGGGACATCCAAGTCGAAACCACAGCTTCATGTGTCCATTCAGACATGGACCCAAGACCCGGCCCGTCCCTCTTGTTTTGTGTGACGTGCACAGATGGATGTGCCGTCCTCATGTAAGGGCATGCCATGTCGGACAATAGCATGATCCCTCTTTTCTTTTTTTTAGTCACTGCACACGGTCAGGAGTGCAGACTACAGTGTGACTGGTGTGTGAGTGTGTGTATGTGTGTATGTGTGACATTCCTGCCAGCAAGGCGTGTCACCTTGGATCGTCGGGGAGAGGTTATCCCCGCGACCGTGTGAATGTGGTATGAATGGACTTAAATTGGAACTGCAGACCTGAAGTTACCTTTTATAAACATCCATAGGAATACTTAAGTTCTCATTAACATAACCACCACTACCGCCTTTCCTTGCCAACCCCATTTTCCCCAAACACTGCTTCCCCCTTTTTAAAATGTCAGTGCCATAAATGAAGGTTTTTTAAGGATAAGTTCGCCTTTGGGAACATGTTACATTTTCAGGGTGGAACATGTTACATGTTTCTGCTCTTGCAGCCTTTCCCCGACCCCCCTTCATATTTTTTTTTTTTACCACATTCAGCTTTGACCAGGCGCTAGAGACCAGCTCATGATATGGTGCTTGTTTATGTCTCTATAACAGGTTTGCATCATTTGTGGCTTAATCTTTTTTTTTTTTTGGTATATAAATAATTTTATATATGTTGACTTTTTTTTCCTTTTCCCCTTCTCGGGGCCCTTTGTTGAATATTCTATTTAGTCTACCCTTTCTTTTCTCCCCTCTTCTATTTCCACCCCTATCTCCCTCCCTCCCTCCCCTCCACCTCACCATCGCTTTGCCTTGTCGGATGGTTTCACATATTCATTTTATTCTTTACCTTTCTACTCTTAGGTTTTCTGCGTAGCTCCATGATTTTTTAAAGGTTTTCCAGTTTTCCCATTTTTTATTTCCGCTGTTATCTTCTATGTTGTTACAGTTATCCTCCATTCTGTATGTTTCTTCTACAGCGTCTATCCATTCCCAGACCATTGGGCATTCTAATTCCTGCCACTTCCTGGGTATCAACCTCTTTGCAGCATTTAATAAGTGAGGGACCAGGGATTCCTTGTATTTTCTAACCCCTTCCTCTCCTCCGAGGAAGAGGACCGTCCACGGGTCTTTTTTAATTTTTATCTTCGTGATATCTTCCACCAACCCTAGGATACTTCCCCAATATCTTTTAACCTTGGGGCACTCCCACCACAGGTGAGCCATTGTTCCGGGAGATTTGCAGCCTCTCCAACAATCTGCTGATTCTTCCTTCTTAAATTTACTTAGCTTTACCGGTGTACTATACCAGCCCGATAGGCATTTGTAATTCATTTCGGCCGTCCTGCTATCGGCTGCCGAGGAGTGGGTTAGCTTTAAGATCCTATCTATTGTGCTTCTATCTTTATGTGACCCTAATTCCCTTTCCCAATGTTTAATAAATGGAGGCACTTCAGGTTCATCAATCTGTAGTAGAATCTTATATAATTTTGATATAGTTCCTTTTGTATTCTCGTTAATACATAGTTTTTCTACCTCAGTGAGCTGGTCTATATCTCTTATCGGTTGAGGTAGCGCTTGTACGAAATGGTTTAATTGCTGGTGCCTCCAGTTATTAATTAACATGAGATTTTCTTTTTGTTCAAGATCTCTTAGTGTAAGTAGGTGCCCTTGGTGCATTACATCTTTTAATTGTGCCCTATCGTCTATGACCCGGTTCCCCCCAATTTCAACCTTCCCCGGTGGGAAATAATCATTATTCTTTAATACTATAAGAGGTGAATTATAGTTCCTACTGATTTTTTTTTGTGTTAGGTCCCAGATTTTAAGTGCATTTCTTGTGATTTCATGTGTATCCGTGTCTAACGTCCTAAATTGTGGTGGGTTCCATATTATTGTGTCTAGTCTCACCTTTGCTCATTTATTTTCAAGGCTAACCCATCTTTTTTCTCTATTGTCTTTAGCCCATTCCACTACCCTCGATAAAATTGTTGCTTCGTAGTATTTTTTGATATCGGGGACTGCTAGCCCCCCTTTATTTTTTGTCTGCCTAAGGGTTTGGCGTGATATCCTATGTCTCTTATTTCTCCAGATATAATTCATTATTAGCTTTCTAAGGATTTGCAGCAGTTGTTTTGGTAGTTTAATAGGGATCATCTGGATCTTATAGAGGATTTTTGGCATCATAACCATTTTACAGAAGTTGATTCGTCCCGTCCATGAAATTGGCCTATTTTTAACTCTATTTATTTCCTTTTTAATTTCTTCCAATAATGGGATGACATTTTTTTCATATATTTTTTTTCCCGTTTTTGCCAGCTGGATCCCAAGATATTTCAGCTCTTTTACCCATGGGAATTTATACTAGTTTTTTAAAGTTTGCTCGCCTTTCTTGGGTACCCCTATATTAAGTATTTCAGTTTTAATAGTATTTATTTTGAAATTGGAGAACTCCCCATACTGTCTACACAGATTCAAGAGATTCGGGATAGAGGATTTCGGGTTGGTTAAGTAGAAGAGCACATCGTCCGCAAATGCAGACAATTTGTGCTCCTCCCCTCGTATTTTAATTCCTGTTACCTCCGGGCATTTACGGATCCTGGACAGTAGAGGTTCTATCGATAACACGAACAGTAGTGGTGACAAAGGGCACCCCTGTCTTGTACCGTTTTTCATCGTAAAGGGGTCAGACAAGTCCCCGTTAATTTTTATTCTCGCTGTTGGGGTCTGATATAAAGCTCCGATCCATTCCAGCATCCTCTGCCCAAATCCCATGGTTTCCAAGGTTTGTAGACCCCAGTCTACCCTGTCAAACGCTTTCTCCGCATCGATCGACAGGAGCAGACTGGGGACTCCCTGGGTCCTCATCCCGTGAATCAGAAGGAGGGCCCTAACCCCGTTGTCCCTCCCCTCTCTGCCTTGGATAAATCCTGTCTGGTCTGGATGGATCAGGCCTATCATCTCTTGTTCATCAACGATATTGGCCGATAGCTTAAGCATATTTTGGGGTCCTTACCTTCCTTTGGGATAACCGTTATGGTTGCCTCTGCCGCTTCTCTACTAAGAGTATATTCCCCACCAAGGCCATTAAAATATTGACATAGTCGTGGTATAAGAATCCCTTTACATTGTTTATAATATAAGGCTGTAAGGCCATCAGGGCCTGGGCTTTTTCCCGATGCCGTGCCTATTAGAGCTGTTTGTATCTCTTTTTCTGTAATAGGTCTATCCATTACTAACGCTCTTGTCGAATTAACTATTGGGAGTCCTGCTTTTTGTAGGAAGTCTAAAATCTTATTTTTCTTTTCCTCTTCTCCCCCTTTTTTCTGTTTAACTGCGTATAGTTTTTCATAATAGACTCTGAAAGCTTCAGCTATATTTTTTGTTGTGTATATCTCTTCTCCTTGCTCATTTTTAATTTTTTCAATATAATTTTTTGCTTTCTTTTTCTGTACCATCCTTGCCAGGTGTTTACTGGTTTTGTTTCCCCATCTATATCTCTCTTTTGCAATCAGATGGAATTCTCTTTTTGTTTCCTGGAAGAGGAGTTCTTTAAGTTCATTGCGTTTGTTTACCAATTCTAGATATAATTTTTTTTGGTTTCCCCCTTTTTTATGTTCTTGTTCTAATTTCCATATCTCGGCTATTGTATTATTCTTCTGTAGATTCTTTTCTTTCTTTTTCCTAGCTCCTTCGGATATAAAAATACCTCTAATTAGAGCCTTGTGAGCATCCCACAATGTTGCTTTTGATATCTCACTTGTATAGTTTAGTTGAAAATATTCTTCTAACTCCTTTTTAACTCTAGCTAGACTATCCGGATTTATTACTAATTCCTCATTGAGCCTCCAACTTAAGGGTGGTCTCTTCTTCCCTTCGATATTTAGTGAGATACTTATTGGGGCGTGATCGGATATCGTAATAGATTATATTCCTGCCCCCACCACACTTTCCAGTAAGTGGTGGTCTACAAGGATGTAATCTATACGTGAATAACTTCCATGTACCGGGGAAAAAAAGGTATAATCCCGGGTCTCTGGATTCATTATTCTCCATATATCCATTAATTGATTTCTAAACAGACAATTTTTTAAATTTTTAGTATTTCTTAGTTGGGGTTTATTAGTTTCTACTGTCTGAGATGACTTGTCTATTATTGGGTCCATACAGAGATTTAAGTCTCCTCCTAGAATTATCCTCCCTTTTTTGAACTCCTCTAATTTCCTCAGAATTCCTGTTAAGTATGTTATCTGATTAGTGTTGGGGGAGTAGATGTTTACTAAAGTACATTCCATATCTTCTAATTTTCCACTTAAAAAGATAAATCTTCCCTCGGGGTCCACTAGTCTGTCCGATAGCTGAAATCTTACCCTTTTGGCTATTCCAATGGCCACCCCCCTGGCCCGTTTTGAGACAGTGTCCCCGTAGTACCAGGTAGGGTATTCCACAGAATGTAGCCTAATCCTTGAGCTTAATGTTAGGTGGGTTTCCTGAATGAATGCGATATCAGTTTTCATTCTTTTCAATTCTTTCAGCACTTTATGTCTCTTAACTGGGCTATTTAGACCTTTTACATTATATGATATACAATTGACTATCGTCATCCTATCTTATCTTGTCTCCTCCCTTTTTCTAGCGATTTTGGTGAGGTGGATCCCTTCCCCCCCCTTCCCCTCCCTCTTACCCCCCCTCCCTCTCCCCTCCCTCTTACCCCCCCTCCCTCTCCCTCTCCCCCTCCCCCCCCTCCTAAATGGCCATCTAGAGGCCTTAGAACCAAACATCTCCCCTTGGTTCTTTTACCCCGGGGGTGGGACCTACGCATAACCCTCCATCCCTAATCTATGGGGCTATAATATTTTTCCGGGGGTAGCAGGGACTCCCTTTTCTCGTTCTCCCTTCCTCCCTCCGTATGTTAATGTTCTCTTTTTAAATCCACCCAGGTAAGTCTGGTATCTGAATGTCCATTCTATTACAAAATTCGCTTAAGTCTTCTGGGAACCGAAGAGTCGCTGATTTTCCTTCTCTTGTCGCTACGAGGCATGCCGGAAATCTCCAGTTATATTTAATATTTTTGTCTACTAGCTGTACTAAGAGAGGTTTTAAGAGCCGGCGCCTAAATAGGGTCTCTGCAGATAAATCTGCATATACCTGTAAGGTAGGTCCCCTATAGGCTAGGGGCGGATGGTCCCTGGATGATTCCTCCTTCTCTCCAAAGGAGTGGAATCTAACTATGACGTCCCTAGGCCTTTCTGTGTCCATTCTTTTATATTTTCCTATACGGTGGACTCTTTCTATCCTAATAGGGTCTTCCGATGTTTTTTCCAGAATCGGATTTAATATTGTCCCCATTATTTTCCAGAGATCTTCGTCTTTGTCTTCTGGGACTGCTCTAAATCTCAGATTTTGTCTTCTGGATCTATTTTCCTGATCTTCCAATTTATACAGTATGCTCCTTTGTTGTCTCTCTATCTGGGCTACTTGCTCCCTTAATGTACTTGTCTCTTGATCTTGGGTCTCCGCTCGTTCTTCTAACGTCTCTACCCTAGATAGTAGGTGTCCTAAGTCAGTTCTAAGGCTTTGAATTTCTCCCTTGATCACATTTTCTAGTCGCACCATCATCCTTTCCATATCTCCTTTGGTTGGAGTTTGGAGTTTGGAGTTTGTTCCTCTTGCCTCAGCTCCTCCATTTTACTTGTCCCTGATTCGTTCTCACTGGTCCCTTCTTCTCTTGATTCTTCCATTGCTCCCCTTTGAGTTGGGGTAAGAGCTTTTTTTTCCTCTGTCCTTTTATCTGTTTTTGCTTGTAGTATCTTTGGAGAACTGTTATTTCTTGAGTTTCCCCCTTTGGACATGTATTGTCTAATGGAGCTTGTTGCCGCTGGGTTACCTGGTGTTTGTCGATCTGCTTGACATCCTAGACATAATAGTTTTCGCTTTTCTAATTCTTTTCCCCAGTTTGACGGTCTATTGTCTTCTCCTCAATTACAATCCACTTTATTGTGCTTTCTGTCTATACCAATAGAGCAAGTTGGGGGGAGGGACCACTTTGCTTATGGTATGGGAGGGGGGGGGGTATTTCGCGACTCCTACTGTGTTTTTTGTATACTCTATTGCTCCTTTCAAGTATATATAGTCCATATAGAGGAGGTGGGGTTCACTTGCGCGCTCACCCCAGGGGAGTCAACTTTAGGTACAGGCTTAAATACACTTGTGTACAGTGTGTGTATGTGTATTTTAGTGCATCTATAGCGGCGGGTCGATGAACAGAAAAAACAGGGCAGGTGTTGGTGTCGGCAGGGATTGAGCGGTGCAGGTACTGAATAGGTCAGTGGAAGTCAGCGGTGTCAGTGGGGCACCAGGCGGCGCAGGCAGGGGGGAGACCGGTATCAGTAGAGCGCTGAGCCATGCAGTAAAACAAAGGCTGATGTCAACGGAGCACTGGCTGACATAAGTACCGTTTCCCTCTCTATTCGCTTTAACACGGCTCCTTAATAGTTACATTCCTTTTTCTCTGTCCTCCTTCCATCAACTGAGTGGGTGGTGAGAGCAGGGGGCCTGCAGCTCCAAACTTAGCGTTTTCCCACCCTTTACATCAAGGATATTCCAACTATTATTACCACCATATAGTTAGTCTATGGGGATCACAAATGTCCTAGTTATAGAAGCTTTTCAGGCCTGATGTAACCAGATGAGCACCTTCAGAACTGCTATTTCAACACTCTTGTGGTTCGTGCTTATATTATCCCAGATAGAAATCATTACATATGAGTTCCTCTGGTTGTTTTGACCATAATTACTTTACACATATCACGTAATAATATAGGTTTACAGTTCATGCAAGGTGGTGATTGTCTGTCTCCCTCTTACCCCTCTGGACGGCTTTGGTGTAAGGATTAATCACCTTACCTTAGGCTTCCGCTACCAGCTTTACCTGGACCGCATGGAGGGCTGATTGGAGGGTGGATCTCACGGGCGTCCCGCTCCCAATCTCAGAGTAAGTGAGGCAGATGGTTTGAGGCAGCGGGATCCCCGCTGCATTCGGCTGTCTATGGCAGCCAGCTCCTCGCTTTGAGCCTTGCGGGCTTCCCTCGGTCAGGTGTTGTTTGCACGGCGATCGTTGCCCGTCCCCGTCTCTGCCGTGCACGCCTCGTCCGCTGTCCCCGGGGCTCCAGCTACCTCCATCGTGTAGCTGTCCCTGCTTCCCCTGCTTCCCCAGAGCTGCGTGCGCTTAGCGCTCGTAGGTCCCACCCCCCATAGTGCGTGTCACGTCCTCACGTACACGCCATCTCTCCCGTCCCCCCTTCATATTTTGACAGTGAGCCGGGGATCCCCGCACCCATTGTCACAGTTTGAAAAGAACATGGTCTTGCTTTGCTTTGCCCACACAGCCGCGTCATTCACTAACAGGGTTCTGTGAATGAATGAACTACAAGTGCAGACAGTCGTTGCAGCTGACGGATTATAGTTCTCAATGAACTACTAGTGTGCTAGTGAGTATTCTGATAGTGAATTGATTCTTCTTGTCATTCAGTAACTGCCTGCCTGTATGAGGTATGAGCATACAGCTTCACAGACAGACTGTAGGAGTCTGAGATTACACACGTGATCAGCTGATCACAGGTGCAACGCTTTACAGGCTCCACATATATATTTTAAATGTGCATTTTTTTTTTTTTTTAGAAAGGTGAACTTATCCTTTAAGCCATCTTCCTTATGGAAAGAGTGGGGACCTCTGGACTGAGAGGCAAACACAATAGTGCCACAGTCAGGGCTGGGCCTTCCATGGGACCCGGTGGTACCATGGGTCCCAGGCGGCACTTTAAGAGGGGCGGCAACAGCGGAGCACATGCACTGCCTGAGAACCTGGGGCTCCCTCCATCTAGTGTGCAGTGTCATGCTTGTACTGCATCGCTGGCGCCGCTGTCACTGGCTGCAGTGGCAAGACCCACTTCAAGAGTCTCACAAAGCCCCTGGTTCCCTGCACAAACTGGTTGCTAGCCGTGGCTCGCTTTGTGTCTAGCAACCAGTGACATCGGGAAAGAAGGAGAGAGCGGCGATGCCCCACCATTCATTGCAGAGGATTTAACTTCCTCCTCCTCCCTAGCTCCACCCACCTCCTCCCTGCATGTCCCCTCAGCAAATGATAGGAGCGACGAGCGGTCTGACCAAGGATCAGAAACTGACACCGTGCTGCCTGCCTCCTCTCACCTCGAGGCACCACTATTAGAAGAGGACTCTTCTGATGATTTCTATACTTTGTGGGCAGCAGAACAGCTGGTGACAAGTGACATGCTGCATCTGGTGACAGGCATTGGTGACAAATGACATGCTGCATCTTGTGGCAGGCTATGGGTGTCAAGTGGTGGCAATTGGCACACTGTATCTGGTGGTAGGCAAAGGTGGCAAGTAACAATCTGCATCTGGTGGAAAGTGACAGGCTCGGGGGTCCCACTGATTCTGCATTATGGTGAGTTGAACTATTAAATTACATATTACAATGTAATAATATAAATAATGTGATTTGATCATCCTGACACAATATCAATTATAATGTTAGGATGATTTATGTGTTAACACCAGCCATTCGCCCAACAAATCACCCGCTGCCGAATTCCCTGTCAACCCTGAGACTACACCCCTCCATCTTTTTTTGAAGAAGGGGGGGGGGGGGTATTCCTGAATGGCAGTTTGGAAATGTGGTCAGCCTATCCACCACTGCAGCGCTGCTGTTGCAGCATGTTGCATCACTGAGCTGGGATCAGAGCATAACTGGTTGGTGGCAGTGGAGAGAAAGGGTTGGAGCTTTTGTGGCGCTACACAATTCTCTTTGCAGCTGGGGGCATGTCTCTTTCCAGCTGGGGGCATGTCTCTTTGCAGCTGGGGGCATGTCTCTTTGCAGGAGGGGGCATGTCTCTTTGCAGGAGGGGGCATGTCTCTTTGCAGCTGGGGGCATGTCTTTTTGCAGGAGGGGGCATGTCTCTTTGCAGGAGGGGGCATGTCTCTTTGCGTTATGGAAATATCTCTTTGCGTTATGGAAATGTCTCTTTGCTGGATGGGTGTAGGATTATTATTTTTTTTGGGGGGGGCAGCATTTCATTCTTGGGCCCAGGCAGCACAATGTCTTGGGCCGGCCCTGGCCACAGTGATTGCTGGCCATGAAGAAAGGTTGGTGCCCCGTAAAGCACATTGTTTATTGACTCACCTATTTACATATTGTAGCCTCAGCTTACTTTGACATTCTTTGTATTCTGTCATATGAAATCTCAGAGCATCAAAGGATGTGTGTGCTTTTTCCTTTGCCAGATGCTGTGTTTGCGGGTGTGGATGAGGAGCAGGTACTTTCATAATGCCCAGCATGTGTTCTGATCATTGTCTGATGAGGGAAACATCTCTATTCAGAACCACCAGCCCAGCGTTACTTATTAGTACTGGCACAGGGGACAAATGTTTTCCTGCCACTAGTGCAGTTCTTGCCTGCTCTTTCTGGATTTCTAGAATAATCAACTGAATGCACACATGCTACCCAAAAATCTGCATTCTTTCTGATGCTGAGAATGTGGACTGAAAGAAGGTTTTTATAAAAAGTAAAGGTTATTAACTGGACTTGCAGCATGTTTTTTACAGAAAAGAAGAATGACACTATAAGCAAACTTATAGCAAGACACTGCGTGAAGGAAATTTGGCTCTAAAGTTCAACTTTCATTCTTAGCTATATATAGAGACCAGAGGAAGGCATGCTACTATATAAGCATACCATGGCAGCATTGTTTTGAGCACTAAATTACCCGTTCAAGTTTTTAATACACGATTTAATACGGATTTTAATACACGATGATAAAAATACATAGGATTTTCATTAAAAAAAAAAATAATAATAATTTATACAATTTATACAATACAATATTCTGATTTAGTACTAATAACAATAGACATGTTTTAGAACAATAGACACGTTTACCACATTTGTTTTATGATTCTTTCGACATTTTGTTTCGGCTTAGCCTCACTATATGCATAATATTACTTAATACCTTTATTACTTTTCTATTTTCTATATTATTTTGTTTAATGAAACAAAAATTGATTTAATAAAAAAAAAATAATCATAAACACAGCCTGGATTTTAATAGATGGTGCTATAAATACATTATATAAATACCATTCAAATTCTGCCTAGTTAGCTTTGTGAGGTCAGAAGAGTGCCTTCACAATTTCACTGATTTCATTTATAACCACTTGCTGACCACCCTATAGCAGTTTTACTGCTACAGGGTGGCCTCGCTGCGCAGGATCATGTGTATATATACGTGTATACGTGATCCTGCTCTTCCAGTTATGGGGTGCTGTGTAAACAAGGCAGATCATCATTCTATTAGTAAGAAAGGCTGAGCAGGGACATGGATCTATGCCTTCTTCTAGTAAAAGCAACTCGCACACTACAGTAAAACACCAGCTAGGCACCCTGTTAACCCTTTGATCGCCCATGATGTTAACCTTTTCCCAGCCAGTGTCATTAGTGCAGTGACAGTAAATATTATTAGCACTGATCACTATGATAATGTCACTGATCCCCCAAACAGTTTCAAAAGTGTCAGTGTCCAATTTGTCTGCCAAAATATCACAGTCCCAGTATATGTGGCAAATTGCAATTACCATCACTGAATAAATAAATAAAAAATTCATACATTTTTTACATAAATTGTAGACATTATGGCCCAGATTCACAGAGCGATTACGCGTGCGCAACTGCTGTTGCGCGTGCGTAAGTCTAAATGTGCGCGTGCGTATAGTTGGACGCGATTCACAAAACAATATACGCCAGAAATCTACGTTTTTTGGTCCGGCGTAATTGAGTTAGACATTCGCTTCCCTTCGCGCAAAACTGCGCTAGACACACCATTGATTTGCTAGTCAAATATGCTAATGAGGGAGTTACGGGGATCCACAAAAAAACGCAGTTGCTGCGCAGGCTACGCGATGTGCGCAACTGCAAAATGTCCTGTCTAAAGTTAGAGCACATAAAAGCTGATCTAACTTTTGAAAAAAAGTCTAATTGTCAGATAAAGCAACACCGTTATTGAGGAGCAGACCACACACACGTGTTGCACTACAATTTGACTGCCAACATGCTAGGGGCATCGTCGCTCATAGCTGCACTAGTGAATATAGATGACCAAAGAAGGAGGAGGGCACGGAGGATGGCACGGGAGAGGGTATACCGCACCCGCATACACCTGT
This sequence comes from Rana kukunoris, assembly GCA_029574335.1. Taxonomy (NCBI): domain Eukaryota; kingdom Metazoa; phylum Chordata; class Amphibia; order Anura; family Ranidae; genus Rana; species Rana kukunoris. The sequence goes on along the minus strand of CM056056.1, from coordinate 134,837,777 downwards.
TTGGCATGAATGATTCAGAGGTCTTTCGCATCTTCAGATTCCCCCCTCATGCCATCCTGGAATTAACCACAACCTTGCAGGAGGACATCACCAGCCCAACACAACGCTCACATGCAGTGCAGCCACTGGTCAAGGTACTGGCAACACTCCATTTCCTTGCCAGTGGCTCTTTTCAGCGTACAAGTGGAGTGGTGGCTGGGATGTCACAATCCTCCATGAGCAGATGTGTGCACCAGGTTGTCCCTGCAATCCTCACACGCTTGGCCAACCAAATCATCAAACCCACCACTGAGGAGCTTCGAATCAAGGCAATGGCAGATTTCTACCGAATTGCCAGATTCCCACGCACCATCGGGGCCATTGATTGCACACATGTGGCACTCCAGCCCCCCCATGAGACCGAGCACATGTACCGCAATCGGAAGAATTGGCACTCCATCAACGTACAGGTGATAGTTGATGCCCAAGGCCTCATATGGCACGTCCGTGCCAAACACCCAGGGTCCAGCCATGACAGCTACATCTACAATCAAAGCCACATCCGAACAGAATTCGAACAGAACGTGTATGGGAACACCTGGCTGGTTGGTGAGTGACATGGGAGTCAGGCATGACTATCCCCTCCCGTGATGCACAACAGAAGTGGCACATGCATGACTAACATTCTCCTGTCTTTTCCTTTACAGGTGACTCTGCATATGCACTGGGACCCCATCTCATGACTCCTATCCGGAACCCCCAAACCCCAGGAGAGGAACGATACAATGAAGCACACATCAAAACCCGTGCAGTGGTGGAGCGCACCTTTGGCCTCCTGAAGTCACGTTTCCGATGCCTGGATAAGTCTGGGGGTACACTGTTGTATTCCCCAAACTTCGTGTGCCATATCATCGCTGCATGTTGCATGCTACACAATCTCGCAGTGAGGAAGGGCCTGCAGGTTGAGCTACGTGATGATCTGACCCCCCAACCAGAAAATCAACCCCTAACCGAGGATACCCCGTCTTCTGAGGGAAGAGCAGTCAGGAGGCAGCTCATATTGGGCATCTTTGCACGTTAAACACACACATTAATCATGGCACAATGAGAATGCATGCATGCACACCACTATGGTCCCTAGCACACACACCCCACATCCTCATCAAATTGGATTGGCACCAGTCCACCATGCAAGACTGGTGAGCAGTAACGCCACGTCAAGGCTCCAATTATGTCACTGTACATTCATACACCATTCACACGGACCTGGGAATCACTTCTCCCTGGTCCTGGGGAACCCTTCTCCACCAAAATTGAGGGTGACACCCCTTTTCCAGCAGGAATGTCACCCCCACATTCAAACATCATTCACAACCCAAAATATGCCAAAAAAGTCAAACAAACAAAAATGCATAGAAACAAAAAATGCATAGGAACAAAAAAATGCTTAGAAAAAACAAAAAAAAGCAGAGAACAAAAATAAAAAAGCTTTCAAAACAAACAAAAGGGGGAAAAAAAAATTATTGCCCTCTGCCTGAGCCACGCCTGGGGCGCCCCCGGCCACGGCCCCGGACCCTCAGGGGAGACGCATGGGGGAGGGGAAAAGCCGGGGAAGGAGGAGCAGCCCCTGAGATCTGCCCACCTGGCGGCCTGCCCTCCAAGGCCACGGCTATTCTGTCCAGGGCAGCACCAAGTGTTGCCGTGTTTCCCTGGATAGCCTGGGTAAGGGCCCTCACATCCTGCCCAACGCCTGCTGCTGTAGTTTGCAGGTCATTTAGGCAGGTTGTGGAGGCCCGGGAGTGGGAGTCCAGGTTACCCAGGCTATCATTAATGGAGGACAGGCTCTGATCCACCCGCCCCATAGTCTGGCAGAGCTGTCTCAGAAGGCGGGTCTGGGTGGCCAGGTTCCTTCTCAGACAGGCGGGCATGAGATTGGGCGCCCCCCTGGTGCTTGGGGATGACCTCCTGGCTCCAGCTGATGGTTGTGGCCGGGGAGAAGGGGAGGCCCTTGTGAGGGGAGCCATGTTGGGGGAGGAGGGGGGGGGGCTGACCCTTAGGGAGGGCAGGCTTCTTGCAGCCAGAGGGGAAGAGTCCGCAGAAACCAAAGGGCCAGTGCCTTCCATGGACTCCTCCTCCTCATGATTCTGCTCCTCCTCATGATCGTCCTCCGCATGATCCTCCCCCTCCTCTTGTTCCTCCTCTGCGGACTCTGGCCTTGTTGGGGGGGCCTCATTAGGCTGCTGTCCTGGGGTTGGAGCGGTCAGTCCAGATGGCCCTGCACCCTCCTGCACAGCTGTGGATGACACAAAACATTCACAGGTTGGAGGATCCACACACTTGCCACATATTCCCTTTCACCCCCTCCCCCACACATGCTACACACCTGAGAGAAATAAAAACCTTACCTGGCACCGCGGGGACCGGACTTGTGTCAAAGCCTGGCAGGCCCTCCACTTCATGCCGGTGAAAGGTCAGGGCCACCACACGCTCCGTCTCTGAAAATCTAACCCGGCATGGTGGGCCCCCTCCTGTGCCCCTGGCATGGGCATTTATTGCGGCCAGTTTTTTTTTCACCTCACGCCGGAGGTCATTTATTTTCTTTTCTATCCCAGAGCGGGTCCGTGTCTCCCCCTCCCCCGATGAATTGACCTGCTCCGTGATCATATCCAATATCTCCCTCCTCCTGGCCGGGGTGGTGGTGGCACTCTGCGGGCCGTGGAGAAAACGCCCATAGTCGGTAATGGCCCGGGCAAGAATTCTTTTTTCCCCCACAGTAAAATTGAGCTTTCTTTTTCTCTCAGTCATACTTCCAAACAAACTCACTAGCAGTCACCAAAAATCTGTCACAAATACAAGCACAACCAATCAGACAAGAACACACACAAAGAGAAAAAGAACAGCCAAAAATCACACTAGCACTCAGCAAGAAACACACACAAAAAAATCAGATGAAAAAAAAAAGCAAGAAAACAAACGCTCAGAAATCTATCAATCAAACAAACAGTCTCAAACACTTATCAAAATACACTTTCACAAAACTACCAACAAGCACAAGATCACACAGAACACTAATCTGACAACTACAAAACACACTCTAACGAACAACAGAGCAAAAGCACTTGATTCAATGGGAAGGGACACAAAGGGATGTACTTTTGCAATGGAAGGGCGTTTGTGTGTGTCTATTTATGCTGTCTGCGTAGTTCACAACATTGCCCTAGTCCATTTCCAATTCCAATGATTGCGCCGCTCCCGAGTTGTGAGCATGCGCACAACGGAGCTGACATGGTTTCCTTCACGCGCGCATGCGCGAGTCGGCCGGCCCTTCATTTGCATGGGGTCACGGCTCATTTCAATGTAACACGCCCACGTCCCTCCCAATTTGTATTACTCCTCCTTACGCCTACGGAAAAAACCTTACGTTTGCGCAAGCTCTTGCGTAAAAGCTACGTGAATCGCCGGATTGCGCGGCTAGATTGCGCAAGTCTAACGGAAAAGTGGTGCGCTACGCCGGAATGATAATGCGCCGATCTACGTGAATCTGCCCCTATAACTTTTTGCGCAAACCAATCAATATATGCTTATTGGAATTTTTACCAAAAACATGTAGCAAAATACATATTGGCCTAAATTGCTGAAAAAATCTGATTTCGTATTTTTTTTTAATTATATATGTTTTTTCTTTTTTTTATTTAATTTTTTTTTAATTGTTTTTTTGTTGTTGTTGTTGTTGTTCATAGAACAAAAAATAAAAACAGCAGAGGTGATCAAATACCTCCAAAAGAAATCTCTATTTGTGGGAAACAGCTTTGCAGGATCGCAAAATCTTCAGTTAATGTAACGCAGTGTCGTATCACAAAAGATGGCCTGGTCAGGAAGGGGGATAAATCTTCCTGAGCTGAAGTAAAAAAAATCATAATTACAATACAATCTTCTAATTTAGTTGTAACCACAATAGACAAGTTCTACCCCATTTGTTGTAATATTCTATAGACATTTTGTTTAGATTAAGCTTCTCTAAATGCACAAGAATACTTCATACCTTTATTACTTTTTCTGTACTATTCTGTTTTGATAATCAAAAATAAAATAAAGAATTAAAAAAATCAATAAACTCATCATAAAAACAATATGGAATCATGAAAAACATCCCAGTAGAATACAGAACCACTGGTAAGAAAATAAAAGAAAGTAAAAATGAGCCCTATAACTGTTGATCAAACTATGGATCCATACAGTGGAAAATGTGTCTCTTGAAGTCCCACTAACCAAATGTTACCGACTACATGGATGATTTTCATCCTGTATTAGTGAGTGGTGTAATTACATTTTGGTATTTACCTCATCTACAGCACACTGACTTTACCTTGCAGATAAGGTGATTGTTAAGAAGAGGTTAAAACATTCAGTGGTGCAAGCTTAAAATCACCAATCTAAGGACTCCATTAGGGCATTAAATGGTTAAAAGTATCCCAGCTCCATCTGCCAGAAACACATTGAGCGGCTTGTGCCTATTACCAGGCTCGATGAGTTGCAGTTAGACGTCAATCACCTGAGAAGAGTGCCCAGGTGCTCAGCTCGTAATCTGCAGCTGCTCTTAGCTTTAGAGCCTACCTAGACTTGGCTGTGCCTGTAACATCCTTGGACCAGGAGGAAATTTGGTCTGATGTCAGCATAGCAGATGTGAGTTGGACATGGGGTTTGGCTGGGAGACATTGCAAGGTTAACATGGGCAAATGAGCACTCAGTAACTGAGCAGGCCAGGAATACTGATAATCAGAAATGGGTGTCACTAATGAGCTTCTAGCCACATTCTCATTTTGAACTGTCTCGGCCTCTTTTATAATATTTTTTATTAACAAAATAACCTGTTTCAGCATGTAGGTTAGTAAAGGACAATGTATGTCATTAAATCTAAAAAACAAAACAGATATAATATTAGGAAATGGATACATTTTCTTAAAAAAATAATTGACAATATAAAATTGTCTTTGTTGCTGATTGTGATAAAAGAAACCTACAATATGATTCAATGTTCTTGGTAAAAAATATACCATATTTGCCGGCATATAAGGCGACTGGGTGTATAAGGCGACCCCCTAATTTTCCAGCTAAAAGGTTGGTTTTGGGATATACTCACCTTATAAGACGACCCCCTTCGGACACACCTCACTGTGCCCATTGCATACCTCACTGTGCTCATTGCATACCTCACTGTGCTCATTACATACCTCGCTGTTCCCATTGCCTACCTCACTGTGCCCATTGCCTACCTCACTGTGCTGATCTCCATACCTTATCCCTGTATGCAGAGTCAGACTTCCGGCGTCCATTGCTCAAAAGCCGTGCCTCTTCCTCGTCCTGTTCCGTGATAGGCGGAACACTCAGTTTCCCAACAGAGCCTGTGTTCAGTGTTCCGCCTATCATGGATGCCCTCTCGTCCGAGGCCGAGAGGACACCCGGGATAGGCGGAACACCGACTCTGCATACAGGTAACGGCATATAAGACGACCCCCGATTTTTGGGGGATAGTACAAAAGGTCGTCTTATATGCCGGAAAATACGGTATATATTTTAGCCTTTACTTACTTTAAAGTTGACGTTTGGACCTGTGTTAGCCATGAAATGGATCCAGAATTATACTGTTATTTAAAAACAGAGAAAGTTTTCAACGGGCAAGGTCTCTGCAGTAAAAAAAAGAAAAGAAGTATCAAAAACAGAAAATGGTATCAACTACTTACCGTAATTTTTCTTTCATGATGCCGATCCATGGCATGCATGTGATGATATAGCTCTGGCTCTATATCGACCCAGAGGAATTGTTTATATCCATAAAGGAAGGGTAGAGCAACCTCCCCCATTCTACCTAAAAATAACAAGATTAAAAAGGGGAGGGTTTATGTGCTGCTATGGATTGGCGTCAGGAAAGGAAAATTACAGGAAATATTTGATACAATCTTCCCTTTTCCTGAGCAGCACATGTGATAAATAATGATCTAAACAGGGAGGGTGTCACGTACCTGGTCGAAGGCTGAAGTGCTGAGAGGGCTTCCCTTGCAGCTAAGTGCAGAGTGCCCCCTGAAGGTGGCACAGGTAGTGCTATACTCAATAGACATGTGCATTTGTTTTCGTTAGAATGCATTTTCGTCCGAAAATCAGGTTTTTTCGTTATCGTTTTAACAAACGATAATGAAAGCGCAAGAAACAAAAACCGAAAGATCCGACATAAAAGATGCTTTATTTTCGTCTTTGTTGCGGTAAAAATTAGATATAGAGAGATTCGATATTATAGAGAAAAGATTCGACATTATAGAGAAAAGATTCAACACTATAGAAATAATAGATTCGACATTACAGAGAATAGATTTCGATTTATGAGAAAATAGATTCGACATTATAGAGAATAGATTCGACCATATTACTAGTCATACAACATTAGAATTCTTGTAGGCGGAATATTCAAACGGAAATGTACGATTCGACGTAAAGATTCGACGTTCCGTCAAATATTCTTTTGACCATTCGACAGAAACCAAGTATTATTGGATTTTCGGACGAAAGCTATTCCCCAACGAAAAACGAAATAAATCAAAATGATTTTCGGGAGTAACTAAATAAATTTATTTTCCAAACGAAAACGAAAAAACAAAACAAAATATTCCAGTCTGCACATGTCTACGAGATAGGGGCTGCCAACTGCGACAGGCTGGAGTGGTAAAGAGATGTCTGCTGGTAGGTAGCTGACGAGCAGGGTAGACTGCCTGGCAGGAATGCCACGGAAGTACCAGATGTTCAGCAAGGGGAACCCAGAAGCAGAGTCAGAAGCCTAGACCGGGGTCATACACAGATTAGCAGGCAGAAGCGGTGTCACTGGAACAAGCCAAGGGTCAAGCCAGGGTCATACACAGATCAGCAGGCAGAAGCGGAGTTACTGGAACAAGCCAATGGTCAAGCTGGGGTCATACACAGATCAGCAGGCAGAAGCGGAGTTACTGGAACAAGCCAATGGTCAAGCTGGGGTCATACACAGATCAGCAGGCAGAAGCGGAGTTACTGGAACAAGCCAAGGGTCAAGCCGGGGGAAATACACAGATCAGCAGACAGAAGCGGAGTTACTGGAACAAGCCAAGGGTCAAGCCGGGGAAATACACAGATCAGCAGGCAGAAGCGGAGTTACTGGAACAAGCCAAGGGTCAAGCCGGGGTCAAAACCAGATAAGACTGGTCAAAAGGCGACAACGGGTAATCCAAGATAACAGGAACAAGAACTCGGGAGTACACAGGAAGGCTGAAGATCATGCAGCAGTTAATGGCTGCTGCAGCAGGCTTTAAATAGGCCACTGGTCGCCTAGAGTCTCTCACGTATTGCGTGTGCTTTGGCGCACGCGCACTGGAGAATATAACTTCCTGACCGTTCTTGCCCATGTGCGCACGTGCATGCGCATTGTGTTTGTTGATCCGCGATTCTGCTGGCCATTGATAGATATTCTAGTTCTTCTGCCGATTGTTCCCTGACAGAGGGCTAAAATGTATAATCAAACTTTATTACAACGGACATGAAAGCCTAGACCAGGGGTCTCTAAACTATGGCCCTCCAGTTGTTCAGGAACTACAATGCACATCATGCCTAGTCATGTCTGTGAATGTCAGAATTTTACACTGCCTCATGGGACGTGTAGTTCAGCAACAGCTGGAGGGCCGTAGTTTGGAGATCCCTGGCCTAGACTGTCATTCTGTTGAAATCCATTGATCATTGATGAACAAGCCTCTGAACTTTACCTGTAGCGCCTGAGGCATGTGCACTGTGCCAACCAGCCTGCTGCTTTGCAGATGTCTCCTTAGGAATTCTAAATGCAATGCCTAAACTTAAAGACATAAAGAATGGACCTATGTGAATGAGCCCCTAACACTTCTGGAGAAGCTTGTCTGGCTAGTTTTCTGGGTGACCTTGACTCTCTAAGATGAAAAGATTTTGCTGTAGCCTCCTCCTTTTGAATTTGCCTGATAGAAACACAAACAGCCTTCTGTGTTGCTATGGATATTTTTCGGTGTTATTTTTAGCATATTTATTTGTTAATTGTTAGATTTTTAAGACCGCATGCTGTTTTAAGAAGCTAAGGCTCCCCCTAGTGATATGCAAATGAACCAATCACAGGAAGTTCTTTACAGGATATGATGTAGAGGAAGTTATGGGGAGGGGAGGACTTTGAACAGGCATGTGGTGAGACAAAGGACAGAGTTTTTTTTTGGAGGACAAGAGAGCAATATGCGTGCTGGAAGCTGGGGGACTTTGGAGAAAGCAGTTGTACGTTGAGCAAAGAACCATGAAGAAGATTTCATCATCATTTCACCCAAGTTGAGTAACTGTTTGGTTCATTTTACTTATTGGATGCATATTGTACATGTTTATTTTGCTAGCGTGGATAATTAGCTTGTGCATGCTTTAGGCATTGTGACAGGAAGTCAGGTAAATCTGTGTGTGTGTTGTCACAGACGGGAGATATATTTCTGGCTTGTTTAGACAATACACCAATTACTATTAGGCGTCGGCTGCAGAGATGGCCAGAGAGGTTTGGGGCAATAAAAGGTTTCAGCTGTTCAGAATTAAGCAATTAAAGCCCCTATGAAGACAGCCTAAGGATAACGACTGATTGCTGCATCCTGAGGCTGTGTGAGTGAAGGAGCAGTCACAAACCCTACTGAAGAGGTGAGGTTCTGATGGATATTTCTGTGTGAGAAATATCAAAGAGACTTTTTATTTTCTGCTGTAGGACCAGCAGTGTCTGCCCAGCAGTAGGCTGTGCCAGACTCCATAGGTAGGTTCCTGTATTGGGAAGGTAGACGCCCCGAGTGGCAAGGGTTTATTTTATGTTTTGTTTTGGTTATGCTGTTTTGATGCTTGCACGTGTATCCAGCAATATGGAAAAATAAACAATATCATTTGTTTTCAATCATCCTCAACTGCCTTTTTTGTACAGTTCAGCGTGTAGTGAACCCATCCAGGGGGTCACACACACCCGCTACTGAGCTAATCCCTCACACATGGTGTAGAATGCGGGCAGTTAAAGTAAACCCAAAATGGAGGAGATGCTAAAACAGATGATAATAGCAAATGCAAATCAACAGCAAGCAAATGCAAATCAACAGCAGTTTAATGCAGGTTTGCAGCGGAGCCTTGTAGCTCAACAACAGGCTCACCGAGAGAGCATGGCAGGTTGGGAGGCCATCATGAAACAATTTCAGAGAACAGAGGAAAAGGATAGCAAGCCCTCTCTCATTGAGAATCCAGAGGACCATAATGCTATGGAGGTTACCACGTCTGTTGTTGAGACGGAATCATCACCGGAGTGTAGTATTTCACCAGAGGAACAAGAAGTGGAGCCAGAGGAGTGTGCCCTGGCAGAGCCTGAAACTCCCGAAGTAAAGGAGCCGCCATTAGTAGTAGAAGAGTCTGTAGAGCCTGTTGAATCCAATGTTGTGAATGGCGTTCCAGAGGTCAAACCAGACAAGACCAAACCAGAAGAGAAAGAGCCTCATGTACAAGAAGAAAATACTGAGGAGGTCACGGCTGTCCCCGCAGTAGCAGCTCCTATGAAGCTGAATCGACGGTCTGACAGTTCTGCTAAATACAGTAGAGAACCTTTAGCAAATACTTTGAAGAAACTTGATGACCCAGCTACCAAAGCTGTTACCTTGGAACTGGAACCCAACAAGTTTAAGGTCAAGATTTTGGATTGCTCCAGATCTTTTCGCAAAGCCAAATTGCTGCATTACCATATAAAGTATTTCCATGGCGTTGACAGGTCAGAGCAGGATCAGAGTTCTGTCACCAGGCATATGCAGACAAGAGGCTCTTTAGCTCACGAAAAGGCCAGTCAGCAAAGCTCAAAGAGAAGACGCACCACAAACAGTTCAAATTCCCACCGACCATCCCTAAAAGACAAAAGCAAGGAGAACTTAATCCAGAAGTCTCATCGCAAGCCAGACAAGCTGTCTGAAAGTGTAAGAGAAAAGTTCAAAGATTTCTTGAGTCTGAAGTCAAAGAAAAAAAAGAAGAAAAAGAAAGCAAAATCAGAGCTGTCTGGTAGTGAAGAGAACATAGAGCTTTCTAAGGAGCTCTCACCAAAAAAATTACAACCTTCAAAGCTCAACAATGATTATAAGGCCCCGTTGTGGTGTCCCAGTACAGGTATTTGCTGTAGGCCCTGTCAGATTGAGACCCTCGGCTTGTGGGGCCTCCCCTGCAGGGACTCAGCTAGTCATGATGTGATTTATACTGTTATGGTTGATAATACATTTATTAGGTGCGTATAGCTTTAAGAGGTTTAGTCCGCCATTTTATGTTTAGTCAGAGTGTAAGAGAGTCAGTAGGACTAAGTGCTAGACAAGACCTTATGGTGTTGTATTATACTTTAACTTGTAACAAACTTTAAATGTAAGTTCCAAGGGGAATACAGATAAGTCTCTATGATCCACAGCTCTCAGCCAATGGGCTTCAGTCTCCCTCAGCTCTTAACCAATGGGCTTCAGTCTCCCTCAGCTCTCAACCAATGGGCTTCAGTCTCCCTCAGCTCTCAACCAATGGGCTTCAGTCTCCTCACGTCTATATAAGGGGTGGGAGTTCCTGTTTAGGAGAGTCTAGCGCTACACACAGTTTCTGGCAGGTCAGAGCAGAGTTCAGTCAGAGGAGAAGCAGTGCAGGCCAGAGACCTCCCGTTCAGGAGAAAGTACAGCAACTCGCGGAGTACTTCTAAAAAACTATAGGATCAGTACTTCAGCGAAATTATCGAATCAATCCGTCGTTCCGACAAGAAGCCTCAAGTCTACCGACACTTCAGTAAGTGTATCTATTCTTCAGCCTAGTCAAGCATAGGCCCAGTATTACTAATCCGACCGCAAAAGCCAAGGATATATGATAAGCCAAGCCCAGGCATTGTCAGCTGTGTGGTCCTCTAGAGACTGTTTTGTGGAACCTTTGCGACACTCTGTGTGAACACTGTGAAGATTTTGACACCTGTCTTCATGCCAGTAAAGCCTTCGTTATATTGACCCCTGTTGTGGACTGTGTTATTACCATCCTAGCTAGCGGGATACGGAGGCCCCCGGAGCTGTAGTTTCCTGGGGTATATCAAGACTACAGTGGTGTCACGTGACAGAGAGGGTTAATACCATCCGACCCTCACTAAGGGTTAACACCACCAGACCCTGGGCTCCTAGCCCAAGAACCAAGCAGCTAACCATCAAGCGCATGTGTGTGGCCGTGGGGTTCATCCTCCCCGGTCATCACATCGTGTTCCGGTAAAAGCAGCGATCATGGATGCCGTCCATATACAAGACTAAGTGATGAGGAGACGCTCCGCAATTCTTGCACGGAAAGCTTACATTGGAGTGATGAGGATTACAATGAAGAGATCGTTGTCACGCATGCTGATGGCTTTCTAAATGTTGGCCGCAACAGGAGCAAGTACAGCTCTGCCAAGCAAAGACTTGTGATGGACAATATGGATGAATCACTGGGACTCTGCTCTGGAAAATGTGTCTCTCAAGATGATGGTTCAAATCAAGAATCTTTTAGTTGTACAAGGGCTCATGCTGAAAATGAGAAAATGATCTAATGTCTGAAGCAGTTACTCTCTGTTCCGGTTCTTTCACCAACAGAGAAAATGAAGAAAATGAGGCCGGGCTTGAGGATTTCCATCTTCTACCCTGTGATGATTCTGACAGCGAAGAGCTTGCAGAAATTGAAAGTGGTGCAGAAGATGAAGAGGAGGAAGTGAAGGAGGAAGTAAAGGTGGAAATGGCAGTGAAGGAGGAGGATGACGCCCTGCAGGATGAGGCGTCTGCTGTGCTGACGGGGAGCGATTCCGAAAAGTGCTCCTACCCCCATGGTTATGTGAAGAGACAAGCGCTGTACACCTGCAGTACCTGCACCCCGGATAAAGAAGAGCCTGCTGGGATATGTCTTGCCTGTGCATACAAGTGTCATGCAGGCCACGACCTGTTTGAGCTCTACACCAAGAGGAACTTTCACTGCGATTGTGGAAATGCCAAATTTAAACAGCTGGAGCGCAAGTTATATCCGGATAAAGAGAAGAAAAACCTGGCTAATTATTACAATGACAATTTCTTTGGTATGTACTGCACATGTAAGAGACCGTACCCCAGAAGATCATGCTATATGCGGATGACACCATGCTGCTCCTGGGTGACACCTCTGAGTCACTAACGGAGGCCATGAAGGTAGTGCGACGGTTCGGGACATACTCGGGTTTGACTATTAATTGGACCAAGTCCTCCCTCCTCTTGCTAGACCGGCGGCCCCCGGCGCCCATTAGCACTATACTTGACATCCCTGTATCTGAGTCTTTCCGGTACCTGGGTATTCAGGTTACCGCTTCCCCACTGGATTATATTGGCCTTAACTTGACCCCCTTGATCAGTCGCTGCCGCGATCGGGGCAAGGTATGGAGCAAGCTGAAACTGTCACCGGTTGGGAGGGTGAACCTCATAAAGATGATCCTTATGCCACAGCTGCTCTACGTCCTACACAACTCCCCAACAGTTATCCCCCTGAAAAAGTTTAGAGTCATCAACTCAATTTTTCGCTCCCTGATCTGGCTCACAAAGCCCCCGAGGGTTAAACTTGAGCAACTACAGCGCCCAAAGGAAGCCGGTGGATGGTCCATGAATTTGGCACCAGTCTTTAACTTCCTGTCTGATGTGTCTACCTATAAGGGTTTCATATCTAATTGCTATGCCATGCTGCTGAATCTCCTTCTGCCGGGGGCCCCCCTCAAGGCGGTAGCCCGGTGGGAACGGGATGTAGGCGTGTTCGAGGAGGAGCAGTGGGAGGAAGCCTTACAGGCGGTTCCTACATGCTCCCTGAACGTGGCGCACAGACTGTCACAGCTCTACATTCTCCTAAGGACATTACACACCTGCCAGATTAGCGCATATGGGTTTGGGGGTAGACCCCTGCTGCACTAGGTGTTGCAGGGACCACGGAGATCTCATCCACCTACTATGGCGCTGCCCGAAGCTCCACCTGTACTGGACAGGGGTTGTTGACACTATTAGCGGGGCCTTCCAGATACAGGTTCCATTGGAACCCAAGGTCTGCCTGTTGGGGATAACGGATGGCTTGCTGGCGGAGGATATCCCAAAACAGGCTATTGGCAGGGCTCTGTTTCAGGCTTGTTTAATGATACTGAGACACTGGAAGGACACTGAACCACCTACGGTGCAGGAGTGGATTACGCAGATGGGGGTCACGCTGAGGCTGGAGAAGGTGGTGTATCAGAGAAGAGGGGCCAGTGGTAAATATGAAAAGCTATGGGCCCCGTGGCTCGATGTTCCAGGTCTGGCTCCGATAGATCTTGTGTGGGATCGTCTATTTTAGGACCTTGACCACATGATTTCTAGCTATCTATATGCATCCACTGGAAGGGGGGGGGGAGAGAAGGTGATAGGAGACTCTGCAACGGGTAATGATATTTGGCGAAGTGTTAGGATGTATTAAATGTGTACCATTCATTGAGATATTGGTTGAGAATATGCTCTGGAGTTCTGTATGTTATTTCCTGTATTTGTTCAATAAAACTTTTGTTTGAGAAAAAAAAAAAGAGACCGTACCCCGATCCTGAGGATGAGACCCCAGATGAGATGATCCAGTGTGTGGTGTGTGAGGACTGGTTTCATGGTCGGCACCTAGGGGCAGTTCAATCGGAGCACGTTGAGTTTCATGAATTGGTGTGCCAGGGCTGTATGGATCACTGTTCATTTCTTTGGGCCTACTCTGCCAAGTTAGGAGTTCCTGGTGTCACCAAGATTACCAAAGCAGAAACGGAACATAAAGATGTTAAAGTTGATGATTGTCCTACGGAAACAGCCAACACTCAGAATGGACTAACAATCAATAATGAAGAATGTGTGGAAGAGAACGACGATGAGGAGGAGGCAATTCTTAGAAAGCTAAATCGGAAGGACTTTATGGAAAATGAAGCTGAACTTTCTGGAAGTAATGTTAAAAGTGAAATCCCTGACTGCTTCAGGGCAAATGAAGTGGCTGAAGTGCAGGAAGTAGGGGTTTGCACATCTTCAGTTCTCAGTCAGTTGCTTGATGGAAATAAAGCCGAAAAACTTAATTCTGACACTGCACTTAATGATGTAGAAAAAGTGTGTCCAATATCCACTGAGCCTTTTGAATGTAGTAAGGCAGGTGATATTCATGACTTTCCCATAATTGATGATCAGCAGAGCAGGGTCATTGAGGAATCTGAATTGCAAGAAATATGCACCCAGACTGAAGCTATTTTTGCCTTTGTGAAATATTTGCATGTTGAAGAGCAGTGTGTTAATTTTTATGTTAATGAAATCGGACTTAAATATAAAGGTAATGTCACGTCCTGTGAAACCCAGTCTTTAGAAAGTGTTCTGTCAGAGCAAGTAACGCAGGATAATACTTTGGACTTGACTACCAAGATTCCTCGGGAAGTAAAATCTATTTTTCAAAGTGTAGAATCTATAATGGCAGGTAAGCCCTCTGAACGTTGTGAAACCTCCACCACTGAAGTAGTCAGAGAGGCTAAATGTACTAATTTAATGGATGCTTTTTCCAAATGTCTTGAAAGGAATATGAGAATTTGTGTCCAATAGTCGATGGTTTCAAAGAAACAAATACTAAAACATTTTTGGGAGACTATGAGGCAAAGATAGCTGAACAACTAGCCATAAACATAAGTTCAAAAGTGATTGTAGCTGCTAGACAAGAAAGGTTGTCTAGCTCGGTTAATGATGTGTCCGATAGCAGTTGTCAAGTTCTTGGTGAGAATAGGGATGTGCGAACAAGTGATGCACAGAGTAAGCAGTTGGTTCAAGAAAGTGACGAGGATTCAGTTTCTGAAAACCTTACATTGGGTTTGGTAGATTTTCACCATACTTCTGAGTCTGAACTATCACAAAGTAAGAAACATGGAAATACAGAATTGACAAGTAATGATTTCCGTCTAGAGCACCAAAGGGAAGAAAAAACGCCTAGTACATCGGTTTATCAGAGGTCATATGCGTCAGACTTTAGTCCAGTTCATAGAAGAACAGATTTTTTTGAGTGTCACAATGCCTTGGAGGATTGCAGTCTTATGCCGCGTACACACAATCACTTTTTTGTGATGAAAAAAAACGACGTTTCATGTGATGAAACAAAACGACGTTTTTCAAACTTCGATTTCCAAAACGACGTTGCATACACACCATCGTTTTTCCAAAATGTTCTAGCAAAGCGTGGTTACGTAAGACACGTTCGACGGCACTCTGTTCCATTGAAGCTCCGTCTCATAACTTGCTTCTGAGCATGCGCGGGTTTAAACGTCGTTTTCAACATCGTTTTGCCCACACACCATCACTTTTTATGACACAAAAAACAACGTTTTGAAAAACGACACAAAAAATTCAAGCATGTTCGAATTTTTTTTTGGTCGTTTTTTTTAAGACATAAAACAACGTTTTGCCCACACACAGTGATTTTTTTTAATGACGTTTTTAAAAACGTCAATTTTTTTCATCACAAAAAGTGATCGTGTGTACGCGGCATTAGTGTGTTTACATCTGAAGAAGGCATCCACATGGATGATCCATTGCAGAGCACAGTGTTATCAGCTCTTGGTATCGGTTATGACTCAGGGATTGAGCTATCGAGGGAAACCTTTGTGTTCATTGAAAAACCAATTAAGGTTTTGCATGGTTTACAACTGAAAATTAGTTTATTACAGAGCAAGGAACACCCTCTTATGTACCTCAGCCGAAATTTGAAGACCAATAGGAGAATAAATAGGTGGTTCCTGGCCCTTCAGGAATTAAGTTTTGTCGTAACGCATCGCCCCGATGTTAAATGGGGAATGCAGATGGTTTGTCCCGAGTGCATGCGTGCCTGGCAACCTGTGTCCCAACCCTAGGGTTGAAACAAAAGGGGGGGTATGTGACAGGAAGTCAGGTAAATCTGTGTGTGTTGTCACAAACGGCAGATATATTTCTGCCTTGTTTAGACAATACACCAATTACTATTAGGCGTCGGCTGCAGAGATGGCCAGAGAGGTTTGGGGCGTTAAAAGGTTTCAGCTGTTCAGAATTAAGTAATTAAAGCCCCTATAAAGACAGCCTAAGGATAACGACTGATTGCTGCATCCTAAGGCTGTGTGAGTGAAGGAGCAGTCACAAACCCTACTGAAGAGGTGAGGTTCTGATGGATATTTCTGTGTGAGAAATATCAAAGAGACTTTTTGTTTTCTGCTGTAGGACCAGCAGTGTCTGCCCAGCAGTAGGCTGTGCCAGACTCCATAGGTAGGTTCCTGTGTTGGGAAGGTAGACGCCCCAAGTGGCAAGGGTTTATTTTATGTTTTGTTTTGGTTATGCTGTTTTGATGCTTGCACGTGTATCCAGCAATATGGAAAAATAAACCATATCATTTGTTTTCAATCATCCTCAACTGCCTTTTTGTACAGTTCAGCGTGTAGTGAACCCATCCAGGGGGCTAATCCCTCACAGCATATTTTGCAATACTTTGCTTGTGATAAATTGTGTATCCTGCAGTTGTATGTGCAGCTTTTCTGTTTATTAAAAGTATCAATACACTACAGATGTCTAAGCTTCTTTGGATTTTACCGCAAGACCTTTAATAGACACCAAGCAAAACAACTGGGGGCTGGTGGCCGGTTTTGCCAAAAGAAACTTCAATAGACACCAAACAAAATACCTTTAGGAGGATTTTAATTGCTTAAGGTGGGCATTTTAGACACTTGGCACTTCCGGTGTAGGTTAGGTATTGTCTCTGCAGGAAAGGATGAAACCACCACTTTGTTTGTAAGATGAAAACTGAAGCCACCTTGAGAACAAAGGTGCTCGAGGGGCTTAGGCCCCAATTTGGAATAAGAGGTAGGTCTCTAGCCCCAAATGCTTGCAGATCTCATACTCTGCCCCTTGAAGTTATCGGCTGAAGTTATCGAAGGACACTGCCTCTTGAGTGACGTCCCACTGAGGACTGCTTTCTGATAATGCAAACAGAGTTCTGGCAAGGAAATCATGAACCAGAATAAAAACGCACTGGGGAACATTATTCCTCCTCAGGGCAAAGTATTGAAGAACTACAAGGAGCAGTTGTAGTGGAGCATAAAGTACTGTTACGTTTCAGTTAAGAACTGTTAAAGGACTGTTACAATAGGAGACAGCAATCCTACACGTGCAGAAGTGGTGCCTTTGCCTGCACAGCTGTCCTTCTATCAAAGTCTCGGTGTCTGCCAATTGAGTTTGCAACTATCTAATGGTGTCCTGGCCCTAACCCTCTTTCCCTCAAAATATATAAAAAGGACTGTTCAAAGAAATAAAACCTCTTTTACATCCAAGAAGTGTCTGGCGCCCAATGACTTTTACCATCTTTGCACCCACTATGCCTCACAACCCACCACATATTAAAGGATGTCAGCTATCTTTGGCCTTGAAGCATAGGTGTGCGCAGGGGATGTGCCAGGTGTACCTAGGCACACCCTAATCACCCGCGTGCCAGTGTACAGAAGTGTGAGCCTCAGGGGGGCTGCCTGAGGCCATGATTTTGAGTTGCAGGTATACTGAACACCCCCTCCTCTCTCTCTCACTCCTCCTCTCTCCCCCCTCTCACCCCCACTCTCCTCTCTCTCTCCCCCTCACTCTACTCTCTTTCACCCCCCTCTCTCTCAACCCTCTCTCTCACCCTCTTTTTCTCACCCCTCACTCCCCTCCTCTCTCTTTTGCCCCTCTCTCTTGCCCCATCTCTCTCCCCCTTTTTCGCTCTCTCTCTCTCACACCCGCAACCCCTCTTTCTTTCTCCCCTCTATCTCTCTCCCCCCCTGGGCCACCAATAAAGTAGTTCAACAAATTTTAAATCTATCCCCAATATTCCTTCACCCCTCTCCTATGATAGATAAAAAAATAAACATCTCAACCACCTTGTGGATACAGGAAACTTCTACACTTTTTAGCCCCAAATTGCTGGCTAAGTCATGAGTCTAAACAAAATATGCATTCACTTGGGCTGCATACCAGGTCTGACAATTTCTAAGGACTGTAGCAGACCAAGACCACATCCCTAGACCTCTTCCCCCTTTCAACATCTTATGTCAAGGTTCAACTCCCAAGCCTCATTAACTAACTTTTCTCTATTAGATCCTCTACGTTTACCTCTGATGGAGCCACTGATGGATGGGTTCCCTGATTCCATATTACAAGAACCCTTCCACACCCTCTGATACACTAAGGCTAAAAAACAGGTTTTATTTTGGAAAATACTCCCCACAAAGTAACATACAGAATGGCAATAGCAGTAAGCAATGACTGTTTGAAAGGGGTTCCTGCGCTGTCGGGGAATACAGCTAGGGGGCACTGCGTGCAGATGCCTGGTAGTCTGTCCTAGACCAGAAAATATGTGATAAGTGAAAAGATAATGGTGTCTGCGCTGTGCTAGGGGAATGTGCCACAATAGTGCACGAACCAGGGGGAGGGTCCTAGGAACTAGGTAAATAATGAACAATTGTAAACAACATGTGAAAAGTGGATACTGAAACACACAAATAAGGATAACACCATAAAACGTTATGACATCCAGACATCAAATGATTTCACAAAGTAAATAATACAAAAGTGGAATAATAAATAGTCTGTGGTGAAAGTCCAAGAAAATTCTGTGAGTGAAATGCCCAGAGCAGAAAGAAAACTTCCAACATAGAAAAGATGCAGATGGAGACTTCGGTGCAGACACCTCTAGTGCTCTCTAACCGCTCACCTTCCGGCTATGTACAGATAGCCAAAAAATCCACTCCAGCAGAGAAAACGGACAGCAGTAAGGGATGACGACAAAGGATCTCAATGGCAGATGAGCATGTAAAATCAGAGACACAACATAGCATAATCCTGTGATGGCACTAGAAAAATAATAATAAATCACACAGACATGCACTCACTTTGTGATCATGAAAGGTGGGCCTATCTCCCACGAACTCCGAGTTCGTACAGGTCCGGTATCAATGCTCAGGGTCCCCCCAGTCCCTTCTCCAGCTCCAAGTGGCCAAAAGGCAGATGAATGGATCTCAAGCAGATGGCAGATGGATGTGCGAGGAGAGAGAACAGAGGAAGCACATAGCAAAGTACCGCCATATAAAAGGTTTATTGGAACACGCGTATCGTCATGTGACCTCTTCTTCTGTGTTTTGCCACTTAAGTCTCCCATGTCATCTTCCCCAGATGTTACAATCTATTTAGCATTTCTCATTAAGGATTTCCTACTCTCACACAAAGGACATCCTCTATAAGCCCAGGAGATGTCCAACCCTAGCCACAAACCCGTAGCTGAGGATCAGGGGTGGTAAGGTCTCTCTGTCTGCTCCTAAGTGTCCTCACTCAAGGTGGTTCAGCCCTGCAGAGGGTTCTTTAGTTCAGCTCTAGCACAGCACTACATCTCTGCAGATCAGAGAAGTCCTGCTCCCATACGTATGTACTGGACGCCATTCACAGCTGGCATATCATGAGGCACTATCTCTACCCATTACATCACTACAGGAGGGGTAGCCATTAAAGGGGCACTAAAACCAGTGCCAACAGACTGTTTAGGAGCACTGGGAACTGCTACACTTATATTTGTAGTTTGAAACGAGAGCATGCACAAGGTGGAGACTCCTGTGGGACTTAATAGGTTCTAGCAGATGCAGGGGGTACCCATATACCTGAAGTCAGGTCACGCAGTTAAAATTAGTATTAAAGGGCAACAACAAAGGTGAAAAAAAAAACGCAAGAGTATGTAAGTCCTGCTAGCAGTATCCCAATTTATAAAATAAAAAATGCAGGTTTAATATCTCTTTAACATAGAGGAGGACATTAGCCAGAATCTGTGAACAAAAGTATAGCCCAGCAATCTTGCACCCCTGAATTTTTCTTCCCTTTTCCTTATGCATTTGTCATATTTTGCTGTATGTTTTCTTTGTACGACTATGTTCTTGTGGCTTGGAAAGGATTATTTTATGTAATATATATATATATATATATATATATATATATATATATATATATATAAAATTTGAAGTCAATTATTATTTTAATAAAACTATTATAATAAATGATATACTAAAAAAAAGGACACATCCTTTGCAAAGGTGGTGCCACTAACCCAGCAAGTGTATTATTAGAATGTCACCACCAGATGGCAGCATACTACTTAACTGCAAATATGCATGTTTTATAAACTGAAAAACTGTTTATTGGCAGGGCTTTTAGGTGATCGAACATTTAAAACTGAGTGTGATCTATCCCTTCTGTACCTAATATCCACACTGTGATTTTTTTTTTAGATCTCAGTTCACTTATAAACGTCATATTAGGATTTGTTTAATATGGTATTCCCATAATTCTCAGCATTGAAAAAAAAAAAAAAAAACATACCAGAGGTATTAAAATCTATTGTGAAACAAATAACATGGAACAGTTCCCCTCTTTACAGATCTCTGTCACCCAGCAACAAAGCCCTTCTTTACATCTGGTTCCCCGGCAGCAGAGCCCTCCTTTACATCTGGTGTCCCTGGCAGCGGAGCCCTTCTTTACATCTGGTGTCCCCGGCAACAGAGCCCTTCTTTACATCTGGTGTCCCCGGCAACAGAGCCCTCCTTTACATCTGGTGTCCCCAGCAGCGGAGCCCTCCTTTACATCTGGTGTCCCCGGCAGCCAAGCCCTCCTTTACATCTGGTGTGCTCGGCAGCGGAGCCTTCCTTACATCTGGTGTCCTCGGCAGCAGAGCCCTCCTTTACATCTGGTGTCCCCAGAAGCAGAGTCCTCCTTTACAACTGGTGTCCTTGGCAGCAGAGCCCTCCTTACATCTGGGGTCTCTTAGCAGCGGAGCCCTCCTTTACATCTGTTTCCCCAGCAGCAGAGCCCTCCTTACATCTGGTGTCCCCGGCAGCGGAGCCCTCCTTTACATCTGGTTCCCCAGGAGCAGAGCCCTCCTTACATCTGGTGTCCCCGGCAGCGAAGCCCTCCTTTACATCTGGTTCCCCAGCAGCAGAGCCCTCCTTACATCTGTCGTCCCCCAGCAGCTGACCCCTCCTTACAGATCTGTGTCCCCCAGCAGCGGCAGCCACTGGCAGGGCCGCTGATAGGGGGGGACCACCAGTCCTCCTGTAGGGGGCCCTGGCACACAGGGGGGCCCAAACAGCAGGGGGAATTAGTGTGGTTTGGCAGGGGGGAAGTTACAGAAGGATGCCCTATGTAGCTCTCTGCAGCAGCTAAATGCCAGTTTCTACCCCACCTGATGGCTTTCAGCTGCTGCAGGAAGAGACACAGACACAGGGCATCATTCCTGTAATTGCTTCCCCAACTATGATTCCCCTCCCTGTTCTGACTGCTTCTGACCCCCCCCCCCCCCTGTGTGCCCCCTTGTCACTGTGAATATATATATATTTATATATATATTTTTAATGTAAAAAAAAACCTGAATAAAACACATTTTTGGTGAAAATATGGTCTTGATATATTGGGGGGGCCCTGCCAGGTAGGCTATATGGGGCCCCGTGATTTCTAACAGCAGCCCTAGCCACTGGGCAGGAGTAGAGAGTGACACGAGAGCAGTGGAGTCCAGGGGGATCAGCTGAGTGTGCCTTATACACAGCATTTTACTGGCCCGGTGTACAGATAGCAGAGTGTTTTAGGAGGATGCAGAGAGCTAGATGAGTGCAAACCGCAGCAAGTGACCCAAAGAGAAGATCAGGGCAGATGCTCTCACCTCCCATCTCCGTGCATTATGTGTGTGCTGGAGGCAGCAACAGTTCCACGGTCCATGTGACCCGGACACCCAATGGTCACTGACCTTCACACCCAGAGTACAGTTCCCAGCTTTCTCGTGTGTGTGTTCAGTGGAGAGGGGAGAAGCCGATTGGCTGCCCCTCTCCACTGAACACAAGGGGAAATAATTGTAGCACTACCCCCGAAGGAGCTGCTGAGTATTTTTGGGTGGCATGTTACCTCTATCTTCTCGCAGGCCAGGTTGAAGTGAGTGTCTGAAGAATTTCAATGTCCACACGATGCACTTCTTTTTTTGCGATTTATTTGTAGAACCTAGTAGAAAATAAGTTGAAATGGGTGGAAGGGTAGATAGGTCCAGGTGCACAGTCATAAATAGGAAACAGTCCTGCTTCCAGCATGCACAGTTCTCGTCACCACTCTAGCCAGAGTGGGCACCGCCCACCTGGATAGGTCCCTCCCACCGGCCCAGCAGCCGAGATGGCGCACGGAATAAAGCACAGTCTCCGCCACAGACCCTCCCTTATGAGGAGACACCCTTGGTCCAGAATCCCCTGCCACAGGACCCAGTACCCATAAATCTCCAGCCCAGCCTCAGTAAAACCCTAGACCCGACAGGCGGCTCTGTCAAGCCTCTCAGTGCACGGTGCATCCTTCGATGAAGTTTCCAGGCCTTTTCGCAAGATACCAGCCTCTTGCATGGTGCTCTCCAGCATAGGTCCTCCCCTGGCTTCCTTCATCAAGTGGCTTCCCCCCGCAGGACGTACAGCACAGGATCACCTCTGAAAAAGGCAGGCCCCAGTCCGACTAATGGGCCTAGTCCTACCAGGCAAAGCCATGAGCCCGGACCAACGTGGTCCCGGAGCCAGAACTTAGGACACGCACCCCAGGCCAGGCTGGCCACGAGGCGTGTACGATGGACCCTTAACTGGTGGTGAATCAACCACTGTCACTAAAAGGACATGCACCTGGAAGATTCAAGGGATCTGGGCATTCCGGGGCACAGAGGGTGTGTATACAGCTGATTAGTATAGTTCAAAGGAAGTTCTAAAAATTATAATATATATAGTACATAAATTAATTAATAGTCAATAGGGTGCATACAGTTCTGTATTGATTAATAGTTGTGAATTGTATCAGCAGCCATCCTCAGAGTGTGACCAGTTCTGAAGGGATAAGAATAAGAGAGGGGTGGCGCCACCTAAGTGCAGGATTTAAAAGTTACATTTATTGACATAGGATTAAAAGGGCTCACAAGATGTCGGTGGAAAAGATCATTCAACGCATAAGAGTTGGCAGCTCGTCTCTGCCCTGCAGGCTTCCCTTGGTGGTCTGCCAAGAACTGAGATGAGCTGCTCAACCCTCATAATGTGTTGAGCGATCTTTTTCATCGACATCTTGTGAGCCTTTTATTTTTTTATCTTATGTCAATACATTTTTCTTTTAAATACTGCACTTAGGGGCCGCCTGCACACCCCCACCCTCCCTTCATTCTTCTCCGCACAGAGCTGGTCACACTCTGAGGATAGCTGCCACTTCTGCTACAATCTACAACTATTAATCAATAAGGAACTGTGTGCATTCCTTTATTCTTACCTGGAAGATTCGCCTGCAGTAAATGTTGGATGAACTTCCAACTCACTGTTTAATAAATATGTTCCTATGTGTAAAAAAATTGTTTCCAAAATGATAACTTGTGTGAAAACATAAGACATTTCTCCATAGATCTGCAGCCACACATTTTACTTAATCACTGGAGAAATAAAACTTAATTTCCAATTAGGAGAACAATTAACATGGTATTACTTCATTAGATAATACCCCAGTTATCCAATTAGGTAATTCAGAGGAAGACCCAGTGCTTCAATTAATTACAGTCAATAAAACAACAAATTATTGAAACACCACAATGAATTAATGCAGTCGACTCTTCGTGTAATTAACACAAACAAAATGTCACTCAATTATTACAGACATTATGCCAATCAATGATTCTAGGCAATGCTCCCAGATGTTTCTCTGATAATGCTGTATTGGTACAGTAAACGCATTCCTTGACAACACAACTTGCCACTGGCGACTCTTGCAGATAGAGTTGGAGCTTTGACCCTTCCCGTCATTTTGTGTCCAGTAACAATTGTATATAGTGTTCAATCTGTGTCATATGCTGCGTGCCAACTGCAGTAAGATGGGCACTCCACAACTTTATGATATATAATGCTCATGTTCTTACACTTATTGCCTCATGTCAATGCAATTAGCTTGTACTGGGAAATGCAGCAAATGCTACATGGCACATCTGGTGTAAATGAGCCCTGAAATAGGTGCATTTACGTGACACTGTCACCAAATTATAATAGGACAGAAGAAAAAAAAGATTCCCCTATCATGAATAAACGATATGCTTACATGTGGTAAATGAATGGCAAAACAATATAGAACAGTTTAAAAAAAACAGCTAAAGCGCTGTTCTATTGTACGTTTGTATTGTCTATGGGCGACATTCAGTAAGAAGTTACGCGGCTTATCTCTAGATAAGCCGCGTAAATTCTAACCTACGCCGGCGTTTGCGTAAGCCGATTCAGAATGGGGCTGGGCGTAAGTTACGTTCACGTTGTTTTCATTGACAATTTGCGACGTGATTTGGAGCATGCGCACTGGAATACATTCACGGCCGGCCCATGTGCAGTACGTTTCGGCGCGGGATCGCGCCTAATTTAAATACTTCACGCCCCCTACCGCCGAATTTGAATTCCGACGAGCCATTTACGCTACGCCGCCTCAACTTTACATGCAGGTGCTTTGTGAATAAAGCACTTGCGTGTAAAGTTGCAGCGGCCAAACGTAAATCACATACGTTACGCCGCCACAAAGATCCGCTCTCCATCCTGAATCTGGCCCTATGTGTTTTACAACTAAAATAAAAAAGATTTACAAAAAAAAAAAAAAAAGTGAGAAGGGGAGGGCAAGTTGACTAGGAAAGATTACGGATAATAAGGACTTAAATGGGAACATTAACAAAAAAACTTTTGTTGCTTATACAGTGCAGGACACAGGACTTGTTTCCATAGACCCTCATATGTTTAATGTAGGCTACCCTCTGGTGTTTGGACACAGGCAAAAAACCTTGCTAGGACCACCCTTAGAGCGTAGTAATATAATCCTGCCCACTTCATTTTTTTACTAGTGTCTTTAGGTGATGTTATTCCATTCCTTTGTGATTGCATTAGATAAATGTTTGGGGTTGTGCGCCTATTCCTGTTGTATTTATGTCTTTAGGTGATGGACCTGTTCTTCTCTGGAGTATTATTTTCCTTTTTTAAAGTGGAGTTCCACCCATTTTTTTATGTTTGTCTGTGCTGCATGCCCTAATCTCATAGTGTTCAGAATGGACAATCTTTATTTATTTTGTTGCTTGTAAATACCTTTATTTTGTAGTCCTGTAGTCCTCCTCCTTATTAGCCTAGGCTATTAAAGTCATATGGCTATTTGCAAGGGTTTCTGGGATAGGCATCATGTTTCCCAGTAGTCCTTGCAAACCTGACTGAAACCTATTACATTACTTGTGCAGCACTGAGCATGTGCGAGATATGCAAAGCTGAAATCCAGGAAGTCATACAGTCTGGCTTCATGATGCCCACACTTAAGATGGCCACGGTCTATTTCTAGATTATAAACTAATCTAAATGCTGTAACAACCTAACAAAACGGACCTTAGTTTAGAGACTAACTTTACTAGAATACATTAAGCTTGTGTATGACAGGGGTATTTATGTTTAAAAAGTGAAATTGTGGCTGGAACTCCCCTTTAACTATATCTTTTATTTTTTTCTCCAAAAGCTTCTTTCAATACTTGACTGCTTACTGTCTGGACTATCTAGTAGTTTACAGATATGCTACCCTTGGTGAGTACCTTGAGGACTGTACTATGTGGGACCATTCTATAAAGTTTTCTTCAGCACAGGGGCGGACTGACAATTTGGGCACTGCCCAAGGGCCCCATGCCACTTGGGGGTCCCATCAGGGTTGCCAGCCTCAGTAAAACCAGGGACAGTATGTAAAAATCTATGTTTTTTTTACACCTGTCCCTAAAATGTCCCATACCGACATCCTTTTGGTCTAAAAATCCCAAGATTATAGCAACCCATGCCCTCTAGTACCTTCTCAGTGTGTGTATACTGTGTTGCCCCATAATCTATTGCCTGGGCGCCCCATAATCTCATATTGCCCGGGGGCCCCATGAGTTGTCAGTTCGCCCCTGCTTCAGCACATAAAGCAACATGTGAACTTAGTCACTGGGCGATATCCAAGTTCAAGGCCATTGTTCATCTCTATGGTTCCCAGACCCTTAAGGAATGCCACAGTGACAGGGGTATACCAAATGTGACTGGCGAATCCTGGATCCTTTGTAGGCCCAGCCTTGCGCATAAGGTAAGACAGGATTTCCCTGTATGTTGCCACTGGTTCTTGGCTCTTTCTAACTCAGTCCACAGTGAGTAGCACACGACAAGTATTTATTGCCATCTGGAAACCCTCTTAAAGCCCTAATTATTTTCCCTTGTGGGTGCTTCCTGTACATACCACTCAACTGTCCCTGATGTTGAGGGACTGTCCCTGATTTGGAGAAATGTCCCTCTGTCCCTCATTCCTCCTCATTTGTCCCTCATTTTGGTCTGATCTATATAGTTGCCTAGCGCTACCCCCGCAGGAGGCGCTGGTTAGAATAGGGATGGCATGTTACCTCATGGCTCCGGTGAAGTGTCTAGGGTGAACGATGAATACAGTAGCAATAAAGGAATGTCCGCAAATAGGAAGTCTCTTTATAGGTGCTCTTTATTACCCAGCCGGGTAAAAACAGTCAACAGGTGAGGGAAGGACAGAAGAAGGTTTTGAAGGAGAATAGCCTTAAATATTGAAGCAATCCTGCTTCCAACAATAATCAGTCTTTCTGCGCCACTCCAGCTTGAGTGGGTGTAGCGTACCTAAACAGGTCTCTCTCACAGGTCTGGCAGCCAGAGTATCACTCGAACTTGAGAAGGATGCCTCTGCCACAGGCTCTTCTGAATGACCGTCAGACAAGCGCCTCTGCCACAGGCCTTGCCCGAGTGTGAATATGGAGGAACTCCTCCTGAATAAAGGTTCGCCTGAATACTCCTTCGAATGTTGCCAGGGTACTGACTGAGAGAGGAATCATACCCTCAGTGTCCAGTACCTCGAATCCCGATGGTTCGTTCCAGTGCTGTTGGGCCACCAGCCTCTCATTGATGTCCCTCAACTGGACTCCCCACCGAACAGCTCAACTCGCTTGGGATCTCCGATGGTGGGAACCCAGTAAGTCACTGGGTCCCTGTTGTGCTCAAAGTGTTCCGGACCAGCTTGGCTCCGAAACCAGGAACTCTGCGTAGCACCCACGCCCCGGCCAGGTAGGCCATAACGCACGGGGCGCGGTGAATGTGATCACCCTAAAGGTGGGTGTCACACTCCAGGAAGGAAGACCCCTCTAAAATGGCACCTGCCTCATAAGTACCCTCTCCCAGCATGCCCAGCGAGGCCCAGGCCTCCTGATTGGCTGCTAGAAGAGAGCACCTGAACCTCAGCTTCCACTGCTGCCACCCGCTGTCCCGGGGTGAAACAACACCCCAAGCACAGCAGAATGAGCCCACAACACAGCCAAGCTGAAACAGAGAGCCCTACAATAATCAAAATTGAGATCAGAGTAACTTTACACACTGATCGTTCCCCTAAAATTTACTAGCACTCGTACTTTGAAGTACATTTGTATATAGGGGTGCAACACTGTTGATCCGTGATCCGAACGAGTCACCCCCTTCGGATCGGCACGCTATGCGATCCGCGGACTGCCGCCGTGGCCATAGCATTAGGAAAGACCGCGGCTTCGGCCTAGCTCCGGAGCTGCACCCATCTTGGTACACCCGGCGGCGGCCCCTCCTCTCTGTTTACACCCACAGTGGAGGAGGAGCCCGCGCTCGAGGGACACTCACACCGCTATCTGAGGTCTGCATGGGGGGTCACTGTCTGCCTGTACTACGGGGGGGGGGTCACTGTCTGCCTGTACTATGGGGGGGTTACTGTCTGCCTGTATTACGGGGGGGTCACCGTCTGCCTGTACTACTGGGGGGGGTCACTGTGTACCTGTACTACTGGGGGGGTCACTGTCTGCCTGTACTACTGGGGGGGGGGGTCACTGTGTGCCTGTACTACTGGGGGAGGGTCACTGTGTGCCTGTACTATGGGGGGGGGTCACTGTCTGCCTGTACTACTGGGGGGGTCACTGTCTGCCTGTACTACTGGGGGGGGTCACTGTCTTTACTACTGGGGGGTGCACTGAGGGGGGGCGACATCATTTTTTATTTTTTTTTTGCAACAGGTGACACCAACCCTAGTGACGGCACTGCAGTGGGGGAGGGAGATGTGGATATTACAGTGGGGGAGATTTAATCCAAAAAATTATCCGATCCGTGACTGCTGATCCAAGGAACGATCCGAACCGTGAGTTTTTTGATCCGTTGTACCCAGTGGCGTCACTAGGGTTGGTGTCACCTGGTGCGGTAAAACATGGTGTCACCCCCCCCCCCCCCATCTAGGCTGCCTAGCACCATGCAGGAAGGGCACAGTCACGGGCGCACTCCATACCAGCCCCTGTAAATGATAGTATAGGACGGTATAGTGGCAGGTTAGGGTAGAATAGGGTGGTATAGTGACAGGTTGGTGTGGTATATGGCAGGTTAAGGTGGTACAGGGCAGGTTAAGGTAGTATGGGGCAGGTTGGGGTGTTATAGGGCATGTTAGGGTGGCATAGGGCAGGTTGGGGTGGTATTGGGCAAGTTAGGGTGGTACAGGAAAATGAGGGTGGGAAAGGGCAGGTTGGGGTGGTATAAGACAGGTTGGGTCGAATAAGGCAATATGGGGTGGCACAGGGAGGCTGGGTGGTATAGGGCAGGTTGGGGTGACACAGGGCAGGCTGGGGTGGTATACAGCAGGCTGGGGTGGCACAGGGCAGACTGGGGTGGTATGGGGCAGGCTGGGGTGGTATGGGGCAGGCTGATATGGCACTGGGCAGGCTGGGGTGGTACACAGCAGGCTGGGTGGTATGGAGCAGGCTGGGGTGGCACAGGACAGGCTGGGGTGGTATGGGGCAGGCTGGTATGGCACAGGGCAGGCTGGGGTGGTATACAGCAGGCTGGGGTAGCACAGGGCAGGCTGGGGTGGTACACAGCAGGCTGGGGTAGCACAGGGCAGGCTGGGGTGGCATACAGCAGGCTGGGGTGGCACAGGGCTCCCCACAGGGATCGTTAGAGCGAGAGCAATAATTCTAGCACTAGACCTCCTCTGTAACTCTAAACATGTAACCTAAAAAAAATTTAAAGCATCGCTTAGGATAGCAAAAAAAAATTGTGCTAACTTTAGTGTTTTTTTTAAATGAATTAAACGGTTTATTTCCTAAAAAAAAAAGTTTGAAAAATTGCTGCGCAAATACAGTACCGTGCTAGAGCTGTACAATTAATCGTAAAAAAATTGTGATCTCGATTCAACCCCCCTGACGATCTCCAATGCAGAGTTTGCTGATTCTTTCATATAACAAGTGGAGAGACTTTCAGCTGTCAAAAGAAAATATCTGGGCAGTCTGCTAAGTTCTTAGCAGGAAACATTGTAGCTAAAACTTTCTTTTTAGATCAAAGGGATAAACTTCTGTGTGTAAAGAAAATATCCGGGCAATCTGCCAAGTTTGTAAACAACATGAAACATTGTAACCAACCTCTTTTTTAGATCAAACTTCTGTGTGTAAATGCAAGAAATGTAACCACTTAATGTCCAACACTTGTTTAAGTTAAAAAGCAATATTTTTTGCTAGAAAATTACTTGGGTCCGCCAAACATTATATTGTTTTTGGAAGAGACAAAAATGGCAATTGCTGCAATATTTTATGTCACACTGCATTTGCCCACTTCAATGAATAATAAAAACCATAAAAACAAAGCAGTAAAGTTAGCCCATTTTTTTTTTTTTTTTTTTTAATTTTAATGTGAAAGACGATGTTATGCCGCACGAATTGTGAGAGAATCGTGATCTATCTTCTAAGCAAAAAAATTGCAGTTGTCATTTTCGCAAGAATCGTGCAGCTCTATACCGTGCAACATAAAAAGTTACAAAGACCACCATAGAGTATTTTTCTAGCAAAAAACAAATGATGATTTTTTTCTCAGTCTGCTGCAGTGTGTCAGCTTGTATTTATAATGGCTGCTCTGTATGTAGCTTCTGACAGGCTGTGCAAGCAGGCCCGTATCTCCGGAACCATAAATGATAGCCATCCCATATTTTTACTGGTGGTGGGGTAGGTCTTCAACTGCCTACCCCCCAAATGTGGGGTTTATGTGACCTCTGGTCGTCGAGCTACAACCCCCGAACTCAATCTTTTTTTTTTTAAGATTTTTTTATTTTTTTTGGGCAAATGGGGCCTGGAGCTGCAGCTCCAACAGCCCCTATGTTAGTCCGGCCCTGTGTTTGAGAGTCCTCCCACACTATCTCTCAGACGACCTGCCAGTACCATGGCAACCCCCCCCCCCACCTAACCTTGGGCTCAGGCCGGCGGTGGTGGACACCATGAAACCCCCTCGCAAGCTGAGTGTCACCCTTTACTAGTTCACTTCCCTCCCGCCTTTACTGTACTCACACATGTTCCGGGAGTCTGGAGAGGAGACGAGGACAGCATCACAGCATGCAGCTGTGCCGGCTCCTCCCCCACTGTCCCCGCACATTGCATTGAGCACGCAGAGGTGATCCCGGAGGGATCCCCAGTTTGCTTCTGCCTTACTCCCTCCTCCCCCATTCTCCCTGCACATCGCATCGAGCAGAGGAGATCCTGGAAGGGAAGGAGGAAGCCACGGCGCCCCTCTCAATGTGGCGCCAGTCTGAGCCGGGTGTTACCCTCTGGCGGGTGTCACCCGGGTTCGGGCTGCACCCCCATAGCAATGACACAGGCTCTGGGCATGTCAGCAAAAAAAAAAAAAATGTAAAAAAAAAATAAATAAATTTAATTTCGGGATGGTGTCACCCCTCTAAGGGTGTCACCCGGGTGCGGGCCGCACCCCCCGCACCCCCCTAGCAATGCCTCTGGTTGTACCTCTAGTTGTATATAAAATGCACTCTTTTTAATCCATCAAAAGGTGTTTTCTAGTGCTAAACCTTTCATTTGATTTCTCATTTGCTGCATTTGTAAATTCCAAAAGCCAATATAAAAGATAAGCACTTGTGAGTTTAACCAATCTTATTTGTTTGTACAATTCTCCTTTAAGGGGGCTTGGCAAAAGGTGTGTCCTATGCCTGCATACTTTTGCTGATAGGTGTCCCTCATTCCCATGTCAGAAAGTTGGGATGTATGCCTGTAGCCTATTATTGCTGCTATGTGGGGTCTCCGAACTAAGGCCCTCCAGTTGTTCAGGAACTACAATTCCCATCATGCCTAGTCACATCTGTGAATGTCAGAGTTTTACAATCCTTTATGGGACATGTACTGTAGCTTGAAGGCCATAGCTTGGAGATCCCTGATCTAAAGACTGTAATTTGCCAAGTCTCTAGAATGTCCCTTATCTCTTGTGGTTAAAAGCTTGGTCTGCTGAACCTACTTCTAAAAAGGGTCTACATATGACTTTTGAAAGTAAATTACTATTTGGAGAATCCCTTGATAAATTCATGCAGGAAGTCACTGGGGGGAAAGGTACTCCTACCACATCAGAAAAAACATAAATCTCCTACTGCTACTAAGGCTACTACCTCTACTTAGCAAAAGGAACAAGTTTGTTCTCCCCAGGTGTCAATTTCAAAACCTGGCTTAACACCTCATTTCATCACAAGCCATGGATACCCAAACCCCCTCCTCACAATGAAGGGGATATATAAGTTACAAACATCAAGTTTTAACAGTGTTGCTGATTCAGGTCGATGGTAAGGTATAAGCTATAACTAGATTAGCGGCAGTCAGTATGTGGGTCATAAGAGCGAACTGGGAAGTCCTACTGGCTTGCGATTTAGTTAGGTTGGTGTGAAAATGTTTGTTTAGGAGTTGACTCACTTGATGCAAGAATCATTGAGCCACTGGGATAGCCCACCAAATGTGATAAAAGGTCCCAGTTTCTAAACAAGCTCGAAGTGGTGGTGGAGGAGGCAGAGGAGGCATGCGCCAGTTTACTGGGGACCATGTAACTTCTGAATAATACTTTATAAGTAGCCTCCACTTCTACAGCATTTCTAGAACCGGATTTGGTGGTGGCCCAAATTTGCACCCAGTGATTGATCCAGGAGTTGTTGCAGGTCCCTTTCCCATTTAGAAACAAAGGGTGAGGTGTGCATTTAGTAGTTAAAAGATTGTATAAGAGGGAGATTATTCCCACAGAGAGTGGATCGTTTTTGAATTTGGATTCAATTGGTTTAAGGGTCAGGGGCCCACCATCTACGTGTTCTGTAGATAATACAAAGTATTGTTTGACTTGAAGGTATCTGAACAGTACAGATTATGATAGGCACCATGAAGATTGTAAGCCTGCAAAAGCCCTAAAGCCTTTCAGGGTCAGCATAGTGTGAAAGCCAGTTACCTTTGAGGCAATCCAGTGGCAGAAAGCTCCGGGGGATTCATAGTCAGGGTGGGGAGGGAGGATAATTTGCATATTATATATAATAATGGAAGATGAGAGGAAAAGAGACCACCTGATTATTTTTGACTATCCCAAAGATGCAACAAGTGCTGTGTGATCCAGTTTAACAGATTATTCCTGTCCCTGGACAGGAGCCATAGATGTGCGCAGGGGGTGTGCCAGGTGTGCCTGGTCACACCCTAATCCCTACCTGCAGCGCCGGTTCCCCCTACTGCCCGGGCTTCACCTGTAACGCAGTGCTGCTGGCTTCCCTCCTTTCCCCCTAGCTGCTGCAGGATGTCTCAGGATGGAGAGTGGGGGAAGGGGCTAGTAAATATGTCATTTACCAGTGCCTTCCTTTTCTAAATGAACACAGTGAACACACTCACTGCGTTCATTCATGACTGAAGTATAGTAAGCTGTGTTTCCTATGCTTCAGTATGTGAATGAACAGGAAGCCGCTCAGCACAGAGCACAGAGAAGGGCATGTGTGTTTAGGCTTTGGGGTGCACACCCTAATGCAATAGGCTGTGCACACCTATGGCGGAAGCTATAGCAAGTTAGATCGACAGCGGAGCGCAGTGGAGGGCTTCTATGTCGATCCATAACAAGGTTTCCTGACTAGCATGATAATTGGTGTATTGTCCTAATTGGGCGGCATAGCAGTACCTGGAAAAGTTGTGAATCCCTAATCTGCCTTGAGGTGTCATTTAGTTTGGAACATGGCCTTGGTAGGGATTCAGGGTTTCCTTTATTTCCAAATGAAACGCATTGTGTGTGCTTGTAGCTTATAGAACACTAGCATGGGGGTTGAGACTGGCAGCACCCTGAAGAGCTACAGCAGCTTAGGTAAGTATTTAATTGTTATAGCCACAAATCGATCCAACCAGAAAAGATAGTGTGCGTCCCAAGTATCCAGTAAGGCATGGGTCTTCAAACTATGGCCCTCCAGTTGTTCAGGAACTACAATTCCCATCATGTCATGTCTGTGAATGTCAGAGTTTTAAAATGCCTCATGGGATGTGTAGTTCTGCAACAGCTGGGGGGCCGTAGTTTGAGGATTTCCGCAGTAGGGAATGGAGTTTGTGAAAGAGAGGTAAGTAGTTAGCTTCAAATAGAGAGGAGTAGTAAGAAAAACTCCTAGCTACGGCAGACTATGGGGTTCTCACTGCTATGGAAAGGATTGTTGAAAGTTTTGTAGTAGCAAAGGGGCAGAGACGTTCAAGGCTTTGGATTTCGCAGGATGTTCAGGCAGAGATCATACCAAAACAAGTTAGGCGGCGTACACACGATCGGATATATCCGATGAAAACGGTCCGCGGACCATTTCCATCGGATATGTCCGATCGGGAGTTTGATCCGATGGCGTGTACACACCATCGGATCAAATTCCCCGCCGCCGGAAGGCGCGGTGACGTGGCGGTGACGCGGCGGTGACGTTGACGCCGCCGCGCCACCGCAACGTCACCGCACCAGGAAGTAAAACACTTCCGCGCTTGCGCCGAATCCATTCGGCAGCGGCGCGGCGGCGGTGGGGGCCGACATGTCTGCTGGTAAGTGTACTAACCAGCAGACATGTCGGGCGGACAGATCCCCACCGGATAGATTTCAAAGCATGCTTTGAAATCTGTCGGGTGGAGAAATCTGTCCGCTAGCCCATACACACGAGCGGAGATGTCTGCTGAAACGGTCCATCGGACCGTTTTCAGCGGACATATCCCCTCGTGTGTACGCGGCCTTAGAGGTCTGAGTAATGTCATCTGCAAATGGACTCAATTTATAGTGATGTGAAGCTATCTGCAAGCCAGTTATATCCAAGGACCCATAGATGGGTGGGGCGAGAGGCTGTCTGACTAGGTCAAATGGGGGGGATAGTGGACATCTCTGCCTAGTTCCCTGGAAAATAGAGAAGGGGAAGATTTGAAGCCAGAGTATTTCACAAAAGCTTTTGGAGAGGCCTATAGACTATGGGCCAGATTCAGGTAGAGTTAGGCTGGAGTATCTGTGATACTCCAGCCTAACTGTCACTTTAAGCCGGCGTTTCTGTTTTCTGTAACCAGAAAACAAGAAACGCCGGGTTGGTGTTCCGATGCGATCGGCGCAATTGAATTTCGCCATTGCATCGCAACTTTAATTTAAAAATGGCGCCGGGGGCGTTCCCGCTGATTTACGCTGAAAAAATATGTTAATCAGCGGGAATCGGCAATTCACGATCGTATTCGGGCGCGACGCAGTGACTTTCTGACGTTTCCGTAAGCGATACGCGGGGTAAAGATAAAGCAGCCCCCTAGTGGAGTATCCTATGTTAAGTATAGGCGTCGTCATCGCGTCGGGAAAAAAAAAATCGCGTCGCTTGCGTAAAACTTTCATGAATGGGGATGTGACGTCATTGACGTTC
Organism: Rana kukunoris; assembly: GCA_029574335.1. NCBI lineage: Eukaryota > Metazoa > Chordata > Amphibia > Anura > Ranidae > Rana > Rana kukunoris. Next base: position 134,802,948 of record CM056056.1, on the reverse strand, counting down.
ACTGACAGAATTTGGAGCATGCGAACTGGGATGCATTGACAGTCGACGCATGCGCAGTACGTTCGCCGCGGGATCGCGCTTAGTTTAAATAATACACGCCCTGTACCCGCCCAATTTGAATTCCGCCGGCTCATTTGCGATGCGCTGCCGCAACTTTAGGAGCAAGTGCTTCATGAATAACAGCACTTGCTCCTAAAATTTCGGCAGCGTAACGTAAATGAGAAGCGTTACTCCAGAGCAAAGATGCTCCCATCTACCTGAATCTGGCCCTATGGGTCCGATTCAGAAAGAACTTACGCTGACGTATCTCTAGATGCGCAGCGTAAGTGTGAATATGCACCGTCGTAGTATGCGCCGTACCCAGAAAACCACATGCGCTAGAAAAAAAGCTTCTTTCGACCGACGCAACTTTTCAGCGCCATCGTATCGCGGACGCATATTTACGCGTGGCGCATATGGGTGCACCCATAGATTAGTAGTCAAATATGCAAATGAGGGAGTTACGGCGATTCAGAAACGAACGTTTGTGCGGCGCTGGCTACGTGCGGTGCGCGTAAGCTGTATATCCGGCCTAAAGTTACCCCTCATAAAGCAGGGGTAACTTTACACCAGTCTTGCACATGTCAGCTGGAGAGCAGCTACAGCAGCACCGTAACGGACGAGCTGAGCAACCACACTTTCAGGACCACACATCTGTATGCCAACATGCCAGGGGCAGCCGTGGTCATAGTACTACTGCGTCTACGGGGCCCGTAGGAGGTCACGGGAGATGATATTCCGAATGCGCATCAACGTGTTTGGCATAGGTGATTCGGAGGTGTATTGCATCTTCAGATTCAGCCCTGATGCCATCCTTGAAATAGCCACAACCCTGCATGATGACATCACCAGCCAGACCCACCGCGTACAAGCAGTGCAGCCACTGGTCAAGGTACTGGCAACACTCCATTTCCTTGCCAGTGGATCTTTTCAGCGTACAAGTGGAGTTGTGGCTGGGATGTCACAATCCTCCATGAGCAGATGTGTGCACCAGATTGTACCCGCAAGCCTCACACGCATGTCCCACCACATCATCAGACCCACCCAGGAGCATCTGCGGCAGAAAGCCAATGCAGGATTTCGTCAGAATTGCAGGATTCCAACACACCGTCGGGGCCATTGATTGCACACATGTGGCACAGCACCCCCCCCCCCTGCCACAGAGCACATGTACCGCATTCGTAAGCATTGGCATTCCATCAACGTACAGGTGATAGCCGATGCCAAATGTCTCATATGGCATGTCCGTGCCAAACACCCCGGGTCCAGCCACGACAGCTACATATACTGTACCGTCAAAGCACCATCCCAGCATAATTCGAACAGAACGTGTATGGGGACAGCTGGCTGGTTGGTAAGTGACATGGGAGTCAGGCATGACTGTCCGACCCCATAATGCAGACATCACGAGGGGCACATGCATGACTAACATCCTCCTGTCTTTTCCCTTCCAGATGACTCGGCATATGCACTTGGGCCCCATCTCATGACTCCATTCCGGGATCCCCAAACCAGAGGAGAGAGAAGATACAATGAAGCACACATACGTACTCGTGCAGTGGTGGAGCAAACATTTGGCCTCCTGAAGTCCCGTTTCCGATGCCTGGATAAGTCTGGGGGTACGCCGTGAGAAAGGGCCTGCAGATTGACCTATGTAATGACCTGACCCCCCAACCACAGTGCCCCTCCCTGCCAGAGGAGACCCAGTCTGCTGAAGGAACAGCAGTCAGGAGGGTCCTCGTGGAACGCATCTTTGCACGTTAAACACACACATTCATCATGGCACACACCACTGTGGTCCCTATCTAACACACACCATATCCACATCACATTGGATTAGCCCAAGTCCACAATGCAGGACTTGGGAGCAGCAACGCCACGCCAAGGCCTCAATGATGTTGCTGTCTATTCATACCACATTCACACGGTCGTGGGGATAAGTTCTCCCCAACGACCGAGGGTGACACCCCTTACTGGCAGGAGTGCCACCCCCCCCCCCCACATTTACACACCAGTCACACACCATTCACACTGATGCCTGCACTCCTCACCATGTGCATAATCATAAACATAAATAAGCTCCAACATTGAGCATAAACAAAATCAAATATAAGCTCATACAATGAGCATAAACAAAAACAAAAATGGCACTTAGTTGCCCTGCCTTGGGCTGGGCCTCGTGCCAAGGCTCCTGGTCCTCAGTTACCTGGGGGGAGCCTCAGTTGGGGGGGTGGGGCATCTGGAGGAGGAACATCCCCAGGTCTCTCCCTGGCTGCCTGCCTGCCCTCCATTGCCAGTGCAATGCGGGTGAGGACCACATTAGTCTGGCTCCCCACCATCTCAATGGCAGCTGTATTGGCCTGTATGGCCACTGCCAGGCTCCGGACCTCTGCCACAAGGCCTGATGTGGTGGCCTACAGCTCCCCCAGGCAGGTCACAATAGCAGAGCCGTTCGCACTGACATCCTGCAGGCTGTCAGTGATGTTGTTACTCTGACCAGCCTGCTGGGTCAGGGCCTGCTGGACTGCCAGTGTGCAGGCAGCCTGGGTCTTGGCCCGAGGAGGCCAGGCTCTCTGCCACACGGCGCATGTCAGCCGCTATAGAGCCCATATGGTGGGACTGCCGAGCCTGGTTCTTCGCTAGATTTTCCTCTAACGCAGCTGGATCACACCTGGTCTTTCTCGTTGCCTTTCTTGGGGCAGGAGAGGCTTGAGTCCGTCAGTATGGGGAGGCCCTTGAGGGACTTCCCCTGATGGAGGGGGAGGATGAGGGGATAACCCTGATGGGGGAGGAGGCCCTTGAGGGGATATTCCTGATGGGGGAGGAGGTTTGTGAGGGTCCTGGGATGTGGATCTCCTCCACAAGGTAGACACCTTCCTCAAGAGCAAAGTGCTCCTCCTCCACTTCCTCCAGAGAAGAGGTGTGGGCATAGTCATTCCTGGATGTCGTGGGTTGCCCATCAGCCGACGACAGCCCCGCTCCCTCCTGCACATCTGTGGATGACACAAAACATTCACATGTTGGTGGACCCACACACTTGTCACATGTTCCCTTCCACCCCCACACATGCTACACCCCAGATAGGAAAGAAAACACACTTACCTGTACTCAAGGCCTGATCCAAGGATTCATAGCCCTCCACTCCCTCCACCTGCTCCCTCTCCAGGGACTGGGCAACGACCTGCTCTTCAGGAGTGAGTATGATTTTGCAGGCAGGTCCACCTTCTGTGCCCCTGGCGTGCCTACTCGTGGCGGCCAGCTTCTCTTTGACCAGGCGACGCAGATCATTTATTTTTTTGGCGATGTCCTTTGGTGTCCGGACCTCATGGGAAAGGGAATTGACCTGGGCTGTTATTTCCACCAGGATCTCTTCCTTCCTCAGTTTGCTCGTCTGCCCACTCTGTGCCACATGGAGGCATGCGCTATACTTAGAGATGCCCTCAACAATGATTGCCCTCTCCTCAGGGCTGAAATTCCGCTTTCTCCGCCTTTTACAGGCATGGCTCCAAAAAGATGGGGCAAATTTGCGATCGGCGAGCGCATGTCTGGCCGCGTTTTTATACACTGGGCCGGCGTGGCTTAGCGTAGTTGTGAGCATGCGCATATGGGTGCGGGGCATAGGTTCATGACAAGGCGCATGCGCCAGTTTGTTAGGCCCTTCATTTGCATGGGGTCACGCTTTATTAACATGGATCACGCCCACTTCCTTCCTACTTTGAATTACGCCGGATTACGCCTACGTTTTTACGTTACGCAGGCGCATCGTTGGCCGCATTTGCTTTCTGAATACCATTTTGCGTCTCCGCGCTGCGCTGGCGTAGCGGAAAAAAGATACGGTACGCCCGCATAAATATGCGCCAATGTATCTGAATCGGGCCCTATGTGTCTATTTGAGAAATTATTTTTCCAGGGCATGGAACAGTAAGGACCATGAAACCATTAAATGCTTTATTTATATCGAGTGACAAAATCAAATGTATTCTTTGGTGTTTGGAGGCTTCAACCAGGCGAGTGAGTTTGTGAATTTCCAGCTTAACCAGCTTATCTTATATGCATAAAGCCAACTTGGTCTCAATGGATAAGGCTTCCAATGCCCTGGGTGAGCCTAGTGGCAAAGATTTTAGCTTAATGCCTCGTACACAACGTTTTTCTCGGCAGGAAAAAAACAAAGTTTTTTCCGACAGGATTCCTCTGAAGCCTGCCTTGTTACACACGTTCAGGACAAATACCGCCTGTCCAAAGCGCGGTGACGTACAACACATACAACGAGACTATAAAGGGGAAGTTCCATTCAAACTGCACCATCCTTTGGGCTGCTTTTGCTTATCCTTGTGTTAGTAAAAGTTTAATGAGAGACGGTTCGCGCTTTTCAGTGCTTTGCAGCGTGACAAATGTGATATCTCCATTACGAACGATAGTTTTACCAGAAAGAGCGCTCCCATCTCATACTTGGTTCTGAGCATATGTGAATGTCCCTTGATGACGTCTAGCGCTGGTGGGACAGAGAAAGACAGGAGCACGGTGGGACAGAGTGGTGGAGCGCAACCGTGAAGCGCAGGCGGCGGAGCGACACTTCCGGGTTAGGTCACGGGGAGGTGCGCGCGTTCGAGGCATGCGTGCCTCTTCATCAGCCTGAACGTGCGCACCTCCCTATCACCCGTGCTCCTGTCTTTCTCTGTCCCACCAGCGCTAGACGTCATCTAGGGACATTCACAGACGCCGGTGCCCTGACCAGCAGAGGAATCGCACAGTTTCTCCCTGCAGTGGGAGTTTGGAGCATCCATCCATCTCAGGATCATAATATCAGTGGAGCCCACCAACCCCGGAAGTCTGCCACGGATGACATCTTATTTTGACATGCCTTTGTTCCCTGCAGTTTCGTGAGTAGTACCCTCAGGCCGCGTACACACGTCCGAGAACCTCGTCGGGCTAAACCCATCGTTCCGCCCGACGAGGTTCTCGGCCGGCCGTCGAGCCATTAGTCCCGATGGCCCGTCGAGGAAATAGAGAACCTGCTCTCTATTTTGGCTCGACGCCTCGCTCGTCAGTTTGCTCAGCGAAAACGTACACGCGATCGAGCTTCTCGGCAGAATATGGATCCCAGCGAGCTTCTCGCTGGATTCTGCCGAGAAGCTCGGTCGTGTGTACGGGGCCTCATATGAATTGCTCTTTTCTTGTATAAATAAATATAATACTACGCTTAGAGGGCGCCGCTTTTTGTTTTCTTGTACTGTTTCAGAATTGCTTCTTCTCGTCAGCTGGCAGCCCCCTCTGCATAAGTACAACCAACTTTTCTACCAGTCATATGAACTTGATCTAATAGACTGAATATTTTCATATAACCTGTTTTGTATACAAGCAAAAAGTGTCTTTCTTCCGCTTTCCCTGATCCAGTTCTTGTTATTATTTCTTCTTTATTATCCATACTTCGTTTGGAGAGCGCTTGATTTATCTGTCTATTTTTTCTTCCCTGGGCATAATAACATTTTATAGTGCCCAAAAAAAAGAACATACTTTTATTTGCAGGGTTCCTCAACGTTAAAAGGGTTAAAAAAAGCTGACTTACCCAGTACAAGACTATCACTGCTTAGCAAAGATGTATTACCTTAAACGCACCACAAGGTGGCAGCATAACACTAACACATTGTCTTCAAACAAAGCCGAACACCGTTTTCATTTCCTGAGTGTCTACTTCCTCCTGAAGAAGGTCATGTGACAGGTGAAGCCAATGCAGAGCAGTGAGAGGATGTGCAATGTGACTGCTGCTGTCCTTTGTACCTGCGCCTGGCTCTGCAGTCATGCCCCTCTCTGCAGGCACCCGAGATACTGTGGCTGGCATAGCTGTGTTGGGGGCCACCTTTGTGGCTGGGGTCTACATTGGTGAGTACACGGCACAGCTTTATTAACCACTTACGTCCCAGTACCTTTAACTCCTAGTGTGCCAGAGTGCCTTTAAGTTTTGGAGATGTGATAACCATTTCCTGTTGTAGTTTCTCCTAATAAATGATAGAGATGTTTTGTGGGCGGGACTAGAATTTGTTTTCTTATCAGATTTGGACACATATATTGTTTATAGTTTTTTTTTTTTTTTATATATTTTTTTTTTTATTTTTAAAAAAAGGGGAAAAGAAAACAAATACATTAGAACAGGTTTTTTTTCGGGGACTTGGGGGAACTCAGTTCCCGCACCTCTGGCTCAGACCCTTAGGGGGGCCTGCTCACCACAATCACTTGTAAACACAGAAGTCCGGTTTCTGTGTTTACAAGTGACAGCTCTGCACTCTGTGTGTAACCCCCCTGAACTCTGCACTCTGTGTGTAACCCCCCTGAACTCTGCACTCTGCGTGTAACCCCCCTGAACTCTGCACTCTGCGTGTAACCCCCCTGAACTCTGCACTCTGCGTGTAACCCCCCTGAACTCTGAACTCTGCGTGTAACCCCCCTGAACTCTGCACTCTGTGTGTAACCCCCTGAACTCTGCACTCTGCGTGTAACCCCCCTGAACTCTGCACTCTGCGTGTAACCCCCCTGAACTCTCTGCACTCTGTGTGTAACCCCCTGAACTCTGTGTGTAACCCCCCCTGAACTCTGCACTCTGTGTGTAACCCCCCTGAACTCTGCACTCTGTGTGTAACCCCCCTGAACTCTGCGTGTAACCCCCCTGAACTCTGCACTCTGTGTGTAACCCCCTGAACTCTGCACTCTGCGTGTAACCCCCCTGAACTCTGCACTCTGCGTGTAACCCCCCTGAACTCTGCATGTAACCCCCTGAACTCTGCGTGTAACCCCCCTGAACTCTGCACTCTGTGTGTAAACCCCCTGAACTCTGCACTCTGTTGCCCTGAACTCTGCACTCTGTGTGTAACCCCCCCTGAACTCTGCACTCTGTGTGTAACCCCCCCTGAACTCTGCACTCTGTGTGTAAACCCCCTGAACTCTGCACTCTGTGTGTAACCCCTCCCTGAACTCTGCACTGTGTGTGTAACCCCCCTGAACTCTGCACTGTGTGTGTAACACCCCTGAACTCTGCACTCTGTGTGTAACCCCTCCCTGAACTCTGCACTCTGTGTGTAACCCCCCCCCTGAACTCTGCACTGTGTGTGTAACCCCCCCCCTGAACTCTGCACTCTGTGTGTAACCCCTCCCTGAACTCTGCACTCTGTGTGTAACCCCCCCCCTGAACTCTGCACTGTGTGTGTAACCCCTCCCTGAACTCTGCACTGTGTGTGTAAACCCCCCCCCCCTGAACTCTGTGTGTAACCCCCCTGAACTCTGTGTGTAACCCCCCTGAACTCTGTGTGTAACCCCCCTGAACTCTGCACTCTGTATGTAATGCAATCCTGGTATTTAATGCCCCTTTAAGACCCTTCTACTGTTTTTGAAATCTGAATGGGGTCGTGGTTGAGTTCCTGCAACTATTTTCGGAGAGAAAAAAAGCTCTGCATTAGAGCCAATATCTTTCCGATCCTTTCCAGCTTGTTCTACACTCACCGGCCACTTTATTAGGTACACCTTGCTAGTACCGGCTTGGACCCCCTTTGGCCTTAATTCTTCGTGGCATAGATTCAACAAGGTGTTGGAAACATTCCTCAGAGGTTTTGGTCCATATTGACATGATGGCATCACACAGTTGTTGCAGATTTGTCGGCAGCATATCCATGATGCAAATCTCTCGTTCCACCACATCCCAAAGGTGCTCTATTGGATTGAGGTGACTGTGGAGGCCATTGGAGTAACGTGACCTCATTGTCATGTTCAAGAAACCAGTGGTGAGATGATTTGAGCTTTGTGACATGGTTATGGCCCATACACACGATCTGAATATCGGCCGATGGATCGTACGACTTTTTTCGCTTAATAATCGCAAGTAAAATAAAATAGGTTATTTTATGTTGTAATGTATTTGTATTGTATTGTCGGACGACGGCTGTACTGACTAAACGAAAATCGTACGATCTGACATCGTACGAGGAAAATTTTCGCGCTTGTCCGATCGAAAAATATCGGATGAACGGTCGTGATCGGCTCTCGAAAGTAGTGTACACACGATCCGAAAATCATACGATCCATCATCGGACGATCGTTTTCGTCCGATATTCGGATCGTGTGTATGGGCTATTAGAGCTGAAACGATTAATCGATATTAATCGCCTCTCCACGCTTCTCCTCGCCTCTGACGTCAGCACCCCACTGAACTTTTGAGCCCCACCCGCTGCTGCCCCGGGGGAACAGAGGCGAGAAGCAGCCGTGAGGACTGAGGAGAGCCGAGCTGTGAAAGGTAGAAAACAAGTACCAGTGCAGTAACAGTACCTACCATACATCCATTTTTATGACAATTCCCCATCCTCCTAACTCCCATCATTGGGTGTTTCGGGGGGTGGGTGGAATAGTGGTGCCCCGTCGTTTGTTTTCCTGGGGGGGGAATAGTGCCCCATTGGTGTTCCTGGGGGAGGGAAGGGAATAGTGCCCCATTGGTGTTCCTGGGAGGGGGGAATAGTGCCCCACCATTGGTGTTACCAGGAGGAATAGTAGTACCCCATAATTTGGTGTTTCTGGGAGGCATAGTGCCCCATGATTTGGTGTTCCTGGGAGGAATAGTGCCCCATGATTTGGTGTTCCTGGGAGGAATAGTGCCCCATGATTTGGTGTTCCTGGGAGGAATAGTGCCCCATGATTTGGTGTTCCTGGGAGGAGTAGTGCCCCATGATTTGGTGTTCCTGGGAGGAGTAGTGCCCCATGATTTGGTGTTCCTGGGAGGAGTAGTGCCCCGTGATTTGGTGTTCCTGGGAGGAGTAGTGCCCCGTGATTTGGTGTTTCTGGGAGGAGTAGTGCCCCGTGATTTGGTGTTTCTGGGAGGAGTAGTGCCCCGTGATTTGGTGTTTCTGGGAGGAGTAGTGCCCCGTGATTTGGTGTTTCTGGGAGGAGTAGTGCCCCGTGATTTGGTGTTTCTGGGAGGAGTAGTGCCCCGTGATTTGGTGTTTCTGGGAGGAGTAGTGCCCCGTGATTTGGTGTTTCTGGGAGGAGTAGTGCCCCGTGATTTGGTGTTCCTGGGAGGGGGGAATAGTGCCCCACCATTGGTGTTACCAGGAGGAATAGTAGTACCCCATAATTTGGTGTTTCTGGGAGGCATAGTGCCCCATGATTTGGTGTTCCTGGGAGGAATAGTGCCCCATGATTTGGTGTTCCTGGGAGGAATAGTGCCCCATGATTTGGTGTTCCTGGGAGGAATAGTGCCCCATGATTTGGTGTTCCTGGGAGGAGTAGTGCCCCATGATTTGGTGTTCCTGGGAGGAGTAGTGCCCCATGATTTGGTGTTCCTGGGAGGAGTAGTGCCCCGTGATTTGGTGTTCCTGGGAGGAGTAGTGCCCCGTGATTTGGTGTTTCTGGGAGGAGTAGTGCCCCGTGATTTGGTGTTTCTGGGAGGAGTAGTGCCCCGTGATTTGGTGTTTCTGGGAGGAGTAGTGCCCCGTGATTTGGTGTTTCTGGGAGGAGTAGTGCCCCGTGATTTGGTGTTTCTGGGAGGAGTAGTGCCCCGTGATTTGGTGTTTCTGGGAGGAGTAGTGCCCCGTGATTTGGTGTTTCTGGGAGGAGTAGTGCCCCGTGATTTGGTGTTTCTGGGAGGAGTAGTGCCCCGTGATTTGGTGTTTCTGGGAGGAGAAGTGCCCCGTGATTTGGTGTTTCTGGGAGGAGTAGTGCCCCGTGATTTGGTGTTTCTGGGAGGAGTAGTGCCCCGTGATTTGGTGTTTCTGGGAGGAGTAGTGCCCCGTGATTTGGTGTTTCTGGGAGGAGTAGTGCCCCGTGATTTAGTGTTTCTGGGAGGAGTAGTGCCCCGTGATTTGGTGTTCCTGGGAGGAATAGTGCCCCATGATTTGGTGTTCCTGGGAGGAGTAGTGCCCCATCATTTGGTGTTTGCTTTTTAACCACTTGACTACTGGGCACTTAAACCCACTTAATAACCAGACCAATTTTCAGCTTTCGGTGCCATCACATTTTGAATGACAATAACTCAGTCATACAACACTATAACCAAATGAAATTTTTGTCCTTTTTTTCCCACAAATAGAGCTTTCTTTTGGTGGTATTTTATCACCTCTGCGGTTTTTATTTTTTTCACTATAAATGAAAAAAGAACGAAAATTTTGTAAAAAAATGATTTTTTCTTCATTTCTATTATAACATTTTGCAAAAAAGTAATTTTTCTTCATAAACTTGGCCTAAAATGTATACTGCTACATATCTTTGGTAACAAAACAAAAAAAATTTAGATATTATTTAGTCTGGGTGAAAGTTATAGGGTCTAAAAGCTACGGTACCAATTACTGAAAATTGATCAATTTGATCACACCTGATGTACTGACATCCTCTCTCATTTCTTGAGACCCTAACATGCCAGAAAAGTACAAATACCCCCCAAATGACCCCTTTTTGGAAAGAAGACATTCCAAGGTATTTAGAAAGAGGCATTGTGAGTTTTTTGAAGTTGTAATTTTTCCCACAATTCTTTGCAAAATCAAGATTTTTTTCATTTTTATTTTCTTTCCACAAAATGTTCATATTAGCGGGTTATTTCTCACACACGGCATATGCATACCACAAATTACACCCCAAAACACATTCTGCTATTCCTCCCGAGTATGGCGATACCCCATGTGTGGGACTTTTTGACACAGCGTGGCCACATGGAATGGCGCCAAACTTTGCGACTTAAAAATCCCCATAGGTGACGCTTTAAATATTTTTACTGGTTACATCATTTTAGTTGGAGAAGAGGTCTAGGGCCAAAATGATTGCTCTCGCTCTAACGTTCGCAGCGATACCTCACATGTGTGGTTTGAACACCGTTTTCATATGTGGGCGGGACTTGCGTATGCGTTCACTTCTGCATGCAAGCTCACGGGGACAGGGGCGCTGTATGCCCAGAGTATTGCAGAGTATGCCCAGAGTATTGCAGAGTATGCCCAGAGTATTGCGGAGTATGCCCAGAGTATTGCGGAGTATGCCCAGAGTATTGCGGAGTATGCCCAGAGTATTGCGGAGTATGCCCAGAGTATTGCGGAGTATGCCCAGAGTATTGCGGAGTATGCCCAGAGTATTGCGGAGTATGCCCAGAGTATTGCGGAGTATGCCCAGAGTATTGCGGAGTATGCCCAGAGTATTGCGGAGTATGCCCAGAGTATTGCGGAGTATGCCCAGAGTATTGCGGAGTATGCCCAGAGTATTGCGGAGTATGCCCAGAGTATTGCGGAGTATGCCCAGAGTATTGCGGAGTATGCCCAGAGTATTGCGGAGTATGCCCAGAGTATTGCGGAGTATGCCCAGAGTATTGCGGAGTATGCCCAGAGTATTGCGGAGTATGCCCAGAGTATTGCGGAGTATGCCCAGAGTATTGCGGAGTATGCCCAGAGTATTGCGGAGTGCGCCCAGAGTATTGCAGAGTGTTGCCCCCCCCAGAGTGTTGCCCCCCCCAGAGTGTTGCCCCCCCCAGAGTGTTGCCCCCCCCAGAGTGTTGCCCCCCCCCAGAGTGTTGCCCAGCATTGCAGAGTATGTGCAGCAGGGATGGCTGAGCAGGGAGGGATGGATGGATGGATCTGTGACTACATTTGTCACAGATCCAGCCCGCAGCACTGGCGCTGCCATCCGCTCCCTCCCCTCTCCTCTCACACTGTAACCAATCGGTACAGAGAGAGGAGAGGGAGGCACCGGCGTCATCAAATGACGCCGGTCTGTTTACATCTGATCGCGCCGTCATTGGACGGCGCGATCACGTGGTAAACCGCCGCTATCAGCGGCGATTTACCGTGATCCGTGACCCGCCGGGTCCTCTGGACCCGGCGGTCACGGACATTCCCGTGTGCGCGCCCCAGGGGGCGCGCGGGAGCGCGACTCTGGAATCACGTTATATAACGTGATCCCAGAGTTAAGCAACCACCTTGCCGCCGTTAGTTTTCGGCAGGTGGTTGCTAAGTGGTTAATCTGCTGTTTGAGTGTAACACTCAGTTTTTTCATTACTAGTAGGGTTGTCCCGATACCACTTTTTTAGGACCGAGTACAAGTACCGATACTTTTTTTCAAGTAGTCGCCGATACCGAATACCGATACTTTTTTAAAATGTGTCCCCCACATATTGCAGCTGTGTCCCCCACATATTGCAGCCATGTATGTCCCCCACAGATGCAGCCATGTATGTCCCCCACATATTGCAGCCATGTCCCCCATACCTGTAGTAGTAGATATGATGCCGCCGCACACTGCCGGGTTAATCCCTGTGCAATACAGCGCGCATTACAAGCTTTCGTTTGAATACTTGTAATGCCTGCCGCGCCATGTATAGACACTCCCCTTCTCGGGATTGGACAACCCTAATTACTAGAATGATAAAATTCCACATTACGTTTTTTTTAACGATTTTATCAGATTAATCGGAAAAATAATCGATCGATTATGAAAATAATCGTTAGTTGCAGCTCTAGACGTGGTGCATTATCCTGCTGGAAGGAGCCATCAGAAGATGGGGACACTGTAGTCATGAAGGGATGGACATGGTCACCAACAATACTCAGGTAGGCTGTGGCATTTAAATGATGCTCAATTAGTAGTAGTAAAGGCAGCCCTCAAATTTTCCACTTGCTTACTGGAGCGCATGCCCAGCTTTCATTTCAATTGTCGTGTGTTCCCCCACACTCGCCGTCACATACAGCCCCGCCTCCTGGCCCGGGTACTTTGATAGACAGAACACCTGTCCAATCCCAGGATGAGTGACGTATTACAAAGTCCCCGGGCCAGGAGGCGGGGCTGTATGAGATCGTGAATTTTGTTTTCACAATCTCATGCTTTCCAGCCTGGAGGAGAGATGTGGGGTCTTGCTGACCCCACGTCTCTCCATAAAGAGGACCTGTCACTAGGGTTGACCCGATACAACTTTTTTAAGACAGAGTACAAGTGGCAATACTTTTTTTCAAGTACTCGTCGATACCGAATACCGATACTTTTTTTTAATCTCCGTTTACAATTTTTTAATTTATTTATGATGCTTTCTTTTTTTATTTAAGGGGGGGGGGGGTGGACCATGTCAGTGTTTTTTTTTTTTTTTCTTTTAATTTTTTAATATTTTCTACAATAATTTTATTCTTTTTTTTTTTTTTTAAGCCCTTTTGGGGGGCTTTGGTGAGATATCAGGGGTCATAACAGACCATTGACATCTCCCCTTTGAGACAGAGAAAGGGACTAGGGACACATGTTCCCCAGTCCCTTTCTCAGCAGCCTCCGCTGCGCTGAAAATTAATGGAGAGAAGACGCTGTCTTCTCTTCATTCATAAACTGAAACATTGTAATCACAGTTTACAGTGTTTCAGTTAAGCCGCGTGGGGGGGGAGAGAGAGAAGAGGAGAAATTCATTTTAAATCTATATAGGGGTGATTGGTGCTTGTAACTTCCCCATGCACTGATCACCGCTGACAGTACAAGTATAGGGGGGAAGCATCGGGAGCATTTGCCCGAGTACAAGTATCGGGCAAATTGGGACAACCCTACCTGTCACACACATTCCTATTACAAGGGATGTTTACATTCCTTGTAATAGGAATACAAGTAAAATAATCTCAATGGTATCTGGTACCAACAAGAAGTAAGTTGCACCTTACCTCCTCACCTGTTTCAGTGCTTGTGGAGTTCACATCTCCATAGTTGGTGGTCCTACCCATTGGTGCGGTCCTTCTTGTCCAAAATATTCCAACTCCTTTCCCTATTATATTATATTGATATCCCACCAGACCCTCGGATTTCTCTGCCAAACAGATGACCAATAACCAATTCAAACTCCTACTCAAAATCACAACAGCTGCTAAGCAAACAATTACCAGACTTTCTTTTGGAGCCGCAATGCCTGGAGACAGAGTGATTTTCATTCCGATTGGTGCTGCTACTCGGGTGACCCCTTGGCCCCTCCCCTCCTCTTTTTCCTCTTTAACCTACTTTATTGAATTTTCCTGGTGCCTTCATGGCAGCATACATATGGTTGGTGGCTCCGCCCTCATCCAACCCACAGGACCAATTATAACTCTTTAAAAGAGAGCGACCGCCTCCCCTTTGACATTCTTTTTTCTGTCCTCAAACCTGCAGGATCATGGATCACCTGGATTCAGCCCTTACTATGCCACTGCGTTGGCCAGCCATTACAGGTTCATGCTCCCCTGTAGATGAAGTCCCATATCTTAGGCTGCTAAATGCGCCAAAAAGGTTTGGGAGCCCATTTTTCTGTGGATCTTTTCTGGGTCTGGAGTTCAGGTATTTTCCTCCATCCGTGACTGAAAACACTGCTCCAAGGTAAAAGACGACTGATTACAAGTTTTGCAGTGCTATTTTTCACTGCTGATGATTGTGGCTTGTTGGAGACAGGTGGCTATTAGGCCTTCTACAGCTGCTTACAGGGCAAGTCTTGTTCAACTGTTTTAAAAAAAAAAAAATCTGCCGTTTGCTATAAGGGAGATTACATTCTAGACCACCTGTCCCTCACCTCTTTTTCTGTCTTCCAGAAGCATGCTGCCGTCCTAGCCAAGAGACTCCTGGGCTATAACGAGGTATGGCAGAGTTTATGACTCTCGTAGCCAGGCATGCGATCTTCCGCAGCGGGGGGGGGGCCCCCTCCTGCCGCCCCTGCTGGAGAGCATCTGCGGCGCTTCGCGCGCCCCCTCTGCATTTGATTTATCTCTTCCTTGGACACTGTTGTGTCGCAGGGATATGACATCACCGCGCGCATGCGCAGTAGCCTCCGGAGGCCAATGCGGCCATCTTGGTATACCCGGAAATAGTCGGTGTATAAATGAGGAAGTTTTTCCTCATTATGTTTAAACAGCTCTCCACTGCAACACATCCTAGGTTAAGGGAAGATTACATTCTATTGCCTTCCTCCTGTTTATTCCCCATATTATGGATCCAGCCCAGGGTAAATTTGGGAGTGGATCACGTTTGTGCATATTTCTGTGGAATACATATTTTCATGTACATATAATGGGTGAGGACGTTTTCTGTACATATGGGTATGTACATGGATGTGTAGGTGCATGTGTATATGTATATACTTAGGTAGGGTATCCTTGATACCTCATGGATCTCAGCTTTGCCTGTGCATAGGCCTGGATGTGTATATGTATGTATACACAGATATATATATATATATATATATATATATATATATATATATATATATATATATATATATATATATATATATATATATATATATATATATATATATATAGTTTTTTATGTATTCAATATAAAAAAAAAAAAAAAAACATATATGAACATATGCGTTCATGGGTGTATATATGCATATTCGTAGGTACGCTATACATATAGGTATGTGTTCCAAAAAAAAAAAAATAATAATAATAAAAAATATAAAAAAAAAAAAGAAGAAAAGTTAAACCACGCAGGTTAAACTTGTTGGTTTCCCTCTTTAACAGCCCTTCCCCGCAGCTCAGTATTACAAAAAGATCCTCAACATACCACTAGGTAAGTGGCTGCAACTACCAGGTAAGTTCAAAATAAAAAAGAGCACGTGACTACCTTCTATAGAGGAAAAACAGAATTTTTCTGTCCTTTCCTTCTTTTGCAGCCCGCAACCTCAGCCAAGTCGCAGAGGGGCACAGAAGAAGGAGTCCAAAGCTCATGGTGTCCCAAAGAGTGGTCACTCTGCTTCAGCCTACACACCTGACAGCCGCAGGTCTTCCCGACATTCGGCTAGAAAGTATCCCTCTCCTCATCACCCTGCCACCCCCAAAGCCTGCTGGGTCTGTGGTGATGATGCGCTTCCAAAAAAATAAATAAAAAATAAATTGGTCTGCAGTTACTGCTTTCTGGGAGCAGCCGGAAATGAGGAAAAGGAGAGGGAAGAATACTGGGTCAACATTAGGAAAATAATTAAAGATGCAATCCAGGAGTCGTTTCCATCTCAAGGTCCGGCTACCTCTTCATCAAAAGATATTTTTCAGGGGTCTGCCCCCAAGATCCCAGGTCAGCAGATAAGTGCAGGGGCCAGTTTTGATGATTTACAAGATGCATCCGAGAAGCAAGGGGCCCACTACGATTCTGGGGTACCTGATAATTTTCTGGCCGCCTTAATGCGAAATATGGTAGCAGGCCAGGTCGCCTATATGCATCCTCGTGGGCTGTACCCTCCAGCTGACACTAGTGCTCAGCCGTTTTTCTTACCATCTATGGATCACTCGGCTTCTGTAAGAAATGCAGCACATTCCTCAAGAGGTGCAGCGTCTCAAGAAGACATATTGGGTCACAAGATTGAGAACGGCCTCAAATCTAAATATGAGACAGCTGAGAGAGCACGAGAACCAGCAGCCGCTTTAGCTTCAGCTGCCGAGACAACAAAGGCATGGTCTACCAATTTTGAATTAGCCTGAGCCAGGGCCTCGAGCCAGAGGAAATTCTCAATGCTCTGGAGCAATTAAATTGACTTCAGGATCTATGGTCGAGGCAGCAGCGAAAACACTGGAATCTTCCTCTCAGGCCTTACTGCATACAGTAACTGCCAGGAGGTATAGGAGTAGGCAAAGCAACCTCCAGGCTACCCTCATGAACATAAGGAAAGAAGGGGACGCGTCTAGCTCTCCCGGAATTCAGAAGCCCTTTTGACTTCCTGTTTACTCAAGCTGAACCAGCGCGTACTGCCATTCTGGTTTAACGGGAAACTGACTCCCCTACAATTCGCCTTGGTCGCACCAAAAAAAAAAAAAACTTTCTAGCTCAACAGGCTCCTATGTCCTTGCTACTCACCAAGGTCCATATAGAATAAAAGATCTCAGGACTCTGATTCAGCTTATACAAAGCCCATACATGATGGATTTCAGTTCCGAGTTCCGTGAGCTGTTTGGGGGTTCATACCTCTCAAATCTTTTCCCTTTCTGGTTATTTGAAAAAAGGAAATGTGTGTTTCTTTTTTTTTCCCATCCTTCAAATGTACGCTATTCATCCCAGGTCTACAGCAAACTTGTCAACCTGGCAATCCTCGGGTGAGAATCCCTTAAAATAATGGGACTCATGGCAGTACGACCAGAAGTGGAGATGGTCCCTGTAAAGCCTCAAGGGTTTCCACCTGCATTTTCATCAGGTTCTCCTACCCCTTATGTTCCAAGACATTAGTGGACTTCATTTACAATTTTGATGCCTGCCTTTAGGCATACCATGCGTCCCGGATTTTAGCAGAAAGATCTAGTGTTAATCTCTTCCGAAGGGAAAAGTTGCACTTTCCGCATGAGCAGGAAGATGTTCTATCTTCATTTCATTACAATAAGGTTTCCGATCTCATATACAAGAGGTGTATGTTCACCTTAGCATGAATGCATCTGGTCAGGTAATTACCAAAAAAAAACATATATAAAAATGTTTTAGTCTTTTTGCCTATGCAAAGATTATATTCCTAAGAGACTGATGTCTCCCCTAAAGAGAAGAAAGTCACCACCCACAGCCTAAGCTGGGAACATGACAATCGGAATCATATCGGGGTCCTCTTACATCCTCCCCCTGGACTCTGGCAGCATGGTGGGAACATTAACATCTCTACACCTTGTTACAACAGACTTTCCTAACGGAAAGGTCCGGGTCTCAGAGAATTCTACTTTTTAGAAGTAGTACCGGTCCTGTGCTATAATCAAGTCTTCTCGGTGGGTGGAGCCACTTGCAGTTGGTTCCTACTCCTTGGTCCATCCCTGTAGCAGCAGCGGTTCTTCTGAATTTCAGCAACCTTAGGGGACTCAGTTGACCAAGACAACTGGTATTTAAATAAGGACAGTTCGGTATCCAACATACAGGAGTCAGGTACCGCTGACATATCAATATTCTGCCAGAACATTACCTCTGAAGGGCGAGTCCATTCCCACACAGATGAGCATCAGGTCGACCTTAACCTGAGTCCAGTCCCAAAGGACGAACACACGCACATAGGCAGATCGTCATTCTTCAAAAACATTCCTGATATGGCTCAAGGCCAAGAGGATCTCACCAGCCTCAAGCAGTTGATGTTTTAAAAAAAAAAAAAAGAGGGAAGGGAATAAATCATTTGGCTGATCACCTAGGAAGGAAAATACCAACTCCAATACGCAGCTATTGCTTCAGCTTGCCTCCCGAGAGGCTGTCCTCATGGGCTAGTCCGCTAGTTAAGATCTCTTCCTTTTGGTGCATGTTTGTTTTTACACGGAAGGCTCCCAGTTCCTTCACACAATTTCCCAATCTCAAGGGTAATACGGGCGTACGCCCTCCTACCTGGCTAAGTGCCAGCGCCTAGCAGAGAATTGGTTCACCTCCTCAACTACAAATCCTCGGTTGGTCTAGGAAATCTTGATACAGGCTGCCAGGCAAGCAGGCCCCGTTCGGTCCTTCTGCCGATTCCAGTTGCGTACATTCGCATATCCGAAAGAGTTCACTCCTATCCGCTTTCGGATGTCCCTGGAGTTAATCATCAGGAATGGAGCAGGGGGAAAAAACTAAAAGTTCAGTCACTCCCACAAGATAAATGGCACTTTTACCTAGAAAGTCTTCCTCCAGTAGCACCTTTTGACAGGAAGAAAAGCCTCTTTCAGCCCTGGAAGACATCAGATGGAACCTAAATTCACAATAAGAACATGCCTCGAGGGCAATCATTCCTTTTTTTCCCAAGATAGGGTGACTACGTCTAAAGGGGGATGCGCCTCTGCTATTCAGTTTACTCGCAGTCTTTCCTTGCACATACACGAGAATCTTCTATGTAAGACGCTACTCGCGAAGCAATTTTCTTTTTTCCATACTTCTAAGCACCGTCTCATCCGTTCAAAGGCCCTCAAAGTCCAAGCCTCCGTATTTAGGATTCCGATGTTTCAATTTAAACAAGTTGGTCATCTGGCAGTTTTGCCAGTTCAAGTCCAGAGCTTCCTCTGCGAGCCAATTTATCTAAGAATTGGTAGTCCCAAATCTTTCAGTATGTTCCAACAACTCCTGACTGGCCAAAACAGTTAGAAGAAGACTTCCTCAGGCGTCTCGGATCTGGCAGGCATGCTACCAGCTTACCTTGAAAAAAAAAAAAAAGAGGGGGAGAAAGCTGTGGACACCGAGGACAACTTCATCAAGTTGGATGGTTCATCTTATCCAGACAACATACCGGGCTAGTGGTCCTCCGCTCCAAAGTCAAAGAAGACTTGTGCGGGGAATGGCGGCTTCCTGGACTACAGCAACACTAGAATCTTCCAAGCGCCCTGCCTATAGGCAACCGGTCATTCTACACCGCATTCATGACCTAGTTGGGTCTACTCTTACTCATAGTGATGTAGGGGGAAAAGTCTGTTCAGCTGTTTTCTCTTGGATAGAGATTAAAATACTTTTTGCAGCAACCCTCCCTATAAGCGAGTTATTTACCATATGTATGCTGCCATGAAGGCACCAGGAAAACGGAAAATTGAATACCTACCTTTCTGTAATTTTCCTTTCCTGGTGCCTATCCATGGCAGCATACGCCCTCCCTTTCTTAAAATCCTTAATTGTTTGAGTCTAGTTACAAGAATGTCAGAGGGGAGGCTGTCGCTCTCTTTTAAAGAGTTATAATTGGTCCTGTGGGTTGGATGAGGGCGGAGCCACCAACCATATGTATGCTGCCATGGATAGGCACCAGGAAAGGAAAATTACAGAAAGGTAGGTACTGTATTCAATTTTCCGTTATATTGATTTTCTTCCTTGTACTTACTTTCTGATTCTCCCCAAGCTATTGCTGTGGAAGTAAATTTGAGTTGGAGGCGCCGGAATTCCTAACTGTGGGTCAAAACGTCACTTCCGCCCCATAGCTCTTAAAGGGCCATTATTAATTTTTTTAATTACAGTTACACTTTTTTTTTTTTCTTTTTTTTTCTTTTCAGATCTCATATTTAAGAGTTCCTGTCATACTTTTGTTCTATTACAAGGGATGTTTACATTTTTCTTTAGAAGAACAGTATAAAAATAAAAGGTAACATAAATAAGAAAACAAAAAACGAATTTTAAATGCGCCCTGGCCTGCCGATCTCGCATGCAGAAGCGAACTTATACGTGAGCAGCGCCCGCATTTAAAAACGGTGTTCAAATCACACATGTGAGGTATTGCCGCAATCGGTAGAGGGAGAGCAATAATTCTAGCCCTAGACCTCCTCTGTAACTCAAAACATGCAACCTGTAGAATTTTTTAAACATCGCCTATGGAGATTTTTAAGGGTAAAAGTTTGTCGCCATTCCACGAGCAGGCGCAATTTTGAAGCGTGTCATGTTGGGTATCTATTTACTTGGCGGAACAATATCTTTCACAATATAAAAAAAATTGGGCTAACTTTACTGTTGTGTTATTTTTTAATTAAAAAAAGTGTATTTTTAAAGTGTGCTTGTAAGACCGCTGTGCAAATACAGTGTAATAGAAAGTATTGCAACGACCGCCATTTTATTCTTAAGGGTTTTAGAAAATGTTTTTTTTATAATGTTTGGGTTTCCAATTACTTTTCTAGCAAAAAAAAAAAAAAATCTCAGAAAGAGGCTCGGCCCGTTAAGTGATTAAAAAAATTAAACCGTTAGTTTTCTCAGAATTGTCTATTCGATTTTTGTAGATTTTAAATTGCAAGATTGTCCATCTACCAGAGAGTTTTTCATGAAATATCTAGCCACTTTTCTCCTTATTCTACCATAGTAGAGCCCACCTCACCCCGAAATGCAGTGGAATTTTGCTTTCTAGACAAATTTACAAAAAGGCGTGTTGCTTCTTGACTCATCCAGACTTGTTAAAGCGGGGGTTCACCTGCAATTTTTTTTTTTTTTTAAAGCCAGCAGCTACAAATACAGCAGTTGCTGACTTTTAAAAAAGTAACACTTACCTGTCCAACGCATTCGGTGGCTCGGCTCTCGGCTTCCACCGCCGCTATCCTCGGTAAGGGAAGTGAAGCGCTGCAGCTTCACTGGCCGGTTCCCTACTGCGCATGCGGGAGTCATGCTGTGCAGTTCCACTGGTCCCCGTTCTGAGAGGGGGTGACGCGGAGGTGCCGGACTCCCGCAGGAGTCTATAGCCGTAAGTGATGCAAATACCTGTTTTATACAGATATCTGCACCCCCTCCCCCCTGAAAGGTGTCAAATGTGACACCGGAGGGGGGGAGGGTTACGAAAAGCGGAGGTTCACTTTTGGGTGAACCTCTGCTTTAAGGCCTTCAACTAGCGAGGATAGAACTTAATTGGAGAGTAGCCCAAGTCAAAATCATTATTCCTTTCATCATCAGACTTTATTCTGATCCCCGCCACAGCCACTACAGGCTCTTCTGATAAATGTCATGGTCGCCAATCAAGAATGATTTAGAGAGGTAAAAGTGTATAAAGTAAAGTGTTGTTTTTTTTTTTTTTTTTGTTGTAGGTAAAAAATATTTTATGTATAGAAGGAAAAAGTCACAGAAAATGTTTGATGGACAGGATGACCCACGTAGAACATACTTGCTTCGTCTTTCCCTTAGAGAGCACCCATCTGCGAAGAAGCTAAAACAGGTATGGAATGGTAAATCGGGTTGTAATGAGGATACTTTATTCAAAGCAAAATAACATTTGATGATAGGCTGTAAGGTTAGTGGGCACTTCCACTCCAGTTGTCTTTCCGATCTGCCCGCCTGCACTTGATTGAATTCTGAGTGGAAGACCACATTAGAACAAGAGCAGAAATGTCACCACATAAAAACATTTAAGCCCATCTCCAGGTATCCTTTTCATTTGTGGGGAGGCAGAGTTGCAGGTGGGCATTAAGGTTGGAGTGAGGCTTTAAAGTATAACCGAAGACCAACCATTTTTAATCTTAGAGAGGGATTAGGAGACTTGGTGTTTTTATTTTATGTCTGTGCCCCTGCTATTGAGTCACCCTCGCAATCTGTTCTAGTGACCATTGTCACCTAAATTAAAAATTGGTCATGAGAACGGGAATAGAGAAAATAGGGAAACTTTACAAAGGAGGAGGCCATTAGTTGATGTGACCACCATAAATTTCCCTTAAATTGGAGGGATTTCCTCTCTTTTCCAGTCATGCTTACCAATGGAAAAAATAGGGACACAGATGGAAATTAGACAGATCATAACCCTCCTTTACTCCTTGCTGGATGGCCACAGTACATTTACTGCGACAGGGCAGCACTGGCAGGCAGGATCACGTACATGTACGTTATAATGCCTCTTCCAGGTTAGAGGATATGTAAAAAATAATAAAAAGGAAAAACTTTTTTTATTATTATCAAATAAATTTTTTTTTTTTTTTTTAACATACTGTCACCATTAAGTATTCCTGATTATCGCCACACCAGTCATATGATGATGCTGTACTGCACCGGTGACAGTATGTAAAAAAAAAATAAAAATGTTGGAAAAAAATGTCCCCAAAACTGTGACAAAAAAATTAAAACAACAATAAACCTCACCGTGTCTCTTACTAAATACTTCAAACTGGTTATTTTCCAAGTTTGTAGACATTACAACTTTCACAAAAAACAACATACACTATGATTTTTTTTTTTTTTTTTTTTACCAAAGACGTGAATCAGAAAAAAATTTGACCTAAATTTATGAAGAAATTGGATTTTATTGGATATGTTTTGTAACAGAAAGTAGAAATTATTGTTTTTGGTGTTTTTTCAAAATGTTCTGTATTTCTTTGTTTATATAGAAAAAAAAAAATAAAAACCCAGTGGCAAAAAAAAATTTGCGTAAAAAAATTGATACATTTAATTTGGCTACAGTGTTGCATGAGCAATTTCCAGTTGCTGAAGTGCAAAAAATGGCCTGGTCATGAATGTGGTAAAACTTTCCAGAAGTCAAGTGGTTAAAGTAGACCTAATACTTATACTGTGTCAAATTGTAAATTATTTTGATGTAAATTGTCGAATAGTGCAAGAGTTACTTAATGTGCATAGAGTATATGTCTCTTTCCTATGAGCCTAATTGGTCCATCCATGTAAAGCAAATCTACTGATCTGTATATGTCATCCATGTCAACTCATCTCCAGTGGCGGCAGACAGCCATCCTATCCCCCCCCCCCCCCCCCCCAGGTCGGACATCAAAGCCCCGCACTTACCCCATGTAGGAAGTGGCGGGCAGTGTGCCCAGCGGCTTTCTTCCTCCTCCTGTGGTGTGGATCAAGGCTCCTTCCGCCGTGCATCCCCCTCCTTGCTCCCAGGCATCCCATAGGATCGCCTGACTTTTCAGCCGATCGGGAAATGAGTATCAGACCCTTGCTTCCTAAATGTTGGAGAGGCGATTCAGTGTTAGAAAAGCGAATATTTATTTGCTTTTCTATCACACCCGGGTGGGCTCTAAACACAATGCTCTGCGCTCCGAGTCCACCCTTTTTTGAAGCCTATTAGAGCCTAATCAGGTGCTTCAAAAAAAAAAAACACCCCCTGCTGCTGTAATTCATGCGCCCAATTTCCTGAAAGGGGCCGGATGCATGAATACGGGGCAGATTGCTAAGCATGAATCTATCCATAAACCATACAGGGGTGGCATGGATAGAGGGGGCAGCACCTGTGCTCCCTTAGTGGATGGGCGGGGAGGATGCTTTGTAGAACATTTCCCTTTTCTCTACTTCTGTTGTTTCTCAATGATGCTACGAAAACATTTTCTGTGATGACTTGAAATATGGATACTCTCTCCTTTTGTACCTACAAAACATTAATAAAATAAGATTGAACTAAAGTAAACATGAACCCCAACTGGAAGACATTTAGCTTGCTAAGGCACTGTATATATTGAACAATTGATATGTATTTTTTCCAAAAAAAAAACTGTTTTCTACTTCTTTGGATCTCAGTGCTGCTGACCTTCTTCAGTCCTTTACCATCGGGAAACACTCCATGAAAATGCCATGTAGCCATTACTGGTATGTTTACATGTAGACAGGAAGAGGCTGCAGATCATCATCAGCAGCACTGAGATGAAACAAATGATAAAAAAGGGAAAAACAAGTATCCAATTTTTAATAAAATGGCAGTTGTTTTAGATACCGTACACAGTGCTTTAGAAATTCAGTTTTCGGTTCAGTTTACATTTACTTGAAGGGAGAGCAATTTCCATTTATTTCAGTGGGAAGCTCATGTAGCTCAGTGGGAGTTAGCACACCGTGTTTCTTTATTAAGTAGAGATGAATGTCAGCTCCCTTGTCTGACATCCACCTAAGGTATTTATGACACATCACAGGTAGGCGTTTAACTGCCATGCTTAATTTTTAATAAGTTCCCTTGGAAAAATGTATGACAGTTTTCGCCTATAAAAAATACCTTGTAAAGTAATGATGACTTGTGTTTTCAGCATCTTTCAAGGATCACTCCACAGGATATAAGCAGCGATGCCATCCAACTGTTGGCAAACCTGGCTAAAATAATTAAATCTAAGAAGATTTTAGATATGGGTAAGGACGCATAGAACATTGCCAGATTATATAAATTAAACGCATACATTTTATTTATGGCACAATGAGGCAGATTTACTAGAGAATCTTCATGCAAAACAACATTGTGTGAATATTCACTTTATTTATCCACTGATGTGCAGGTGAAATCTGTAAACTGGAATTTGTTTTTCACATTGATATTTGAAATGAAAATACACACAATGGGGGAGATTTACTAAAACTGGTACACACAGAATCTGGTGCAGCTGTGCATAGTAACCATTCAGCTTCTAGGTGTTATTGTCAAAGCTTAAGGGCCAGTTCACATTCGTCCAACATGCACTCCAACATCAAGAGCACAAGTTGTATGACATGCCAAATCCCTCAACTGTCCGCTTATCACCTTAACTGCTCTGATGATCTTGGGGAGGAACCCCATGCCAATTTTTTTTTTAAATTGCCATTGGTTCCTCCCCAAGACCATTCCAGACCCTTTAAACTGGTATAGATTTTAAAGGCAAACCCCACAGCAAAAAAAACAAACAGCGTTCCCCCAAATCCATACCAGACCCCTATCCGAGCATGCAGCCTGGCAGGTCAGGAAAGGCCCTAAAGCACCTTGTCCCCATGTTAACAAGGGCCTCTTCCCCCACAACCCTGACCAGTGGTTGTGAGGGTCTGCGGGCAGGGGGCTTATCGTAATCTGAGAAAGGGGGACCCCAGGTCCTGCCCTCACCATGTGAATGAGTATGAGGTACATTGTACCCCTACCTATTCACTGAAGAAATAAGCAGTGTAGTGTTACAAAAAACAAGAGATGGTTTTTGACAAAGCCTTTATAGAAATCGAAGACTGTTCCCCGTCTTCTTTCTCCGCTTCCTCCGTGGATGTCTTCTTTTTCTCCGCGGATGTCTTCTTTCTCCCCTTTCTCCACTGATGTCTTCTTTTGCTGCTTGCTCTGCCGATGTCTTTTTTCTCTGCTGCCCACCCACTTAGAATAAAAAAATGGTCCTCCTCCAATACTGGCTCCCACCGTTCCGTGAGCTCCGGTGTCTGTCAGTTCTTATCTAGCTTTGGGGCGCAGCCATAAGGTGACTTTACCCTGAGACCCCACCTCCTTTTGCCCATGTTCGTGACATCACAAGGGGTGGGGTCTCAGGGTGACATCACCTGATGGTCACGCCCCATAGCTAGATAAGAACTGACATTTACTGAAGCTGACACAATGGTGGGAACAGGCATCAGAAGAGTAGCTTTTTTTTTTATTTTTTAGTGGGTTAGAGGAAGAAGAAATCGTGGTGGAGCTGGAGAAAGAAGGCATTGGTGGCGGAACCGGAAAAAGAAGGCATTGGTGGCGGAACCCGGAGAAAGAAGGCATTGTAATTGACGTTAGAGCTATGACAGGGGGCACTTTTCATCTTTAATAGAGTACTTGTCAAAAACTGTATCTTGTTTTTTGTAACACTACACTTTTTTGGGGGGTGAATGTACCCCATACTCATTCACATAGGAGGAGGGGAAAGGATCTGGGGGCCCCTTCTTAAAGTGGCTTCCAGATTCTGATAAGCCCCCTGCTTGCAGACCCACACAACCAATGTCCAGGGTTGTCAGGAAGAGGCCCTTGTACCATCAACATGTTGAGCACATGTGGTATGGTATGGTATGGCTCGCTCGTTCCCCTCCCCTTTTCCTGACCTGCTGGGCTGCATGCTTGGATAAGAGTCTGGTATGGATCTTGGGGGGGGGGGGGGCCCTACGTCTTTTTCATTTTTTGGCGTGGGGTTTCCCCCTTAAAATCAATACCAGACCCTTTGGTATGATTTTTGGGGGGGAGGACTCCACACTTTTTGTTTTAAATTTTGGAATGGTCCCCCCCCCCCCCAAGATCCATACCAGACTCTGAGGTGTATATATATATATATATATCTCACACATTTGGTGTGAGGTTTCATTCATACCAGAAGCAAAGGAATTGTTTTGATTGGTCAAAGGATAAGTCGCAATCACCTCAAAGTCGGATCCCATTCATTGAATTTGCATGGAAATTGGACCTGAAATTGCAGGGTAAAGTCGTATCGGTAGTCATGCGACTCCCGGGTAGGATCAGTGTGAACATAGCCTAATTGAAAAAGTTAGAAGCTGATTGGTTACTATGTACAGCTGCACTAGATTTTGTGTTCACCAGTTTTAGTAAATATTGAGTGAAGATTCTCAACTCCTTTAGTAAATCGGCCACATCTTTTAATTTCTTCTGTGCTAGTTTCCTTAGATATCTTGCATGGCCTGCTTTTATGTGTTGTCTTGTGCTCATTTCCTTCCTATTGTGTACCTTGATCCCGGAGTTGATCTGATATGTCAGATAAACTCTCTCCTAGTGCAGATCTTACCTGTTAATGCCTGGCCCTGGCTATAGATCTTCTCTCATAACTAATTTATTTCTCCTCCTCCTGCTACAAACCATCTGTGAGAGTACAAATTCCATTCAAATTTCCTGTGTTGTATTATTGATCGGCTCTGTCACATGCTATGTAGAACAAATACACATTATCATTTGCCCTAGATTATAGTATTGACTTTCTTGGATTTTATTACTACAATTCCCTTTTCCATAGCCACTTCACTTTTGCACACCCTATACCAGAGCTTCCCAACTCCAATGTTCAAATAGTCCCAGCAAGTAATGTGAGGCTTTTTCTTATATGAAATGGTTGTTATAACTACCAAACCAGCAATATTGATTAGATTACTGATGCAAGGTGAAGGAAACTTTTAAAACGTGACCTGTTGGAAGTACTTGAGAACCGGAGTGAAGAAACACTGGTATATGAGGTATTTTGTCTGTCCACTGCAGACATTTTCATTTAGCTATTTTATTTTTTTACTATAAAAGCGAATGTAATATTTTTATATTCCTTTGATAACCACTCTGTCTTTTTTGTTTTGCTAAGGGTGGAGCTATGGTTACAATCCTTTGATCTTGGCATTGGTACTTCCATCTGATGGAAAGGTTGTGGCAAATGTGCGAGACACAGAGGATATCAGCAGTGCGAAGGAATACTGGAGTGAGGTACATAACTGTACTTGTTTGTGACTGTGAAGTGTTCAGGTTGATTTAAAATATTAAAGTGGTACTAAAGGCTCCATTTTATTTTATTTTTTATAACAAACATGTTATACTTACCTGCTCTGTGTAATGGTATTGCACAGAGCACCCCGATCGTCCTCTTCTCGGGTCCCACTCCCCGGGCTCCTGGCTGTAGGGTTTTGGACTTGTGCTAGTTCTGTCTACACTGGTTCTAAATACTCTTTCACTGCTCTGTGATTCTGAGCCTAGCTAGTCTGTCCCTGGAATACCTTTTTTGTTATATGCCCTTTCTTCTGTCTGTCTTTGGAATACTCCCTGGTAGGGCTGGGGAAAAAATCGATTTGAATCTTGAATCGAGTTGCAAGGTCAAATCGATTCAGATTTTCAGCAAATCGATTCAGATTTTCACCAGGATCGGCGCTAACAATGTGCCGGTCCTGAGGAGCTGTGGGCAGGAGTTTTTAGGAGAGACCGTGGCTTCGGCCTAGTCCATAAAAAAAAAAGGGGAGAAAATCGCCCAGCTCTACTGCCCTGGTCTTCTTTCTGCACTGACCTCAGCCTGTTCGTAAATTATACTTTCTGCCCTCCACCAACCCTGACCTCTATATAAAACCTGTAGGTACTGTAATTTGTGTGATCTGGGTAAAACAAATGTTGCCACAGATGAAGAGTTCACTATACAGCTATACATCAACTGTGGCACAAACTATGTAATTTACCTGATCACCTGTATTTCATGCAGCCTTCAATATGTAGGCTGCACCACACATCCTTTGAGAGCCCGTATAGGGGAACATTATTGTGACACAAATAATCCAAACGCTAGAAATATTTTGAATGCAACACGTCACGTCATCAGGGCGATCTCTCCTCTTTCCGTTTTAGAGGAATAGAACGATTGTCTCACTTGCCCAGAGGAGGTGATCATCTTTTCTTCAATACCCTACTCAGCTAGCGACTTTGGATCGAGCACCCGGGAGCCTTGCTTTCAATGTGATGTATGGGTAGCAGCACTGACTTTTTTTGTCTATAACCCTGACCTCTGCCTGTCCCTGGATTATGAAATTACTAATACCAATCTGCGCAATTATCACAATCTTACCAGGGTGCAAACTAGCACTTGGAATTAATAAATCTCCTATTCAATGTGTACCAATAACAAAATATGCAGAGCAGCGCTGCCCTCACTAAATTCAATTCACAAAAAAGTGATATAAAAATAATGGTGATAAACTGTAAATAATATTAAACGGCACTTTGTGAAAACTAAGGCAAAATCATAATAAATCCAACAAGTGTGTTAATTATAACTAAAGGCCAGGAGAGTCTAGAGAGCTGGGAGAGCTTGGTCTAAAGGATCCTGGCAAGACCAGCGGAGCTCCTAAAGAGAAAGTCTGATGGACAACTATTATTTTTTTTAAGTTTACTTTTATTCTCTTTTATGCCCAGGAATGTCTGTGCATCTGCTAAGTGTCGTCCAAAGTTAATTTCAACATCTCCGGCATCACTGAATAAAAATCTACTTTGCACTAAATGCCAGATATTAACAAAAATAGTAGTGACATCCTCACTGTGCTGCACATAGCCTGTGCAGAGAGAAGAGTTGAGGGACCCACAGACAAGACAAGTCACCCTGCACAAGGTCTGTCTTTATTACAGGAATCCCTGCACACAGGCAAAGTTTTACACTGGATTACTACACCGATCTGGAAGGAATACACAAAGCACACAAAGATTCAAACAAGGATACACATGACTCTGGTATTTAAACTATGTATACATATCCGGAGTTCAGCTCTGCTTTGCTAAAAAAATAAAAAGCTGGAGTGACTAACTCCTCTAACCCCTCCACCCCACCCCAGATCCCCTTTCCCTATACCTGTCCTGTTTAGAAGGAGATTATATTAGAGAAAATCCATCAAAAAGCTACTGCTATAGTCTGTTTAATTTTTTTTAAAGGATCTACAAAATCCATGTCATGGATTCACCCTGGTTTTAAGTGGTTGTAAAGCCTAAAGCCTCATACACACAATCAGACTTCCATCGGTGCAGCCTCATCAGCGCACGTTGGTGAAGGAGAAAAATCACTTATTTGCAAAATTTTATAACAAAGACTAAGAAAATGTTTTTTATTTTTTTTAAGAATTTTCAGTTATTTTATTTGTTTTAGCAAAAATAAAAACTGTGATTAAATACCACCAAAAGGAAGCTATATCAGTCTACAATATATATATATATATATATATATATATATTCATTCTCTTAAAGCTGAGTTCCACCCAAAAATGGAACTTCCACTTTAGGTACAGGTGACTCCCTGACATGCCGTAATTTTTTGGGGGAGGAGCATGTACCCTGTTTTTACGGGCACCCAGCTGTCACTTCCTCCTCTGGCTCCAGAAGGAAGATCACATCTCCCCCTCCCTCCCTGAAATCTTCTGGGACACGTCACAGGTTCCGGAAAATTTCCCGGCCATTCATAGCGTGCCTCGCGCATGCACAGTGCGGCTCCTGGCTGTGAAGCCACAGCCGGACGCCCACAGTTAAAATTCCGGCGCCGCAGAGAGGAGGGGGAGAGGAGCGGGGTTTCCTGCACCCACATTGCTGGACCGTGGGACAGGTGAGTGTCCGATTATTAAAAGTCATCAGCTACAGTTTATTTAGCTTCTGACTTATAAAAGAATGGAACTCTGGTTTAACTCAAAATTATAAAAATAAAATTGACTCTTATTGATTTTCTTTTGAAATTTCTAATCTGCGACTTTTCAAGTACCAGGAAATCACGCTTCCTTTTTTGTTTTTCTTAAAGGCCGGTGTGGACCGTAAAATTGACGTTAAAGTGCAGTCTGAAGAGCAGACACTGGGTAATTATTTTACTACAATAACTAAATGGTAATAATGTTCTAGCAAATATTTCAAGCAGAATATTTCTTCAATAAGACAAGCAAAGTTATTATATCTGAAAAGCGGGGTACTCACTGGGGTATTGTGGGCACAAGGGCAGATGTTTTACATATATTTTTCAGATATCAGGTAGACTGGTATTTGAAAATGTAGGTTTCCCATGGTTTTAAAAAGTATTTTGTAAGGGTCTCTTCATTTAGAACATTCCATTCAAAAGGTATGTTGGAGTTTTTGTTGGAATTTTATTTCAATAGATTTTTATTGGATTATTTAAAATGTTTACAATAGTAGTAAATAAGATAACAATGTTGTATAGTATATAAGAGGTAACTCAGTATATATCTTCAAGTACATAAATAATACATAGTTTAGGAAGACGAGTACATGTAATATAGCATAAGAAGGTAAAATAATATTTAGTAATAATTATTATCAAAACTAAAGATGTAACATTAATTATATAAGGTAGTATTGGTTCTCCCGAACACCCCCGAGGGGACTCATAGTGTTCAGGAGGGACATTCCCATAAGAAATGTCAACTAAATAAAGAAGAATAAATATTGGAATTTAATCAAAGAATTAAATCAAGTTATATTATCATACCAGAGATTCCAAGAAGTCCATTGGATCTCATATTTGTTAAGCATGCTTAAGGATGATGCCAGAATTTTCTCATAAGAATTATGAAGGTTGGTAAGGTCAATAGCGTCACCTGGAGATGGTGGAATAGAATCTTTCCATTTTCTAGTTTTTGTTGGAATTGATGTAGAGAAGGATCTTGTAGGATCCAATTCTAAAGTATTGTTGTTCAGCTGACCCCCAATAGGGTAAGAGTTAAGTGTCCAGAGCCTTTGGAGAATCATTGGTCAACCTGTCCAACTAACCCTAGCGCTGCCCACTCAGGGGTGAAATTGAGCTGAAATGGTAATGTTTTATTAAAGCAAAGTATGTGATACTTCCATGTATGAGGGTGCAAGTGACCTTCTCCAATAATTGCTTGCTTGGGCCTAGTGGCCAGTTGCTGGGACCCAGAATTGTAACATGACAGAGGGGGAGCTTGGAGCTTCAACACCAGCCAATGCTAATTATTTTTTATAGTAGTTGCAAAGTTATCCTTAAAGTGATACTAAACACACACTGTTAAATTTGCATTCTCCCTTCTCTTTCTGTATGTGGATGATGGCACTGTAATGATTTTAATTAAAAAAAACATTCAAGTACCCTATGACTAATTGATATACAGCTGTCACATGACCCAGCTCTTTCCCAGCCCGTTTGTAGAGAAACAGTGGCGGGACTAACTTTTAGGTTTCTGCTGCTGGTCACATATTCAAAATAGAAAAAACAGCCTTTGGGATACAGATTAAAAATAAATAACCAATATCAATTAAATTGTCATACAAGTATATATTTAAAATTTAAAATGTTTATTATTTTTTTGGCAATAACATGGTGTGGGCCAATTTATTCCAGTCACAGGCTGTCATACCCCTCCAGCCTGTGTCTTTGTCTGTGTCTCCAGCCTCCATCAATCATGTAGTATCCCACCCCCATTGTGCTTAGCTGGTTAGCGGGCATGGAGGAGGAGGGAGGGAGTGGGCTGTCATTTACCACTGTGTACACACCCACATGTGTGCCTTTAAGGTTATAGGGAGGAAATGCTCAGTTTAGAAGATACACTGAAAACTGAGCTGTGCACTAGCTGTCAACACTGCTCTGCAAAACCTCCAACTGCAGTGGGAACATGGACAAAAGGGGGAAACATTTTTCAGTTAAAGCCGCGGTTCACCCAAAAGTGAAGCTCCGCTTTTCGGAACCCCCCCCCCCCTTTCCGGTGTCACATTTGACACCTTTCAGGGGGTGCAGATACCTGTATAAAACTGTATTTGCACCACTTCCGGGTATAGACTCCCGCAGGAGTCCGGCCCCTCCGCATCACCCCCCGTTGTCTTATGGTAAACACTCGGCTCCCAGAACACAGCGAAAACTAGTAAGAACTGCACAGCGCAACTCGCACATGCGCAGTAGGGAACCGGGCAGTGAAACCGCGAGCCAAGCTACTGCTCGGCTTCGTCTGCCGATGTCGCGGGCGACTTGGACAGGTAAGTGTTAATTTTTTACAAGGCAGCAGCTACTGTATTTGTAGCTGCTGGCTTTTAAAAAGGGGATTTTTAATAACAGCTTACCTGTAAAATCCTTTTCTTGAAGTACATCACGGGACACAGAGCGCATAGCCATTACATATAGGTTATATACCTTCAGGTGTGGACACTGGTGTAATCAACTTCACAGGAAGTTCCTCCCTATATAACCCCCTCCCACTGAGAGTGCTTCAGTTTTGTAGCAAGCAATTTCTCCGAGGTTATACAATGTTCCCCAAAAGAGGGGTGGGAGCTCTGTGTCCCGTGATGTACTTCAAGAAAAGGATTTTACAGGTAAGCTGTTATTAAAAATCCCCTTTTCTTTATCGTACATCACGGGACACAGAGCGCATAGCCATTACATATGGGATGTCCCAAAGCAATGCTCCATGAAGGGAGGGAGACCGTAAGGCCAAAAATAGCCAAACAAAAACATTATCAGGAGAAAAAATAGCTCCACCAACAGAAAAACAAGGGGGCGTGAACCGGGCCAGAGGATTCTATACTGCTGCCCGTAGGACCGCCTGCCCAAATGCTGCGTCCGTAGCTTTTGCGACGTCCCACTTATACAATTTAATAAACGTATGTACGGAAGACCAGGTTGCCGCTTTGCAAACCTGTGCCATAGAGATCTGATGGTGTGCCGCCCGAGAGGCACTCATGGCCCTCGTAGAATGGGCTTTAACTGATAAGGGAGGTGGAATGCGCTTCAGACCATAGGCCTGAAAAAAATCAGCTGCTTAATCCACCTAGCCAAGGAAGACTTGGCAGCCGGCTGACCCTTTTTGGGGCCATCCGGAAGAACAAAAAGCACATCTGTTTTCCGAATCTTCTCTGTAGCCCTGAGATAAACCCTCATGGCTCGGACCACGTCCAAAGTATGAAGCAGTCTTTCCTCTCTGGACTGGGGAGTAGGAAAGAAGGACGGTAGGATAAGGTCCTGATTCAAGTGAAAACTGGATATGACCTTAGGAAGGAAAGAAGGTTGAGGCCGCAGAACCACTCTGACCTTATGCCGAATCAGGTACGGTTCCCTGCAAGACAAGGCTGCCAGCTCGGAGACCCTTCTGGCCGAAGCCATAGCCACCAAGAAAACCGACTTTCGGGTTAGCAGCACAAGAGGGATTTCTGTCAGAGGTTCAAACGGTTGTCTTTGTAAAGCTGACAAGACGAGTTTTAAATTCCAGGGGCAGATGGGAGCTCTAATAGGGGGATTTACATGCAAGACCCCCTGCAAGAAGGTTTTCACAAGCGAATGCACGGCCAAAGGCCTTTGAAACCATATCGATAAGGCAGACACCTGCCCCTTTAGAGTACTAAGAGCTAATCCCTTATCAACGCCAACCTGGAGGAATCGCAAGATCCTGTCGATAAAACTTACGAGGATGCCCTCTTTGAGACTCGCATCACTCCCCATAGGTCCTCCAGACTCTGTAATAGATATTTCTAGAGACTGGTTTCCTAGCCAGAATCAACGTAGATATGATCTGGGCTGAGAGGCCTCTGCCCTTAAGAATTAGGGATTCAGCCGCCAAGCCATCGAATCTAGCTGCTGTGAAGCAGGGTGGCATATCGTGCCCTGAGATAACAGGTCTGGGCGCAGGGGGAGTGGCCCCGGTGCCCCTACTGACATCCTCACGATGGGCGCGTACCAAGCCCTCCTGGGCCAGGCTGGGGCCACCAGGATCACAGGCCTGCGCTCCACCCTGATCCTTTGTAGAAGGCGGGGAATCATCTGCAGTGGAGGGAACGCATACAGGAGAGACAACTGGTGCCAGGGGCAAACCAACGCATTGGTCCCGTAGGCCGAGGGATCCCTGGCTCAGGATACGAATTTGTCCAATTCCTTGTTGACTCTCGTTGCCATGATGTCTACATCGGGAACTCCGAATCCTTGGCAAATGTCTTGGAATACCTGGGGGTGAAGAGACCAATCCCCCGGGAGCAACTGTTGAAGATTCAAAAATCTGCTTGAGAATTGTCTATCCCTGGGATGAACACTGCCGAGATGCAGGGTACATGGGCTTCGGCCCATGAGAAAATCAGGTTTACTTCCCTTTGAGCCACTAGGCTCCTTGTGCCCCCCTGGTGGTTTATGTATGCCACCGCCGTGGCATTGTCGGACTGTACCCTTACTGGTAGACCCTGAAGGGGGAGAGTCCAGACGACCAGGGCCAACCGAGCAGCTCTGATCTGTAGGATATTAATGGGAAGCAGTCTTTCTGCCTCCTATCACTGTCCCTGCTGGGTCAGTCTTCCTAAAATTTTACATGTGATGGGGCAAAAGGATTTCCCCTTTGACAAATATTGAGGGACCAGCCACCAGAACAGGCTGCGCCGGACCCCTGAGAGAACTAACGGACTAGTGCCTGCATGGACTTGTTTCAAGCAGAGAGAATGGCTGCCTGAGGAACTCTGGTATGGACCTGGGCATAGGGCACTGTAACGGTCAACACCGCTTATGAACTTCCATCCACCCAACACAGCTTGCGACACTCCACAATCCGGCAGACACGAACCATTCCATTCCCCAGAGTAAAAACGAGACACAGCTACGTTCTCTCTGGTTTAAAAATCTATCAACACTTTATTGGTATCTTTCCAGCTCTTTTATACAGTACAAGATGTTACAGCCAATCACAGGACAATGCCATCTCCACCCCCCTTCACACCATGGGGGGCTTCAATCACACTCTAAAAGGCATTCAGGTAAGCTAACCATGTAGGCCGGTCGACACCGCATCTTTGTCACACAATGGCAGTGAGAGTGGGTGTAATCCACACCTTCAGGTATTTCAATAGCATATTATACAAAGGTATGACTCACTCTGGTCTTGTAGACCTGAATTAACACCTTTCAAAAGCATGTGTCCACACATTGAAGAGCCAACCTCACTTAACATTTCAATAGCCAATTATACAAAAGGTATGACTCACTGGCTGACCTGGTCATGTCATCATGACTCCTTGTGATATCTCAGTCCTGCAATATGAAGTATTATTAATGTCCCTTATTAATGTCTTCTGTAACATATGAATTATGATTCTTTGTCACCCTATGGCCCTAGTGGACATAAGGTGACCCTAGACATAGGAGAATCTCGGTCTGTCATGGTGCATTCCGTTACAGGCACTGCTTCGAAGGCGGCCACCCTCTTCCCCAGCAGTCGTATGCCTAGGCGAATAGTCGGCCTCTTCTTGCCTAAGACTATTTGAACTGTTTGAGTCAATGACCTGACTTTTGCTTGAGGAAAAAATATCCTCTGGCCGACTGTATCTAGCCGAAGGCCTAGGATTCTAACTATTTTGTGGGTTGCAACCTCGATTTTTCTTGGTTCAAAATCCACCCAAACTCCTCTAGATGCCGAACTGTGCGGACTACTGCATGATTGAGGTTGGAAGCTGATCTGTCGATAAGCAGGAGATCGTCCAGGTATACCAGGACCAAAATGCCTTCTGTCCTTAGGACGGCCAGCACCGGGGCTAACACCTTTGTGGATACCCGCGGAGCTGTTGCCAACCCGAAAGGGAGGGCTACGAACTGGAAATTACGTTGATCTATCATAAAATGAAGAAACTTGTGATGTGTCGGGTAGATTGGCATGTGCAGATAAGCATCCTTTATGTCTATAGATGCTAGAAAGTCGTCATGATGTAGGCTGGCTGCCACCGAACGTATGGATTCCATACGAAAGGTCTACATCTTAGAAAGCGATTTAGGCGTTTGAGGTCTAAGATAGGCCTGACGTCACCATTAGGTATTTATGAAAAAGGTTGGAATAGAATCCCAGACCCCATTCCTGGGTTGGTACTTCTACAATTACTCCTTGGAGCCAGAGGCGATTCAATGCCTTTACGAGAGAGGCCCTCTTTAATGGGCCGCTTGGAAGACTTTGACCCCCGAAAATGAGGAGGGGGGACTTCTCGAAACTCTAGTTTGTAGCCCGTGGCTACCACGAACCGAACCCAAGAGTCGGGAATTCTGGCTTTCCACACTTCGGAGAAAAACCGAAGTCCTCCGCCCACACAAGAGAGTGGGGGCGCCCCTTCATGAATCTGACTTGATGACAGGTTTAGCCGGCTTGCGAGACCATGGCCTCTTGTTTGCCGCGGCTTGTCCCTGTGGGCGGCTATTAAATGTTGAACGCCCGGGAGGCCGTCGATACTGACGGGAAGCTGAAGGGGCCGAGCCAGTAAAAGGCCCGTCGCTTAAACGCGGGCCCGCGCGGTCTTTTCTTGACCGGTAAGGAAAAACTTTTACCACTTGATATGGTTTGGATATATTTATCTAGGTCTTCACCGAATAGTCTTCCACCCTGAAAGGGAAATCCTGCTAAAAGTTTTTTGCAGGGTGCCTCTGCTGATCAGTTCTTTAGCCACAAAAGACGACGCATATGAACCAACAGCAGAGATAGACGGGACGCCCGTTGAACGGAGTCCTTAATAGCATCTACTGCAAAGCAGAGAGCCCTTGGGAGGTCTGCTAATTCACGAGTTTGCTGAGCCGGCATGTCCTTTTAAAAACTGTTTCTTTAAAGCCTGACAAACGCCAATGGCTGCCACTGCTGGCTGAACCACGGCACCTACTGTGGTAAACGAAGCCTTCAGTAGGGTCTCCAATTTTTTGTCGGCCGGATCTTTGAACATCTGGACATTTCCAACCGGACAGGTCAGGGATTTATTCACGCAGGAAATGGCCGCGTCCACAGTAGGGAGTGCCCATTTCTTTGCAAATTTTTCTTCCATAGGATAGAAAATAGTGAACCTTTTAGGAGGGAAAAAGATCCTATCAGGTCGAGCCCAATCCTGAAAAAAACACGCTCTCCAGAAGGGGGTGAATTGGAAAAGACACCCAAGTTAATGGTGCCTTTAAAGAACCTAATGAGGATACTGCAGGGGCTAATAGTTCTGACACTGGAAGTTTTTAAAAGCAGTGCGAACAATATCTGTCAGAGACTGGATCCACAGGCTCTCTGCTTGAGAAGCCGAAAAAATGTATCTAGAGTGGAACCCTCCATGTCTGACCTGTCGGGACTCTGGTCCGCTTAATCCCCTTGTGGGTCCTGTTCCTCCGGCGAGGAGACCCCGCATCTGAAAACACCAATCTAGGTGACGGGGATCTAGCCCGTTTGCCACCTGGCAAAGAGCGGGCAATCAAAGCCGTTAACCTTTCCTCTAGCCCACCCAGGGTGGTCGCTAACATTCCTTCCGTTACGTAAACGGGAATAGGTGGATTGGGGGCCGCCTCTGCCCCCAGCACCCTCAATGGCTCCTGTAAGATGCTACTCGTGGCCTATCTAGCGAGGATGGGACCATCCTGGCCCAAATCCTCTGACCCCGATGGAGACTTGTTCTTTGGCACCCTTTGCAGCCTTAGCTGGTCCTGATCCCTTGGGAGCCATTGCACAACCTTGAGACACCCCTGTAGCCAACACCCGACTGTTGTAGCTAGGAGTGAACTAATAAGAACAGGCTATGGAAAAAAAAAAATTTTTTTTTTAAATTTTTCCATGCTCTAGAATGTGGCAATACCGAGGAAAACCTGTGAGCATTGCAACACCAATGCCCGTTAGCTGGAGCCCAAGGTAGACTCGGATGCTGCCGGATCTAAGGCTGAGTCCCTTTAAGAAAAAAAAACTTTTTTTTTTTTTGGTCAAAGTGGACTTTAAGTCCAGACCTGAAGATCCACCAACCGCCACTAGGTGTCACTGCATGCCAAAAAAATGGCTCAGCTGCGCGCTCTGTGTCCTTTCTCCACCGCTCTCAGAAGGGAAAGACCAGCCGGCCCGCCCCCCCTATGCACGAGGACGCCATAAAAGACGGCGTGCACGCACGCGCGCGCACACGCGCGCGCACCCTCCCCACGCTGAAATCAACATGGAGGAAGCAGGGAGCAGAGGAGAAGCATGGACCAATGCCAGCAGCCCAAACTGACACCAGGTAAGCACTAATTCTCAATGTAGTGCACACATAGAGGAAGCTGTCCCCATAGGCTTCCTAAGAAACAGGAGTTTCACCAGCATTCCCTCTTTATAGTACGTGGGGGCTGCAGTATCAATGCTAACAGGCAGATCTGGGAGGAGTAGCAAAATATATATCTTAAACAAGCATACATATATCTACATGTTATCTGGGTAAACATTAGTACATCCCATCCTGTCAAAAAGACATAGTGGAGATAGTGGCTGATGCACAAGCATACCATTAGCCAACCCAGAACCCCCAGGGGGATACCTACTGTCGAACCAAGTCCCGCAGGTTCCCTCTTACCTGCTCCACGCCGCAGGGTATTGCAAACTGCAAGAGGCCCAGCCTTCCCCCATCTCCGTGGGTATTGTCTTGGACCTTCAGGGACCGGGGTCCTGTGTTTAAGGAACCCACACCCCTGGACCTATATAGCATCCTGGCATCAGTAGCGTTTAGTTCTTGGAAGAGACTAAGGCACTGGAGCCCAGAATCCAGCCCTCCAAGGAGAGGCATTATAGGCAAAACCCCCACTCCAGCAGGGCCGGGGTACCGTACACCTTGGCTTTGAAGCACTTCGGACGGATCCGGCTAGCTATCCTGGGTCCCGAGACCTCCGAGGGACAGCTAGACGTGACCAACACCTAAGACACTGGCGAAAAAACTGAAGCACTCTCAGTGGGAGGGGGTTATATAGGGAGGAACTTCCTGTGAAGTTGATTACACCAGTGTCCACACCTGAAGGTACCCATATAACCCATATGTAATGGCTATGCGCTCTGTGTCCCGTGATGTACGATAAAGAAAATATTTTTTTCAAGTGGACCCAATTCATGGAATTTGAGCTGTGCACCTATATCTGCAGTATTTTGTTATCTCTCTTCAAAGAGTCCCTTAGCTCTCTCCTGAACTGTTCCTCTGTTATTAGCCCGATAATTTCTATCAGGGGAGGTTGCCAAAATAGATCAACAGGGAGCTGGCCCTATTATAAAACACCTCTGAGAGTCTCTGCCTATGATGATAGGGGGTGTGTGCCTTTTCTCCAATCAGCAATGTTAGCTTTCTTGGCTGTATGCCCAGACATCACACTCTGTGTTAAAGCGAAGTTCCACCCTTAAAACCACTTTGTTTCATCCCATCCAGCATACTGGCGTCAGCGCCAGTATGCTGTTTTTTTTTTTTTTAATCCATGTACTTACTTTATAATAAATCATTTAATTTCGTGCGCACCGCGGTATGTCGCCGCTATAAGGCGTCACGCCTTCCGGAAACAGCCGATTAGCGTTTGGCTCTTCTTGGCGCCTGCGCACAGACCCAGAAGCTGACTGCGCAGGCGCCGTATATAGCCACGTCACGCCCTCCGAAAATAGCCAAACTATAAATGTGAAGACATCAGATATACATGTAGGGAGATTTGGTTCATTTCTGTGTATTATCTCAGGCTGTTCACTTCACTGGGT